>JAEQBH010006356.1:0-109660 GCA_016808115.1 Tetrastigma voinierianum | reverse complement strand
ATCCTTCCTCGTGGGAACGATATCTGGACTTTAAATATCCACTTTTATTACTTGTATGGCCTGTGCACTTGCAGTGATCTAGACCACAAACACAAATTTTAAATGAGTCATTTTCTAAAGAAAGAACAATTCCATCTTTTCATACACATGAGAAATGGTCTTGATAAGTTTTCGCGTTGTTAATACTGGATCGTAAAATTCTTGTGTGGCGCATTCAGAAGATTGGCATATACTGATCACATCATATAGTTAGGTTCCAACAAGTATTTAGCTGCCGCTTGCCGGGACTAGGTAATAGTCCTTGGTGCAAAGTCATAAATTTGTATATATCATTTGGTCTTAACAAGTTTTTGGCGTCGTTGGTCGGGGATAGAAATGATAAATTTAAAGATCAATATTCTAACCAAAAAGGGATTTACTAATTTGGACATTTTTCTTTTTGATATTATTTTTCAGAAAATCACAAAAAATAGTTTTAATATTAGTAGCTGAAGAAGCTACTGACATTTTTCTATGAGCTTAATGGATATAACTGTATCCCACAAACATTTACCTTAATGTTTCTTGTATTTTTAGAAAATTTTAAATGATAGAAAATGTAAAAATGATCTGCTACTCCCAACACGAAATTGAGAGAACACTGCAGAATCTGAGGAAGATCATAGTTACAGAATCCAGAAGTATAGCAAATCAAAGAGAAAGACAAAGCTATCTAAGAAGAAGAAGAAGGCTAGAGAGAACTCCTGGAGGCCTAATACTATGGGTGACTTTTGAGGCCTATTATTCAAGAGGAGTATCATAGCAAGACAACCCGCCATAGAAGCTCAACAATTTTAGTTTGCCAACATTGATTACTATGGTATAGCAACACCAGCTCACCGGTCATTCCTCCGATGATCCTGAATGGTTATGGGGAGATTCATGAGGATGGCCAACACACCAAATGAAACTGGGGTGAGACCGTAAGTAATCAAGGCATCTTCCCTCACCGAGAGATGTGGTAGCAATACGGTTGATTCAGTTGCTAGTGGGATCAATGAACACTTGGGAAGAATTGTGAGGCCTATATGAGCAGATTTTTCCTCGGGTCAATCACGAGAACAGAGTAAATAATTGCTCATGTGAGAAAAGGAGGAGTCCCTACAACGCACGGGAGAGATTTAAGAGTCCTGTTAAAAGATTTTCTATGCAGCTGGAATAGATTTGACCACCTATATGGATATATTCTATCATGCCATGAATTATGCCTCCAAGGGTATAATTGATGCATCATCTTGTGGAGCTTTTAAAAGAAGAGATGCGTAGGAGGCAAGCACAACTCCATTTAAAGATCTTGCTAAATGCAACTACAATCATCCAAGCTTCATATAGTAGCAGATTAAGGGGAAGTGGTTTGATTGAGCTTAACCGTATGATTGCCATAGAAGCAAAGCTGGAGGCAGTGATGAACAAACTAGGAAGCAATGAAAGGAGAATGCATATTGCACATGAAGTGGGAGTAGTAAATGAAGGAACTAGAAGCAGTGCTGAGGGACCAGTTGAAGAAGAGCCCTACTAAGTTGAGGAAACCAAGTATATGAGTGAGCAAAGAAGTTATCACTTCAAGCCTAACCCCAACTTGCCTATACACTATACACCATCACTAAGGAACCATGAAAACCTTTCATATGGTGGAGGAGCACAGCAGGGCCCCAGACTTGGACAGAATTACCATCAAGCTTATGCTCAACCCAGGGTCCAAGAACAGCAATAGTAGAGGGAAAATAGAGAAAAGATTTTCTGAACTTGAAAATTTCAAAGCAAACACAAGTGTGTTTCAGACAAATACTAATGCTTCATTGGAGGTCTGAACTCAAGGAGGGTAGCTAGCCCTTTCCTTGCAAAACCAATCAAGGAATGCATTTCCCAGTAGTACAGAGACAAATCCATAATATTTTACAAATTACTTACGAGAGAGACAATGAAATGCAAGGAAACAAGAAGATGTAGGAGAAAAGAGGCATTGGAAAAAGATTGAGGAAGAATTGCTCATTCTAGAGGAGCATACAAGGAGATGCTGAAAATGAATAAATTATCAGCAATGTCTAAATAAAGACAAGAACCGAGCAATTCTTCTAGAGGCAACCAAAGCGAAATTATTAGTTTTAATTTAGAGTGTTGATTAGATTTTGTGAGTTTGAATTATCCAGTTTTAGTTATGTCAGAAGTTTTATTTTTAGTGGTTGTTGATTTTTCAGGACAATGAAGCTATATTAAAGATGAGTTTTATTAGGAAGCACACTGTCTCAAACTGAAAAATGCAGAAATTAGCTACAAGGGGGAGTATTTCTATTTCCCTCAATTTGTTTTTAATATTAATGCATAATTGAAGTTTGGGGGAATGTGATTTTATTTTTAAGTGCATAACGAATAGCAAATTTTATTGGTTTCAAATTTTTTAGATATTCTTGAACATCATCTCTATGGGTATATTAAGAATAAAAGAAATGAAATTTTGTCAGTTCATACTGCATTGAGGTTCTCGGGTTGATTAAATGAATTTGCACAAGTATGTCTAGTTGGGTATGAATGAATACAACTATCTTAAAATGTGTCTTTAAGTGAAAACTAGATACATGCAATTCTAGAAAATATAATTTGCGTCGCAACATACTCTCTCCGTGTTGCAACATAAAGTCAAAAGAGCACTAAAAAGAATGTCGCAACATACTTTCTCTGTGTCGTGACGTGATTAATTTTGGACTCAATTTGAAAAGGCAAGTTTATGTCGCAACACAAATTTTCATTGTTGTGACACAAACTCAAATGATGCACTGAAAAGAATGTCGCAACATTCTTCTCAATGTCGCGACATGTAATCGCCCAAGCCAAATCGATTACAAAACCAGCGCCGTGATACTATTTCGCCCACGCGATCATATTAAAAATAGAAAAACCCTAGGAAATTTGTTGTCACGACATTAAATGAAAACACAACAAAATAGTTGGCTTATAAATAGAAAATTTTTGAAAACTGAAGGACCACCTTTCTCATAAACCATCAACCCTCTCAGCTTCCATACTTAAATCTCTCTAATCTTACCTTCTAAAAACCCTAGAGCTCTAAAACCCTAACCAATCTCTCACGATGTCTGAGCCCACAAACCTGGTTCCCAACCTCAATGAGATCATGGAAGAGTATGTTGAGTGGGAGAATGCGACTGTTCAAGCCACTCAAGCGGTAACAGAGCAAAATGAAGAAAGGGACGAGGTAAATAGAATGTTTGAACTGATAGAGGAAGAATCAAGAAAGAGGAAAAGGAGAACTAAAGAAACTGAAACTGAGTAGAGAGCTGAAAAAGCAAGAAACTTTATCTCATAAAAGGGAGCCATTTAATGGAGAAAAAGTCCAAGGAAAGAGGTTTCACATGGAAAGAGGGTTCAAGAAGCTTGTCTCCCCTTTCGTTGAAATGCTTGAGAAGAGAGAATGGCAAGCATTGGGCGAGTACAAGGAACCTAGGTGCACTGCTATGGTGAAGGAATTCTTTGCTAATATGGTAGAAGAGGAAGGAAAGAAAGTTTATGTCAGAGGACATTGGATAGACTTCGCAAGGAAAGGATAAATTTGTTGTTCAACTTGAAGGTGCAGAAAGATGGCTCAAAGTTCAAGAAATTACTGAAGGAGCCGACACTGTAAGATAGTAGACCCGCCGAGCAGCCAGGTGAAAAGGGAAGTGGAAAGGAACAAAGAAAACTCTATACAAATCCATTTATAGAGGAGACTTAACAGAAGAGGCTAAGGTATGGTTCTATTTCATCAGTTGTGTCCTTCTACCATCAAAGCACCTCAGCACAGTGAGAAGGGATGAAGAAATCCTCCTTTATGCATTGCTGAAGGGATACAGAATAAATGTGGGGAAAATAATTGAAAAGTCCATTTTGAGCTCCTTCATAAGCAATTGCAGGGGATTGATTCCACACCTAGCCACTATAACCACCCTATGCCTTCTGGGGGGAGTTGAGGCAGAATGGGAAAAAGAAGAAACGTACCCCAAGGCATCCCCTCTAACATTGACAGGAGTGACGGATGGTCCAAAGAACAGAGGAAAGGGGAAAAAGAAAGAGATGGAAGAAGAAAAGGGGTTTGGAAGGTGCCATGAGCTAGCACAATGGGAGAGTTCATCTCAAGGGCAACAAAAGCTTCAGAGAAGCCCAAGCCTCATCTCAATGCACCTCGCATTTGAGACAAAACCATCAAGAACAAGTTGGAAGTTCAGGGCACCAGTGTAACAATGAAGAACTGATGGAGGTGCTTAAATCATTGGAACAAGAGATGAAAGAAAGGGACAACCAGCTCAAGCTCCAACTACAACTAAGGGGTGAGTACATGGAGGCAGAGCTCAGAAGAAGGGACTAGAATCTGGAGGATGCTTTAAGAAAAAGAGATGAAGAATAGAGATGTGAATTAGAAAATAGGACCAAAAGACGAAGAATAGTAAGGGACACAAGGAAGCAGAAGTTATCGACCAATGACTTATGAGCAAGTAAAACAATAGAGCATTCATCGAGTCATCGGGCTAAAAGGTGATTCGTGCTACAAAGAGGGTGTACTGAATCAACAATATTTATATCCTAGATTCCTACTACTCGTAGCAAAGCTACTGCAAAGATAGTGGTCTAGGGTCGAACTCGGGATGGGTTTTCTCCATGAAATGAGTCACGCTGACTCGAAATGGTGTTTACACTTCGATTCGGGGTTTCTTGCAAAATAAGGAGGCTAAGGCTCAAAACCATAACTCAGAGAAATAAAGTGAAAAAGAACTCCTTGAAGTTTCGGGCCACTGGGCTTAGGGTCCTAAGGCAACTGTAATGTCCTTTGATCCTTTTCCTCGCGTTGGGGAGGATGACCTATAGTACTTCCGACTGATCTATGTTTAGCCATAAAAGACCGAACCCTCTAAAAAAGTTTTTCTCCTAGTATATCATTTATTAACCATTAATGTTTCGGGCTACCAAACTGGCCCTTGGATCTAACCTGCAAGAGAAAATAAATGGCAACTAAGTGAGCATCAATGGATCTAGCAATAATTATCCACTGAGCCTTGAAAGCTTGCCAAGTACTGGCCACTTCGGGTACATCACAGGGATTCAAACCTAACGTGAGATGTAGAAACATAAATGATAATAAATGCCTGCATTGGCAACAGGAGGACAATGTTTTACCTCAAAACTTTAACCCAGTGGCCCTCCTATTCAAAGACGAGGGGGGTTTAGCTACATCCCTGAGTCATTATCCTCAAGGGGTGTTTGGTAGGTGAGAAAATGCGAAAGGGAGATAAAATGAGAGAAAGTCACATCAAGGGAAAGTCAAAGCTTGGGCGCCAATTTTATTGATTGATGGATCGACCGCTTACATGTACCTTGGATTGAGGCTTATATACCGCTCGTGAGTTAAGGAAATTACAAAAGTATGAAACAACAAATTACATTGAGGGTAATTTTGGTACAAACCACAAAAAGCAAATTTCAAAAGTGGTCAACACACAAACATGGCAGGCTATGAAATTTGCAACCCACTTAAATTCGCAGTTCCAAAAAATTCGCAACACTGCAAAATCTCCGCAATGCTCACTCTCCTTCTGTATTTAGCTCCAATTGTCAAGTGATTTGGTGGCATGTGTACTTTGAGTTCGACCTGTGCTCCTTCGTATTTGAATCGACTCAAAGATACGGTGTAATTTACTTGCAAACCATAAAATATCCACAAAATATGATCGTGAGTATACCGGACCTAGTGTATGAATCAAGGTTTAAGTTGATTAGTACACAAAAAGTGCTCAAACCCGCAATGAACAAGGCCAAAATAGCACTATTCGGCACTAATCACTCCCCTCACCGACATTATCAAATCCCTTAGCAATGACAAAAAGAAGGAAGAGTAGACAGGTTATGCTCATGCAAAAGGAATGGTATTTTCAAAAAGTGTATGGATAAGTAATGCTCTACCCTCAGTGTGAATGATTGAAACCCTACACAACAACCAACTTGGGAGAATAAATGCCATACAAGACCAAGTTTCAGAAGAGTATCCATCCCAAGGGAATCGACCTGAAACTTCCACCAAAATCTAAGTGTTAATGTGACTGGCCATAACCCGCTAAACCGCTTCTCCCAACCAAGCTATCATAAGTCCTGGAAGACATTGACCAAACCTAAATAAATCTGGTTCCACTCTTATTTCATATTTCTTTTTGTATTGTAGGATGCAATGCTGAGAAATCGACCTCACCAAAGTCCGTGTAACGTGGGTCCACCGATGACTCCCAACCAACTAAGGCTTAGGGCATCAAGTCATGAGGTTTCAACCACTAACTCCTCGGGTTTCACCCCGGACTCCGAATGAATTCGAAATTGCAGCACCTACAACTCGCTAAACCTCACCCATCCACCCATGTAGTGAGCACTAAGTCCTGTGCTCCCAACCGCTAATGAGGGCACTGTGCCTTTAAAGACTTTCTCGCCGTAAACCCCCTTCTCCCGATCGTGCCTGGTTTTCAAGGTAAAGCGTCGCGACTTTTCTTATCTTTCTTTTTCTTTTTCTTTTTCTTTTCTTTTCGTCTTTTCTTTTTCTTTCGAAGACTCTTACTGCCTTCTTCTCGGGGGGAACCATAACCTTTTACAGGTGGTCAATGAAACTAGGGTAGGTTTGCACAGTAAGGGAGTTATGCAGTTTCTCAGGCTATTATAGAAAACTGATGTGCATAGTGTGTGGCTAGCTAAAGGTGGAAGAAAAAGATTGAATACTAGGAGACTTCAACTGACCATCCACTTAATCATGCATGGAAATAATCTAGCATCACTTATATTAGGCGTTGTTTCAATTTTTCAACTTGCAGGTTAGGCAAAACCACTAAAAAATGGGAGCAAAAATTGTTGCAAATGAGTTAAGAAACTGAGTCAAGCCTAATATGTATAATAAACAGAATAAATTTTCAGCTTTTTCAAAAATAATTTTCTTAAAGGAGCAAAAGCAAGCTACTAAACATACAAAATGGGCTTTGCTTAAACATGTAGTAGACTCAAAAGTGTAAAATGATATCAAAGTATGTAATCATTTCATTCACTAACTCTCCCAACCAAGTGTGCCATTGACCAGCAAGAATGGGGCGTGGATTGGTTAGTGGAGGAAGTGCTACCTCAATTAGTAGCTCGAGGAGGCGTCCTCACTCACGGGCCGAGGTGTCAGCTGTGGAGGCTGCAACTCGCACCGCTAGACATCAAGGAGTCCAGAGGGGCTGGCAGCCGAGGGGGTACCCCATCCCGCTGAGTAGGAGTACGCCGACAGTACATATGAGGAGATCGCAGGAGGCCTAGGTGACTCCGACCCGCATGAGGATGGCCTGATTCCGGTGCGAAGATGATCGTCCGAGCCATGGCAAATTTCGCAGATGGAGCCATCCTCGTCCGGGCGAGGGTCGACGGGTACGCAAATGATGTCGAGGTAGAGGAGAACGCATGACCAGATCCGTGATGGTCGTAAAGTCCCTGGGTGGAAATAGTGATATGCCGCGGAGGTGGTGCGAAGTGTTCGACGAGCAATGTCCAGAGCGGTAATCGTAGGGATCTTGAAAGACAGAGGGCGAGCTAGCAGAGTCAAGCAGACTGGGAGCCGGAGTGTAGACGCCAAGATCGAGGGTGCCGGAGCCGAGGCTCCCAATACGCCTCCACGAGGGCCGTCTCGCCAGGAATATCGCAACTATCGGGTTCCTCGGCCGGCCCGAGGCGAAGGTGATAAGAGTGGGGCATAAGCTGCCACCGATCAAAAGTAAGGATGGCCTCACAGTCACGACGACGCTCCAACATAGCTCATCTGTGGAAGCCGAGCATGCTCTGGAAGATATCTTGAAAAGGCCGAGATCATAATGAACCTCTGCATGTAGATCCCTCTCATTGCAATCAGCATTGCCTGGAATATGGTTGCAGTGGAAGTATGGCCGCCTGATGATAGAGGCAGGGGACAGGTCCAGATGGGGGGCTCTAGCAACGCCCTGATGGGATGGTGACTGTGGCTCCTGAGGTCTCGACCTGGAGGACTCCCCTAGGCCCAAGGTCCAAGCTCTCTTGGACGATGGGGCCCTCCGGGATGGCCTGGGGTGTGATGGAGAGGGCGGACAGGCCAACCTTGTGTGGTACTGGGCCGGGGCAAGAGGGTACTAGGGGGTAGGAGGCTGAGCAAAGCAGAGGAGGAACCCACGCAGATCGCTCGAGCTAAGCAGCAGCAGCAACCACTAAGGCGACGACAGCCTATAGCTATCGGAGCAGCAAAGAGCAACGGCAAGCAGGAGAAGAGGGCCGGAGGCTAGCCGCACGGAGCAACTCGGGATTGAGCCACACAGGGGAAGGAGGAACGGCAAGACCCGAGGCCGGAAAGCGAGTCCTCCGGGGGTCTTCACCATGCTAGAGCCAGAGAAGGAGAAGAAATGGAGAAGGGGGGGGGGGGGTTTATATAGGGAGGGGGGGAAAATGAAAGGTCTTAGCCAATTAATGGCCTTAAGTGCCTATTTAATGGTCGGGTTCTGAAAAAGGAAAATTAATGGTGGGTGCAGAGGATAAGGGCTCATAGACAAAGATGGTGCGGGTGGAGATGAATGAAGGCAACCTACGAAATTCCACAGGTTGAGAAAATTTCGCAACCTGGAAAATTTCCAGGCAGAAAAACAACACCCCTAACCCACTGCAATACCTGCAAAATAGAAAACCAAAAATTGTGAGAAGACAAACTTGTAAAAGAGAAAAAAATTTCAAAAGAAAAACAAGCAAAAAGCAAGGGAATCAAGAAAATTCTAAAACCGAAAGTAAAGAAAACCAAAGAAAAATTGCAGCAACAAAATTTTAGGGGCTTATGAGATACTGCAGAAGCCACTTCCTGTAAGACATTTTTTAGCAATCATGGAGGGTCAAGGAGGGGGATCTCCTCCTTGTCAGTTGAGTGTTGCACTGCATATGGCTTCACCGCCCATTAACTCAATACCCTCAGAAGTCTGGGATTGAACAAGTCCACTGATCCATTGAGATAGACCTCCTGGATGGTGAATGGGCTAGTCCATCTTGATTTAATCTTGCCCGGAAAGAGGTGAAGCTTGGAGTCAGAGACAAGACTGGGTCTCCTTTGTTTGAAATGTTTGCGAGCTATTAGTCAAGTAGGCATCATTCCTCGCCTTCTAGCTCGCTGATATCGAGGAGCCCGTGAGACTAGCTCGCCCATATCCAGCCCACTTCTTCACCGCCCACCATGCCTTATAATTAACTTCCACAAGGTGTGACATGCTTTGCCATAAACTAGGGGCGATAAGGAGACATGCCTGTAATGGTCTCAGAGTCAGTTTCCAGAGGCCCACAAAGAGTCCAAGAAATTGAGACCAACTTTCTGCGAGTTCACTCACTTTCACGCATTGTCTTGATCTCTCATATTAGCCCAACCTCGCCACCGGTCCGAAAGGTGGTATGGGGTGGCTACTTTATGCTTGGACACCATACTTAGTGAGGAGGCTCAAAGGTTTGTTGCAAATGCAAACCTACTACTAATTATGGCTTCTTGGGACCCCAACCGAGAATATATTCTTCAAGAATTCCCGCATTCACCTTGTGGTCTCGTCAGCCTCGCAAGGAATTGCTTCAACCCACTCCTCACACATAGTCAACCCTACCAAATGTGGAGTGTATCCAAGGGAGGAATGAATGGTCCCATGAAATCGATCCCCATACGTCGAATAGGTCAACTACCAAAATAGGTTTAGCACGATAAACGGTGAAATCTTCCCAACCTTTAGTATTTGTCACATTCCCCGCACATGGCATGGGCATCCTTGAAAAGAGAGAGGGCCATCGGAATCCGCATCATGAAGATCTTCCCGCGCCTCGGGAAGCAAAATGGCCTCCACATGCATTCTCATGGCAGTGGCTGAGTATTCCATGTTGCTCTACTTAAGGCACACACCTCATGATTATCTGATCAGCACAGTATTTGTACAAGAAGGGCTCTTTCCAACAATAGGAGGAATTTTCATGGAAGAAGAATCTTTATTGTCTTGTGCTTTCCAATCTGCTGGTAGATCCCCTATAGCCAAGTAATTTGAAATGTGGGCATACCAGGGTGCCTTCTCAAATCCGTATAGTTGATCGTGAACTCATCATTGATTGGAGGGTTCAGAGTGTTGTGTGCGATTGTTAATCTCGATAGGTGATCGGCAACATTTTCCACACCCTTTTTGTCTCTGATTTGCAGGTTGAACTCTTGCAGCAGGAGAACCCATCTGATAAGCCTAGCCTTAACATTTTGTTTGGTGAGCAGGTATTTCAAGGTTGAATGATTCGTGAATATTATTATGTCTGACCCAACCAAATAAGCTCGAAATTAATAAGGCATGTAATTAATCGCTAGCGTACTCCTTTTGTGGTTGTGTAATTCCTCCGTGCCTCATTCTGTCTTGCCTCGCATAACAGACCACATAAGGCTCCTTCCTTTGTCCGAGAACTTCTCCAATGGCGATCGCCGCATCGTACACATCACCCTCGAAGGGTAACTCGCCAAATGGGGGGTTCTCTACTATTTGCGCAATGGTCAAATAGGCTTTAAGCTCCTCAAAGCTCTTTTGGCAGTCTGCATCCTAAATAAATTTGGCATATTTTTCCAGCAGTTTGTAGAGAGGCTTGGCAGTTTTTGATAAGTCCATGATGAACCTCCCGGTAGGAACCGTGACGCCCCAAGAATTACCTTACGCCTTGACATTTATGAGGGAGGGCGCTTTGAAATTAAGTCAATTTTTTGCCTTATCAACTTCGACCTTTTCTCGAAATAATATGTCTAGTAATAATTCCCTGGCTGACCATAAAATGGCATTTTTCCTAGTTCAGTACCAGGTTTTTCTATGCACCTATGCAGATGGGCCTGTGTTGATTAAAGATCCTTAAGCTCCTCCATAGACTGTAATGTCATCCATGTAAACCTCCATAATGCGCTCTACCAAATCACTGAAAATACTGAGCATACATCGCTGAAATGTGGCAGGGGCATTACATAGGCCAAAGGGCATTCTCCTGTATGCATATGTGCCAAATGGGCATGTGAAGGTGGTCTTTTCATACTCGCAGTTAGCCAATTTTGAAAGATCCTAAGCCATCCAGAAACCGAGAAGGGGTGACCGTGAATCCTCTTAATAAAGCCGATCCATGAAGGGTAGAGGGAAGTGGATCCTTCCTGTCACTTCATTTAGCCTTCTATAATCAATGTATATTACCCTCCAACCCTCGTAAGGTGGGTGGGCATTCTCCTCCTTTCGTTATGCATCGTGTGGTTACCTCGATTTCTAGGCACCACCGGGTTGGACTGTGTGCTATCCGATATGGGGGTAGATGATACCACCTCAGAAAGGCCTTTAAGAGACTTCTCGCCCCTAACCACTTTTGTATGGGTTCAAATTTTCTTCAGGTCACATCACCTCATTCCTAGGTATGCGATGGTGCAACCATCGGCTAATAATTCTTCGACGTAATCTTCCAATCTCTAAGGCTTGCTTGTTCTCCCCGAGGATGTGCAAGTGCTACCTTCCCGAAGTCGGTAGGGATGAAATGACAACTGGACACTACTCCTGCTCTTCCAAATAGGCATATTTCCAACTCCACTGCAAAGGTTTAAGCCCAATTTCTGTGGCCTACTTGCTCCTTCCTCAATCAATGCCAAAAATTTCTGTTTTTTTTCTCCCAAAGGCTCCCTCCACAAGCTCTTATGTCCCTGGGCTTCCCGCCGCCTTCCTCGAATACTCAAATTAATTCCTTCGCCGCACATCCTGCACCCCTTGCTGGTCAACCTGTTCCTCCAGGATTGTGTAAATGATGCAAACTTCTTCTAGGCCATCTTCCACTGACAGCATGTGCTTTTTACTCATGTGAAACCCCGAAAAAAAAAAAAAATTTTGAAAATGAGCGAATTGGTAATTCTTACCCTAACTAGTGACAAACAAAACCCTAGATCTTTCTGGACCTCGGATGACTAAACGGATCACGCCTGCTAGAATCATCTCGCGAAATCTAGTTGAACTAAACGAATCAAGGCCGAATTCGAGACCGCTTCGCTTACACGTGATTTCGAGACTGAACGCGCCAATCATGGGGTGCCAAGTGTGGCACTTAGAGCTGGGAGACACTTGGCACATGGATGGGGCCAAGGTCATGCCCTTTAGGATTGCATGAGTTGGGTGGGAGCCAATGTCAGTTTCACCCTCATGCATGAGCATGAAAGTGGCCAAGTTGTGGTGATGGAGAACACTCGCCTCGGCTGACCAAGTGTCAAACAAATGGATGTTAGGTGGCTCCCTAGGTCAAACCAACTTGGTAGTTTGAGGAGAGATGGCAAACAATCTGTGAGAAGAAGAGAAGAAAGAAAAGAGAGAAAGAAAGAAAGAAAAGAAAGAAAGGAAGAAAAGAAAACAAGAAGAAAGAAAGAAAGGAGAAAGGGAGGAGCAGTTTTTTTCCATTGTTTCAGATTTGGGTGATCAAGAATCATCCTACACACTTCAAGAGGTGAGGATCTTTTCCTCTTGGTTATTTCCTGTTTGGGCCAAGTGGAAATGGCATTTGCTGAGTTTGCTGGTGTGATTGCTCTGAAGGAATAACATGCTGAATTTGTGATGTTGTCCATGCTGAATTTTCTGGGTTTTAAGACTGAATTTGTGATGTTGTACTTGGCTAAATTTTCTGGATTTGAAGACTAAATTTGTGATGTTGTACATGCTGCTTTTTTTCTTCTGGTTTTTAGGACTGAAAACCCACTGGGTGGTTATTTCATGAATGAAAAACATGCAGAAATTTCTGGGCTTCCATGCAGAATGTTTTGGGTGTTTAGATCACAAAGAAAACTCAGTTTTGTATCCTTCCATGCATGACCAACATGCAGAATGTTCTAGGTTTTTAGACTGAAGGAAAACTCAATCTGGTGTATTATTTTATGAATGAAAAACATGCATGAGAAATTTCTGGGCTTCTATGCAGAATGTTTTGGGTGTTTAGACTAAAGAAAACTCAGTTTTGTGTATCCTTCATGCATGACCAACATGCAGAATGTGTTATAGGTTTTTAGACTGAAGAAAACTCAATCTGGTGTATTATTTTTTATGAATGAAAACATGCAGAAATTCTGGGCTTCCATGCAGAATGTTTTGGGTGTTTAGATCAAAGAAAACTCAGTTTTGTGGGTCCTTTCATGCATGACCAACATGCAGAATGTGTTCTAGGTTTTTAGACTGAAGAAAACTCAATCTGGTGTAGTATTGTACATGAATGAAAAACATGCAGAATTTTCTGGGCTTCCATGCAGAATGTTTTGGGTGTTTAGGATCAAAGAAAACTCAGTTTTGTGTATCCTTTCATGCGACAACATGCAGAATGTTCTTGGTTTTAGACTGAAGAAAACTCAATTCAGTGTAGTATTGTATGCATGAAAAACATGCAGAATTTTCTGGCTTTCATGCATGACTAAGATGCAGAATGTTTTGGGTTATTAGATCAAAGAAAACTCAGTTTGATGTATCCTTGTATGCATGACTAACATGCAGAATGTTCTAGGGTTTTATACTGAAGAAAACTCATTTTTGTGTATTATTGTATGCATGAAAAACATGATGAATTTTATGGGCTTTCATATTACATTCACATGCAGAATGTTTTAGGTTTTCTTAGATCAAAGAAAACTCAGTTTGGTGTATATCCTTGTATGCATGACTAACATGCAGAATGTTCTAGGTTTTATACTGAAGAAAAACTCAGTTTGGTGTATTTTTGTATGCATGAAAAACATGCTGAATTTTATGGGCTTTCATGCATGATTAACATGCAGAATTTTTCCTTGAACTGATGACTGATGAATAACATGCAAAATTGTGAATATTAATTCAGAATTGTGAATGTTAACATGCAGAATTTTCATGGAACTGATGACTGATGAATAATATGCAGAATTGTGAATATTAACATGCAGAATTTCTGAACTAATATGGTTATTGCATGTTTTTGGATGTGCTGTTTTTTTTCTGGGTTTTAAGACTAAAAAATCAAAGTTGGCTTGTTATTACTTGAATGAATGCCATGCAGAATTTTCTGAACTAATCTGTTAGTGGCGCTTATGTATGATGTACTGATTTGAATATGTGGAATATTAACATGACTCCGCATGTATGTTAAATATATGAAATGTTGTGTGCATTAGACATGAGTATTCATAGCACACATAGTGTACGTGTGTAGAATGTCCATGTAGAGGTTTTCTATACATTGGTCATGGGTTTGAGGCAGGCACAAATTGCATTTCATTGGTGTGCGGTAACACCACATTATATGAGAGTGTGTACATGGTACCGATTTGGCACCGACGGTGTTGAATCACGGGCTGAACGGACGAAGTCAAATCGAGTTCCATAGTGTTAACGAAAATGGAAAATAAAATGTGTCGGGCGAGTAAGTAGGGGATAGATACCCCCTCAGTGAAAAACCCAAAACCTCGTTAGACAACGATCCACCTGAAAGCCCGAAAAATGTCGGAGGGTGTAAGAGACCCGCGGTGAGACCCCGAAAAGTTCTGTTGCCTAAAAAGACACGAAACGATCAAATAAATATCACATAGACTGCGAGTTGTGAGATGGGAGTCGGAATTGACTCAGTACTGATTTCCCATTGGCACTTGCGTTAGGTGGTGGTGGGTCGGAGGTCAGACCCGCAGATTGGGCTATGTACAAGGTCGCCTCATACATGCATGTAGATTTTTCCATGATAGATACGATGCACGATCGTCAGGGGTTTGATCATGAAATGATCATTTGCATGTGCACCTAGGTAGGAAATAGCCCTTATAGGATTTATCTCTACTGGGCGTTAGCTCACCCAGTCGTGGGACCCCCCTTTCAGGTACATGACAGGTACAGGCAGACGACGTTCCTTAGAGGCCGGGATTATGAAGCGGGCCGGACTGTGGCCTTGATTCTTGTTTTGTGTATATTAGAACTTAATCTAGTTTTAATATGTTTTGTATTAGAGTGATGTAATAACCTTAGATCTATAGAAATGTATGGTCTTGTAACCGTATGATTTATGATGACGGGCCCTATCGGGTCCATTTTACTCATGTAATGGGTCTCAAGGATGTGAGACATACAGCTGGGCAGTCGACCTGTGAGTCAATGGGACCCCCGGTTTTGGGGGTGTCACAACCTGCTAAGCATGTTGAGTTCTAGGGTCATGTTTCCAAAGGTGAGTTGCATAACACCATTTCGGAAGTTGATAATCGCATTGGAAGTGGCTAAGAATGGTCTCCTCAAGATGATAGGTACATAATTGGCCCTTGCTATCATTGGTCTCCGTGTCAGCACAACAAAATCTAATGATAGTAGAATTTGTCCACTCAGATAGGGACATCTTCTTCCACCGTCCCTTTCGTATCTGACGACTGATCCGCAAGAGACAATGTGATGGAGGTGGGCTTTAGTTCTCCCAACCCGAGCTACTTGTACATCGAATAGGGGAGGAGATTCACACTTGCACCTAGGTCTAGCAGTGCCTTTTCCACACAAGTGCCTCCAATATTAACCGAGATGGTTGGACAACCCAGATCTTTATATTTCACTGGAGTCTCTGCATTGATGATGCGACTGCCTCGTTTCAATCAGAAGGCCTCTGGCCAACATGCACCCTCTTTTTACTGTACACAAGTCCTTCAAAAATTTTGCGTAGGTGGGGACTTGTTTGATCATGTCAAGCAGGGGGATGTTGACCTTTACTTGCCTCAGCACTTCTAACATTTTAGCCTAATTAATGGCCTTCTATTTAGCTTTTAGTGCTTGAGGAAAAGGTGGGGGTGTGCCATTTTTCACTACAGTCTGCTTGATCACCACCTCCTCTGGTTCAGTCTCTTTAGCTTCATGGCCTTGTTCTATTACTCAGGCCGGGGTCACGTCAAGTTTTTCACAATTTCTCACCGTGATGATTGCCTTAACTTCATCCATCCTAGAATTCGGCCACTGAGGAGCTCACTATGCAAATTCGATTTGGTTGTGTCTCGAGAGGGGAATTTCCTTTCCTACACCTACTCGTTGATAGTCTTGAGATTGAATACTGCAGGTTGTCATATTTTTGGGAAATTTCAGCTTGCATGCTGTCATGCTTTTGAGAAATTTCTGAGTGTAGGTTGCTCATTTTCTTATTGAGTGTGCTTTCTACCGTGTCAATTCTTTGAATAGCCTGGGCATTCACTGCCTTTTGTTCCTCCACAAAGTTACCCACCACCTTGATCAAGTTCATAATAGCTTGTTCAACTGGAGATGAAAAATGGTGGGTGGCCAGGGTCACTGAGATCCATGCCGCTATCATGCCAGGAGGCACATAGGGAGGAGGTTTTGGTTTCCAAGAGAAGTTTGGGTGGTTCCTCTAGTTGGGGTTGTAGGTATTGTTGTATGGGGTTGTGGCGGGTGGCTTGTATTGGCCCTCTGCATTAGCTTGTTCAGCCACACAAAGTCCCTCACTGAAGGAACACTTGGGCAAGGCTCTCCCCAAGGCCTCGTTGGACCGACAAATAAGCATGGTTGGTTAGCATAGATGCCTTAGTCACGCTTGTACCTCATGTTGATTCTCATTTCAAGCTCTTCCAAACTTCCTACCCAAGGTGGACAACTTTATTTCATCTCCACGCGCCCTCCGAGCGAGCACGCCTCCCCTTGATTTGGCTGCCCCATCTCCGCCTGCCTCCTCAGATTCGCTCATCCCAAGCTTTGGAGGTTTCCAATCCATAGTTGAGGAAGTCCATGGCTTCATTTAGATTCTTGCTCAGGAAGTCCCCTCCACACATGGTCTCCAATAATTGCTTCACGGCAGAGGACATTCCATCATAGAAGTGGTTGACCATTATCCATGTATCAAAGCCATGGTGTGGGCATGCACCGATGGTTTCCATATATCTCTCCCAGCATTGGTAGAACTTCTCATTATCATGGGGCTACAAATGTATAAATTTGCCTTCAAACTGCTATCCCGTAGCACCAAGAACATTTTCAAAAACTATACCCGCAGCTCGCCAATTTCGATGGTTCTCGCCTTAGAGAATTAAGCCAAATTTTGGCTTTGTCTTTAAGGGTTAAGGGAAAGGCTTTCAGCTTAAGCAAATCCATATCGGTTAAACCCTCCTTAAAAGTTGTGCAAACTTCCTCAAACTCCCGAATGTGTGCGTATGGATTCTCATTTTCCATACCATGAAGGTCAGGAATGGGTGGGCACCAAATAAGGTCCGACGACTACATCTTCAAGTAAAGAGGTACAATGCATGAGGGGTGCACTCACCTTGGTGGGTGTATATATCTCATTGACCTGTAGGCATCGGGGGCTCTTGGTAAATTCCCTAATGACTTCATGTTCTCGTGTGGAGGCTCCATCCGATTATCGTGTAACCGACTTCACACCATTCTTGCGGAGCAGGTTCTCTCTAGCCCGGGCCCGTTAAGTTCTATCCTGCTAAGGCATAAAGTCAGCAGGAACACAACACAAAAACAGCAAGAAACCAAAACAAGGCTACCAAAAAGTGGTTATAGTTGTTAAACTTAAACAAAGAAAATTAAATACAGAGGAAATCTGGTAATTTCGCAGTTGAACTCGTAAATGGGGAATAATGGTAAAATAAAACGGAATGAGAATTCACACCATCACTTGCAGATGTGGATCATGTTCACCAAACACTACACCACGACACCATCTCTTAATGTCACTGTTCGTACATAAGAGGTGTAATCGAATCAATATTTATATCCTAGGATTCTACTACCGTAGCAAAGCTACTCGCAGTATAGTGGTCTAGGTTTAACTCAGGATGGGTTTTCTTCATACGAAAATGAGCTCACAATTGACTGAAATGTGTTTCCACTTTGATTTGGGGTTTGTAAAAACAAAGTGAGGCTACGGGCTTGAAAACCGTAATCGTGAGAGAAATAAAGTGAAAAAGAACTCAAGTTTCGAGCCACTAGCTTAGGTTCTAAGGCAACTGTGAATATCCTCGTCCTTTCCTCGGGGTTGGGGAGGATGATCATAGTCATTTCCGAATCGGATCTATGTTTAGCCATAAAGACTGAACCCTAAAATTTTTTCTCCTAGTATACAACATTTATTAACCATTAATGCTTTGGAAGCAAGAAAACTAGGCCCTCTTGATCTAACCCGTAGGAGCAAATAAATGGCACCAGTGAGCATCAAGTGATTCAGCAATAAGTATCCACTCTAGCCTTTGAAAGCTTGCTGGCACCGCCACTCAGTGGTACATCATAGGGACCAAACCTAACGTGGAGATGCGTAACATAAATGATAATAAATGCCTGTGTTGGCAACAGGAGGACAAAGTGTTTTTACCTCAAAACTTTAACCTGGCCTCCTATTCAAAGATGAGGGGGTTTAGCTAGCATCCCTTGAGCGTTATCCCCAAGGGTGTTTGGGAGGTGAGAAAATGCGAAACAGAGAGAAACTCCAGAGAAAGTCACTGCCTGTAACTCGCATCAATTTTATTGATTGATGATTGACTTTTTACGTAGCTTGACCGAGTCTTATACACGTCGTAGTCAAGGAAATTACAAAAAAGTGATGAAACAACAAAATTACATTGGAGGGCACTGTACAAACCAATAAAGAGCAACAAAGGTCACACAAAGAACAGTGGCAGTCACAATTTCGTAATCCACCCTCAGTTGCGAAGAATTCGCAACACTGCAAAATCTCTGCAATGCCCACTCTCCCTCTGTATTTAGCTCCAATTGCCTTCTCGATTTGTATACATGCAAATTTCTTCGAAGTTCGACTCTGCCCTTCGGGATTTGAATCGACCAAGATAATGGTGTAATCAGTTTGCAAAACTACAAAATATCCACAAAATATGACTAAAGAGTATACGGACCTTAGTGTAATCAATCAAGTTATTAAAGTTGATTAGTACACAAAAAGTGCTCAAAACCTGTAATGAACAGGGCTCAAAACAACACTATTTGGGCACTAATCAAAAGGCAGAGAGAACTGACAGAGAGCAATGCAAAAATTTTGGACTGGGCTATGAAGACAGTCTCGAACAAAAAGAAAGTGTCATTGCCACAAATCAGGATCTCAGATTGTGTGCCATACACGATAGTCCCTCCAGGAGAAACAAATCCAGCAATTACTGCTCAGCCTTTGTTATATAGACTAAACCTCCAATTTAATACCTTACAAGAGTCTTACAACTTTCTGTATGTCAAATCGACTGAGTTTCTTTAAAATGAATAAACTAGTTTAATGTTCAGAATTATGAATAGGTTTAGTCTATGACACCGCAAGTGCAATATGTCATACAAGTAGTAAAAATCGATGTAAGTCCGTATACCATTCTCTACGTAGATTGACTTGGATTCTCAAAAAAAAAAAAAAAAAATCAATTACCCCAACTACTCAAGTTCCATACTATCTGAACTTCAATGATAAAGTTTAACAACTAAAGATTTAAGGATAATTGTCTTAAAGATAACATAAACAACTTAGGACAATAAAGTAAGCTACTAAAACTTATATACACTATGATTAGTTAGATCGACCGCTCTCTATAAAAAATGAACACTAATAAGGAAGCATCAGAAATACCACCGCATTATATCTCATTTTAAAACTCTATCCTAAATTTGGATCTGATTTCACTAAAGATGCTTGATAATGTGTTGATTTCTCCTTTATTCATCAATTAACATCTCTGTTTCTCTCTCGAAGACAAGGGTTTAATCGCCTACTTGTATTCAATATATTCTTTACAAGATTCGGGGTATTTTCTTCAATACTTCATACCCATTTTCGAGACTGGCAGATTTCTGCATTCCCAAATCAGGGGTATCGCAAGATTTTCACAACCTGATTGATGACTCAGCCTTAAAATCTAATGAATATATCCTTCCTTGATTAGACTGGGTTAACACAGGTTAAGAGTTTTCCAACAAATTAAGGTGAAATCTCTGATGATTTTAAATTGATAAATAATCCCCTCCAACGTCAATTATGAGTGAACGGGCATTTATCTGAGTGAATTCAGAGCTCAATAGTTCCTTCAATAATGGTCCAACATACCGCCACCAGAGTGTTCCTAACTCGTGAATCGCCATCTCCGTGGTCACCAAAGGGCCTCCTGAAATCAGAAAGGTGATACGCCCCGATCTGCATTCGAAATCCGCTATCGGGAACAATTATATGAAAAACACATCAATCAAATAAATTCTTCCAAATTCCAAGTACTTCCTTCCAATTTATGCGTAAAAGACTCAGAATCTTAATCAATAAATTCAAACTAGTGGAAGTAGCGCTTCTAAAACTGCATTACAATCGACAATGGAGCACTGATATATTGCACCCAATGCAGTTGCAATAAACTCAGAAGAGACGAATTCCAGAAATAGTGTAGATTTCATTTGAACTGTGCAAGAATTGTAAAGAAATTCGAAATATTACCTACCTTCAACATTCCAAACGTAGACGCTAGTTCGTATCCAAAAATAAAGAAAAGAAAAGAAAATCTTAATGCAAAATATACTGGGTGAGTTTTCTTCTTCCCGCTCGGGTTTCCAAAAAAGAAAAGCTAACTTACTAAAACTGCACGCTTTTTATAACTTAAATTAGGCTCGATTCCAAGGTTCTCGATGAATTTCCCTAAAATCAATGGCCTACCATTGTTTTAGGTCAGACTTCCAAAGGCTTGTCGCGACGCAAATTCGGGTCTAGCTCATTCAATTGTCATGACCGCAGGAAACCGCTGCAACCTTCTTCTTTTTGTTCGCAATTGCCGAGTCACACCGATGTTTTCTATCGCAACTTTTTCCTTTAGTTGCAAGTTGATTAGTGGTCGTGACATGAATTCTTTGTCGTGGCTATGTTAGTTGTCAGTAGTGAGAATTCATGTTGCGACCTCATTTCTTTTGTTTCCAGGAATTGGTGTCGCGACCTCAAGTCGATTGTCGCAACCTCACTCTCTCTCCTTTTACTGCATTTCTGTGTTGCTACCTCTATTTGATGTCGCGACCTCTTTTCTGTTGCGACATCATTCATTTATCTTGAGCCTTTAAGAAGGTCTTGACTCAAAACTGTTGGTCTGCTTGTTTTCTTGTCACGACATGGAATTTAGGTCGCGACCAAGTATTTTCTTTAATAACAAGAGGCTCTTGTCGCAAACATCAAAAGCGCCGCAACCATGTTTTCTTTCTATCCAAATAAGAACCTCATTTCGCCTCCCAACAATTCCCTTCAATTTTTCTATTCTGGTCATGAGCTGACTGTTCTTGTAAGACCCGAGAAAATTTCAATTTCTGGAAAAATGGCAAAAATCGTAATTTGGGTCAAAATCCGGAATTTTTCTAGATCTCGGATGACGAAATGAATTTCACAGTTGGAATCCTCTCGCAAAATCTAGCTAACACGTCAATTTCTCACGACCCGAGATACTCTAATTTGAACGCTTTTTTGAGGCATCGAAGCCTGTGTAATCGTAAAATGACATGTGATGTGACGAAAGTCACTTATAACATGTACTCATGTTACATATGATGCATGAGTAGAGAAATGATGGAAATGGAAGGCCGAGATAGTGCCAAATGTCGAAAATCCAGGAGTGAGGACATGATTGGCATTATTGAAATTGATTTAATGGTAATAAGACGAAATAGCGATTAGTGTCTATCTCCCACAACAAAGACCAAAAAGAAAACGAAAAGGAAAAAGAACTTATAGTAGGTTAGAGATTTGGTTTAGAGAGAGTGACTTCTCTCTAAGTTTTCGCGATCCACCCATCGGAATTCTTCTGACAAGAAGAAGGTTGCTCTACGCGGCAGGCCTAATGCTATGGGCTCTAGTTTCAAGGGAGTTTCACAAAACTCCGTGAGGTAGGCTTTATCCTACTTGTTTTATCCCTTGATTTAAGTGCTTGTTAATGTTTTGCTGATTTGAGGCCGGGAGGGGTTGCTCTGATCGTCCCAAATCTCGAACCGAAATGTTAGGAATTTTGAGCCCGTCTGCACACCGCGGCGCTGTAGGGGCTGTTTGGGTTGAGCCTGCAGTTGATTTATGCAATAAATCATGTTTTGATGTGTATGAGGCTGGAAAAAGGCTATGAAATTCGGGTTCACAAAGTGGAACCGATATTGGGTGATTGGCCGTGAACAGTAACCCGAGGGTTTCACTGTTCATGTGAATAGTGTTCACGAAATATTTTTGTGAAATAATGTGTTTGGTTGAGTAATTCAAATTGAATTACTCGTGTTTGTTAATTAGCCCATGTGAGCTAATTTTTGGTGTAATGGATTGAGAATTCACATAACATGCTTTGTGTGATTTAAATTATGTAAATATATGCATGATGATATATTTGCATGTGTTATATAAATTGTGTTGAAATGGCATAATGCATTTCATATGCACGGGGTAACCTAGGAATTAGGTGTGAGTGCATGACATGGATTTTCTGAAGAACGAACATGGTTGTGAAAGGGATTTAACAGGATGAATTTCCGGGGTAGAATGGGGGTCGAGACTGGCCCAATGCATCATTTCGATGAGGACCATGACTATTTCGGCTGTCTCCAACACATTCGCCTCAGAGGGTAGTCCCATATTTTTTTACCGACACGTTCAGTAGTGTAATTTCAAAAACAACAAGTTATGTTTTGAAAAGTGATATTTTTCTTATACATGGCTTAGGCAGGTGTGAGGGAGTCGATGAGGACTCGGGACATGGGTCAATATGCATTCAAGTAGGATCACGATTTACTTGAGTGTGTCTTTACATAGGAGCATTGCATATGCACTTAGGTGGAGAGTAACCCATTTAGTGGTGATTCCACCATCGCACAGCCCACCCCGGCCAAGGGAATTATATTATTTCAGCACAAGGATGCACGAGGAGACGACTTTATCCCAGAGGTCGATATCAAGAAAGCCGTCGTGGCTTTGGTGTTTATGATGTATTACATGTATTAGAATTCTAGAATTTTAATATATGTTGTATAAGAGTAATTTATTAACTCTTGAAACTATTGTATATAGTTGGTATATATTGATGAGTATTGTGTATGGGCCCAAGTGGCCGTTTTTACTCATGTTTACGTCTTCTGATGTTGATGATTGGGACAGGTGGTTCTTGGGTAGAGCTCCCCGTATAAAGGAGACTCTGCCTGATTTTCGTGAGTGGTGTCGGGTTACCCGGCATCCACGAGTATTCCTCGAGTTGACGGGTTGTCAACGGACACCCCGGTTTTGGGGCGTCACAGTTCTGCTTTGTTTTGGAGTATATGTTGTGACCTCGATTTGATGTCACGACATAAGTTCCGTTGCCAATTATGTTGATCTGTGTTGCGACCATGTTTTTCTTATTCTTTAATAAATTCTATGTCACGACTTCAGTTCCGTGTCGCGACCTGGTTGTATTGTTTTCTACTGCATTCTATGTCGCGACGTAAGAAGTATGGTGCGACCTCATTTCTGTCGTCATCCACTAATCCTTAGTCACAGCACCCCTTCTCATGTTGCGACTCAAAATTGTTTGTCTTTTCATCATATTTTGTCGCAACATGGATTTGCAGTCGCGACCTAATCGCTTTCTTTCCTTATTTGGTAGATTTATGTTGTGACCTGGAAGCATGTCGCGACATCAATTCTGGCCCATCCTGCCGCAGAATCCTCACTTCTCTTAGTCACAACATTTTAACCTGGTGAATAATTTAATTTTATCACGTAACATGAATTCCGTGTCGCGACCTAGATTGGTACCCAGAACCCTATATCTACGCAAATCTGAAATTGCCTGTAGCGTAGACATTGTGTCCATTCAGCCTTACTTTCTGGTCGCAACATTATCTCTCTGTTGTGACTTCCAAACTGATGTGTTACTCAATCACTTGTCGCGACCTTAAAAACTGGGCTGCATCCGCACTGCTCTCCTCGGGCGTCGCGACCAGTAATAGTGTCGACAGAAATCCTTACTGGGGCTTCTCCTTCTTTTGTCTAAGCAACTTCTTCTTTGTCGCGACAGCTTTTCATCCAGCGTAGTATGACTTCTAGTCGCGACCTCGATTCTTCTGGTCAGCGACCTCACCGGGCTCTGATCCGTTTTCACTTCCGACTACGAATTTACCATGAATTTCAAATATAAATTTGGTAAATAGCACATATTTCTGCATAAAAACAAGCAATTACATTGTAAGAACAATCAGAAAAATGGACTAAAATTCAATGAGTTTTTGACTCATCAACTACCTTTCTTAAACCCAAATCCAGCTAGAGAGGGACCTTCTAAACCCTATAAAGAGTCAGTTAAAAATAAAGCCCCTGGTGTAAAGAAGAAGAAAGAACTAACCCCAGTAGAGGAAGTAGATGAATACTTAAGGATGGAAGCTGCCAAGGAAAAGGTTGTAATGAATAAAAAATGAAAATTGTCCTGCTCTTCCATCTCTTCTCCCTCTTTGTACCTAATATCCATACTTGAAACATCCAATAAAATAGAAAATTCTTTACCAGATTTGTGTACATTTTTGTTTGATTTTTCTTGTTTGTTTCCTTTCCTTCATGTTTAATATTTAGAAATCTTTTGTCACACCCCCAACCCCCCCGCCTAGGTGGATGAAGGGGCGTGAACTACATCGACTTCACTTGCTTTTTCAGACATTAGTGGGCCCAAGTCTTATAAATGAATCAAAATATCATATACAAAGATACAAAATAAAACTACCACCGTAGTGGAGTTTACAGTGTCAATACATACAGTCCTGAGTCCCATTTACATATATATATACAAAAACTGTACATTTACATTTACATAATCGTGTGAGCAAGAAACCCACAGTGACGTGGACTTCAAGTGTGCCGCCCAAAGAAAATATGGAAGATCACTGATGTCCTCCTCTCAGACCTACATGGATTAAACCCGTGCTGTTTATGCTTAGTGGAAACTTATGACTTATACATGTACACATGCATTTAATACTCACTTACAGTGGACATATAACAGTAACAGATATACAATAGCATATATCAGAATTTTTCATGAATTCATATAACAAACTTATGCACATACTTATACTTATAGAAGACTTATACTTGTTCAGATCTCCCGTAGGACTTATAGAGCTTATACTTGTACGGAGGTACTCGTAGGTACTACAGAGCTTATACTTGTACGGAGGTACTCGTAGGTACTACAGAGCTTATACTTGTACGGAGGTACCCATGGGTACATTCAGAGCAGAACGATGTACATTACTTTACTCTTATTCACATTTAATTTTATCATATAACTGTGAATACCTAGACTAGTAATAAGAAATGAATAGGACACAACACAACAAGTACCGAAGGCACGGTATAGTACTCGAGGGTGCAGGAGTGTCAAGACCGACGCAGAGTGTCACGCACTAATTAGAGAGTACCGGTACTAAATGCGCCGGCACTACCAGAGCAGACTCACTAATCAGAGAGTACCAAAGTACTATACATGCCTGCCCACGTAACAGAGGTGTCGTGTCATTCAATATTCGGTCTTAGGTAGTCCTACAATTATATGTGTTTAGGAACTTACTATCTTATCATAGGGGCATTAAGTTTGCTAACATTCGCTTCACCGAGGCGATGAGGTACGGTCTAATTTTTCTTTCCTTTACCTTACAAACATGTATGGACCCTTTCATACACTTCATGGGGTCCCACATCCAATAGACAAGTCCTCGTAATAACGAACAGCAAACACAAAACACATACCTGCGGAATAGCTACGCCGCGACGCAGCTCGCAGTGCCCTCGCGGGCGTAAGCCACCGCTGGCAGCTTAGCCCACGCACTCGAGGCTCGTCTGGGCCTCCTTCTACAGGCCGCGGGCAAGTGACAGCTACGCCTGCGTGACTTACGCCGCTACGTGATCCCCACGCCACGGCAGAGATCTCCAAATTGCCTGGGACGGTTGATTTCGTCCTTTTTCCAATCCAACCAAAAAAAAAAAAAAAGACACTCAGATACTCTCCGTAAAAACATCTCCTCAAGTGTAAGCAAACCCAACCAAAACCAAACATAGAGATTAATTAGGGTTTTTCCAAACCCAAACTCAAATACTTGCAAGTTAATTAGGTTAACTTCCTAACACCCAAACATGTATCCATACATCATAAACCAAGAATCCATACTCAAAGGGAGGATTCCATACTCATCTTATACAAACTAGTGGTTTCCACAACCAACTTCTCAACAAATCTAGTGGTTAGGATGAATCTTAACTAAACCTTAGAAATGGAACAAACTAATATCCACATACAAAGTCCAAAAATCATACTAATCCATAGTAATCCATACAAACAAACCATATCAATCCATACTTCTTCCTCTTCTTCTTCTTCTTCCTCTTCCATGAAAATGCCCTCCAAAATCCCCAAATGAGACCCTAATCAATATCCCAATTTGGTCAAAATTTCCTTTTATTACAATCTAAGTCCCCAAACCTGATTCTATTTGCACCACAACTTAAGCCATTTCTATATTAGCATCTCATCTTCTTATCTTGCGACTTTTATACCCTGTTTTGACAAATTCCACTTTTACTCTAGATCTTGTACAATTATGGTTTCAAATTTTTTCACTTAGCAAATAATAATTTATAAAAATTTTAAAATGCACTTATAAAATTTCACCTAGGGTGTATTTCTGCGTTACATCTTGACTTGTGATAAATAGCTTATTGAAATAATTGGAGAAAAACCAATACCTGCATCAAAATGCTAAATTGCCGTGAATATGTTCGTCAGATCGGAACTGAGCAAAGAATGACATTGTGATTGTGTTGATTGTTTGAGCTCGAATGCATGATTTAAATGAACATTTTGACTTGTAAAAGTGAGCACAAAAATCTCAAAAACCAAATAAAATCTGATAGATGCATCGGGGTAGGATGAAATGAATGAAATATAAAGTAGTAAGATTATGAATGTGTGTTGAAATTCAAGATTAAGGAAGACTTTAATAAATTAATGGAACATATAAGACCTATAATTTTGTTTGTGTAAATAGTTTGGTTACAAGGTCCTGATAAACTTTACACATGGTCAACAATAACTCTGAAAGAAATTGTGCCAAGATTGGGAACATCTTCTAGGATCCATCACAGTAAGCTCTTTGATGTCTTAGAACTTGTTGGATTATTAGTCAAGGCGAAATCATAGGCAATACCACTAACAGGAAATGATTTAGGCCATCCTAAAAGTTTGGAGCCTGCTTCACTTCTTTATATGCATAATGCATATATTAATGGTTCCTAATTCGAGCCTATAGCCAATCTCATCACCAACCGTAAATAAGAAGCCAAATTCTCCTTACACATAATCTTACAGTAAAGAACCCTTATTTGCCCAGATCATCAGACAAAGTTCATCAAGGATAGAAGAGGACCAGTTTGAGGGAATATTATTTCAAGTTGAGGAAAAGAATGATTAGGGTTGAGAAAAAAAATTCCAAGAAATAAGAAAAGATGAAGAGGATTGTGAAAGAAGCTATGAAAAGAAAAAGATCAAAGAGGAATGAGTTTAGTCTTATAGCCTTCCTCCCTGGAACAATTAAGTCCTTAGGGGTGTTCAACACCTAATACCCTAATGCTAACTGGTATGGGGGTTATTGACCCAAAGTTTGTTAAGGGTGGTAGAAAGCTTAAAAAGACAAAACATTGCCCCATTCCACCAAACTTGGAGAAAATGAAAAGTGAAAAAGCTTCTAGAATAAGGAGGAGAAGCTATCCTCTGTGTGTGGGAAAGGAAAAGAGAAAAAGGCACCACAATGAAAAATATGCAGAAAGATGCAAACCTAATGGAGGCCTGGTATAATCAAGAGAAATCAAGTATGGATCAAGAAGGCAAGAGTGTAAATTGTCAATGAAGTTTGGGTTAAAATGAGCCTAAAATGTCTAATTACCTACCTCATTACCCAAGCCACACATTACAAGCCTAAAAGACCTATTTGATTATGAAGGTGGTGTTATGCCTACATTAGAGGAGATTAATATGATAAACAAGCATATGAGACTGTAAAAATAAAAGAGAGTATGCCAATTGAGTATTATCCCAGAAGATTAACTGATCTACCAAAGAAAAAGAGTAAATACCAGCACACAAAAAAAAATTAGGATTGAATGATTAAATTGTTACACACTATGAATTATTGGTTGGTTCAGTGAACTTAATTGAAAATCTTCCCGATTCTAGATTGGAAACATGTTTAGAAGTAAGTCTACAACTGACTTATGTTTCTTGCCCAATTGAGCTTTAAACAAAAAAATGTCCTTAAAAATAAAAAGTTGAATTGTTTGAGGATAAACAAAATTTCTTTTCTTTGCTTAGGGACAAGCAAAACCTAAGTTTGGGGAATTGATGAGTGTAAAACTCATATATTTTTAATCTATTTTTCTGGCATGTTTTTAGCAATTTTAGATCTATTTGTATGCCCAATTATGGAATATTCACCAACTTTTTTGTTTTGCAAGTGTTAATTGGAAAAAGAAAGAAAAGAAGCAGAAAAGAAGCAAAAAGGTGGAAAATGCACCAGTCTGTGTTGCAACATAAGTTTTGTATGTCACGACACAAAATTCAAGAGCAAGCCAAGAGAACAGGTCCCGATATAATACAAGAAGATACGACAGAGGCAGCGACAAAGACTGAAAGCTCTGTCGCGACAGACCTTTTATGTCTCAACAAAGAGACCAAATTGGGCCAGAAATTTGGGAGTCCACAATGCAATTAATAAAGTGAGGCTCAACATTAGAAAGCCTATAAATACACGCGTCTAGGGCAATGTGCGTAGTTTTTTTGACTACTCCAGGATTTATGGGTGGTAGAAGATTCTTGTACATTTTTTTTTATTTTTTTATTTTATTTTCCATTTTAGTAGATTTAGCTCAGTATAGTTTTATTTTGTTAGTTTTCCTTTAATTTTTTGGATTTGGGTATTGTACTGAAGTGCAGCTTTTCGAGTTGGTATTTCTTTATAAATTCTTCTTTTCATTTACTGTTTGATTTAAATGGATGTTGGAAGGTTTCTGGAGTTCATTTATCCCAGTTCGTTTATGATTTCAATGAATTTTCCTGATCATTTAGTCACTGATATGAGTAAACCAGTTTTGAAAAGTCGAGCTCACTAGAAATGGGTCATTGATGATTGTCATTTTGTTGCAAAAAGGTGGAAGAAAGATTTAATTAGGAATTTTGAATTTATTTATTTGGTATTGTTTATAAATTTACTTTGTTCTTAGTGCTAGTAAATGTGTACCTAATGCAAGGTACTCAGATCTCACTGATTTCCAAGAGGCCCTATGACACAGAGATGGAGAATCCCGAGAGGTAGAAAGGGGCTCAAAGTGGGTATGGCAGACTACTTCAACTAATGAACTTTGAAGGATTACTCAGATAGATCATCAACTTACTTATAAGTTGAGATAGGTTGAATGAAGTATTTGTTTAATCACTCAGAGGTCTCTCATCTTTCTGATGAATTGATTTTGATCCTGTGTTAGCTGAGATCTAATCAAGGAGATGGAAATTTACATAAGAAGTGTAAGATGAGGTGTCAATCAAATTGGAGAAGGCTTGCAATATCTTGTCTATGGGGGCAAGAATTCTTTAGTCCTAAGATCTGAGTCTGAAGTACTGAAAAAGAAAAATACTTAAATCTTAGAAAGAGGGTTATATATTACAAGTAACTAATTGGAATCATGTCTCATAAATGAATATGAACCTTTAACCAGTGAAAAGAATGGTTAAGGGAGAAATCCAAACTATGCTACCTTGCGTCTTTGACAAACTCGGTTTTCCAATTGATGGTTGAGCTATGAATCGAAATGATGCAGAAATTGATTATTATTAATTGATCCATGTCCGCTTGCCTCACTCAAAGGAATCTCAACCCAATTTTACAAACTTTACTTTTGTACATTTAAGATTTCAGTCTAAGACTACATTTTAGTCTTCTTATCATCATATCAGTGGAGTTCAAATAGTAATGATTTTGAATAATTAGGGTAGTTAGTCTTTTGATTTATCATCCTTTCTCATGGGACCAATATATGGACTTTAAATATCTACTTTTATTACTTGTACGACCTATGCACTTGCAGTGATCTAGACCACAAACACAAATTTTAAATGAGTCATTTTCTAAAGAAAGAAAAATTCCATCTTTTCATACACATGAGAAATGGTCTTGACAAGTTTTTGACACTATTACCATGGATTGAAAAGTTCTTTTGTGGCGCACTTAAGATTGGCATATACCGATCACATCAGATAGTCAGTCTTAACTAATATTGGCGCTCGTTGTCGACTAGGTAATAAATTTTGGTTGCAAAGGTCATAAATTTTGTATATATCGTTCGTCTAACAATGACGATTCGTATCACCTAATGGTAATTAGCATGCTTCAAAATTTTGAGATGTCTAAAGGGTGACTTAATTATTAATTAATTATGGAACATATGATTTAATTTAATTTGATTAAATTTAATGTTGAAATTTGTATGAAACACCTAATTAGATAAAACTACACATAAGGCATGAAATTTCAGATGAAACGCCTAATTAGATAAAATTTCTGGGGTGAAAAACTGTGGTAATTGAGTATTACATTTTATGAAAGAGGTGATGAGCAAAGAAATTAGCAGTAGCCTAACTAACTCAAGAAAAGGCTTGAAGTCACTCTTCACCTTTGCTTTCCTCCATTCGTTTTCAGTAATCTTCTTTGGCGTGTTGCACTCAACTACTCCCACCCCAAAAAAGGAAAATTAGGAGTCTCACCAGGTTTTTTTGTGGTTCATTTTTCGAAATGTAGTTCCCATTGAAGGACATTTAGCTTGAAATTAAAATAGTATAAACAATTGGATGGTTAGCAAACATGGCCTCCCATCAATATGGAAATGATGCTTTAAAGCAACTGCAACTAGTAACTTGAACAAGCTTATGATCCGGCTTTACGTATAATATTAATGCTCGGTCTCAGACTCTTGATATAAAATGTCTGGCTATGCCATGGACTCCCCGAGTTCAAGGAATTATATATCAAATTTATTTTTAACCAAAAACTGTATCTATGATCCATGACTTTAGTAACAAGAAGCATGCTTCGTTTCTCAAGAAGTGAAAACGAGATCACTATAGAAATCGCATGTCTAGGATCCAAGAGGTTGAGCCATGACGTTAAGCTTCCAACCAGAGGTGCATTGGATGTATGCTGCTGGCTCTGATTGGGCATAGTTATCTCGGTCATCATAGAACTCGCCTTCATGGTCAGCCTCCAAATAACTCGCCTCCAACAGATGTTAGGATTTTGCTCAAGCATAAGAAGAGGATCGAAAGCATCAACGCAACCAAAGGGCCTTGATTTCGTTGAAGATCGGGCAAGGAAGAGCCTCTATGGTGAATCCTCCGAGGATATTTCTCCTCATACCCAACTATACGATATTCGTCACTAAGTATGTAATTTATCCGTAGGGTATGCACAAGGAGTAAGATACACAATTGAAACACGAAATTCTACCATCCGAAATGACAAAATCAGCTTCATTCTCCATGCCATCAATATACATTGTTAATTTGAAAGATAAGGGAAATGAGAGCCTCAGAATATCTCCGAAAGAAAGAAAAAAATTTAAGAAGCTATTCACAAACAAATAACCCTTTGGTCAAGTGAAACCACACATGAACCTCTCTAATAATAGAATGTAGCTCGTCAAGCTTATTCAAACCACGATGAAAACTTTCATTTGTCATGCCAAGCGCAAAGAGCTATTCTTAAATTAAGTTAACTAATTTATATATTACGATAACTTTTCCTTCCTGTATTTAGTGATTCATATCCGTGGTAATTAATAATATTAATATATAGGCATCGCAGAATGCATAATTTTTCTATGTTTAAGGATCATAGCAAAGACGGCCAAAGAGAAATATTTTCAATTGTATTATATATATATGCACAAGCTCATTGTTTATATATCATATTTCAATTTTTCCGCTCGTTCTTTCTCGCAAGTAGTTAGCTAGTATAAACAAAAACATACCCGCCTTATGTCGCCTTTACCAGGATGTACCAATGTACTACCACAGCCGAAAAGGCCTGTTTGTGAAGTCTCTGTGTACTTCGGGCGTAGACAAGTGGAAAAGAAAACTGAGGTCATTAAGATACTCAGAAATTGGTGGCATTCATCTGAATATAACTAATTGCCAGGTATTGCATGGCTTGTAGATCGTAAGTCAGTAACACACCGCATATATACCTTCTCGGTTTCCTCATTAAATCTTGCAAGAGATTATCAATTCCCATCCGCTTCCTATACACTTTGCTATAAATATATACGCTTTAATTACTATACCTGTGTTCGCCATCGTAAGCAGAAATCAATGAAAAGGTGGAGTTAATTTCGAATTAGTGAAAAGAAAGAAAGAATGAAGATAGATAGATATTATAACTCGGTGATAATAGTATTCTAGTTCCCGGAAGGGTTATCCTAACCGAATGTGTCACAATCTGCCTTCAACAATTCCGGATATACAGATTGATGAGGAGGAATTTTGCATGAAAGTCACGCAGCTGTTCTATCAGAAGTTCATCCTAGAAAAGAAAGAAAGCGGGTCATGTAAGTGTCATGGAGGAGAATGAATGGGGGCAGAATGAATGAGAGAATGAGAGAAGAGAAGCTACAAGGCAGCCGCAGTAAGAGAGTAGAAAGGACAGACAATGAGTGAAGAAGGGGAGAATCGTCAGATTGGCCCTATAACTCGTTGGCAAAATGAAAAGCCTTCTCTCAAATAAGGGTACTCATTTGTTTTATATATTAATTAAAACAAAAACAAAACAAAGAAGATTATGGAAGGAGGCAAGAGCAACTGACGATTCGACTGTGAAACATGGATCTAGCCCACGTTTACTCATTTCTTATGACTTTCGATCAATTGTTTAATTGTTTCACTCCTAACATCTCAATTCTCTTCTCATGTCCGACCTCCCATCCTTTTTTTTTTTTTTTTCCGATTGAGTAACTAAATAAAAATACTACATATACCTTCAACAAGCCCAACAAACAAATAAATAAATAAATAAGCAAAATATATATCCAATTCAAGCACCTTCTAAAGCTTTCTCCATTTGCTATATCTTATTTGAAGGCAAAGCCATTACGAACCTACACTCATGCCTCAATTATACATGATTATTAATTTCATGCAATTGAAATTATTATTTTGTATATATTTTATATTATCATAAATGATTTTAAAATTAATATCCCAAATTTTAATGATTTTGGATACGAGTTCAATTTATCTGAGCATATATCATTTTCAATTGATGCACTTAATTCAATTTTAAAAAAGGGCTCTTAAGGATTTAATTTGGATGTTTTATTTGAGCCTATATTGTTGAAGTGCATAATTAGGATATTATTCATATTTTTATTGTTTATGAGTATCATTCAAAATTATTTAAATGTCTTGTGATTTGTATGATTTTAATCAATTAGAGGTTAGCCACAACATCTTTGATTATGAAAAATCATACATTAATTTGTTTTTGGATCACATATATATTAAGGACATTTATTGCTTTAAATTATACCTTATATGATAAATTTTATTCCGTATGATTTTCATATATTTAAAGATGATTGATGAAGGTATAATAGCATATTATATTTTTTAATTTACCTACGATATTGAGAAATTGAACATAATTTGATAGTTTACATATATTTAAATAAATTAATTGAATGAGACTTTGCCTACAAGCAAGTCTTATGTCACCGGGATTCATTATACATAATTTACATCGTAAATTATGATCCATTAGTCTAGCCTCAAATTTAAGCACTTATAAGCATGTATATTTATTCTGTGCAGCTATGCAACCTACAAACACTCTGATGTTAAGTGTAATATTCTTGAATTGAGTGGTAGCAATTATAAAACATGGAAGGAGTGAATCCTTCTTTATTTGGGATGGATGGACAGTGACTATGCCATAAGGAAAGATGAACTTAAAGTTATTGAAACCAACTCTAAATAAGAAAAGGTACTCCACAAACAGTGAGAGCGTTCAAATCGCCTCAGCGTTATGTTCATAAAGACGAGTATCTCTACTGGTATTCATGGTTTAACGTTTAGGCATTGCTTAAGGTTATTAACGAGCACCACCACTTCATAAAGAACTTGCCAACACCTTAATCATGAAGTTTTCATCACTAAGGCTCACTAATGTGAAAGGTGTGCATGAGCACATCATGGAGATGAGAGACATAACAGCTTAACTGAAGACACTTGAGGTTGATATGTTTGAAACCTTCCACGTAAACTACATTTTGAACACCAAACCACAGCAATATGGACCCTTCAAAATCTCATACAACACACATAAGGATAAATTGTAGATTAATGAACTATTGATCATGTGTGTTCAAGAGGAAGGAAGGCTGCTTATGGAACAAGGGGAAAGTGCGATGTTGGTCATTGAGGCGAAATACTAGAATCGAGGAAGGAATCAAATAAAGGTCAAGTTAATAAGAAGGGGAAAATCAAGGTACCACTCCAAGGTGGAATCAAGAAAGAATCCAAGTGTTTCTTCTATAAAAAGAAGATACACGTGAAGAAGGATTGTGCTAAATTTAAGAAATGGCTTGAAAATAAAGTTAATTCAATCTCGTGTGTTTGTTATGAATCTAATATGGTTGGTTCTGGGTCTACAATCCATATTTCGAATACCTCAGAGGTATATGGGACTCGGGAGGAAGCCAAAGGGGAAGTGAGCAGACGTCTTATCTAGAACAAGGTTTCACATGTGGAATCCATTGGGACATGCAGTTTAGTCCTGGATAATGGCCATGTTTTGGATTTCGAGAGACCTTTATATACCAATTTTCTCTAGAAATTTGATTTCGCTTCAAGACTTGCACTTCTTAGTGGTATTCTTTAAGTTTTCGATTGTACCTTAGTTTGTTTTATAAATCAACTTAATTGTCTAATGATATTTTCTCTATTAATCTACAATACAATGCGTTTTTGCATACTCATATTGGAAATAATCAATGTATTATGAATGAAGATTCCTTTATTTTGTGGCATCAAAGACTTGGACATATCTCCATGGATAGAATTAAGAGGTTAGTAAATGATAGAGTATTGAATACTTTGGATTTTACTGACTTTGACACTTGTATAGTCTGCATAAAGGGAAAGCAAACTAACAAATTCAAGAAAGGTGCTAAGAGGAGTACTAACGTGTTAGAAACTATCCAATATAGGTTGTCCTAACATGGAGGCTCATGGTCCAAAAATAAATACTTCAAATCTTTTATGTGATGATTGTTATCGATATATGTATCTTTTATGCTTCATAATAAAGATGAAGCCTTAAACGCCTTTTAAGGTTTTAAGGTGAAAGTAGAGAAACAATGCAAGAAGCAACAAAGATTGTCGAATAGATAGAGGTGAGAATATTATGAAAGATAAATCGATGATGACAAGCACCGTCCATTTGTTAAGTTCCTTCAAGAACATGAGATTGCTCGCTTCAATACACTATGCTTGGTTCTCCGCACTGCAATGGTGTAGCGCAAAGGAGGAACGTGACCTTAATTAGACATGGTGCATAGCATGTTAAGTAGCTTTAAGCTACCTAAATTGTTGTGGATTGAAGCTCTTAAAAAGATTGTGAATATATAAACTCGGGTTCCAACTAAGGTTGTCGCAAAGACACTATTTGTGCTATTTAAAAGTTGGAAACTGAGCTTGAGACATATGTGTGTTTGGGGATGCCCATCTTAAGTAAGAGTTTATAATCCACAAGAAAAGAAACTGGACCCAAGGACTATTAGTGGGTATTTCGTTGGATATGTCAAGAAGTCTAAGGGTTACAGGTTCTACTTTACATATCATATTCTTAGGTTTGTGGAATCAAGGAATGCTAAGTTCCTTGAGAATGACTTAGTTAATAGGAGTGATCTCTCTTCTGAAAGGGAACAACCTTCCACATAAAGTGAACGATTGGTTATCATTCAAAACATCCATCAGTTCAAACGTGGTGGCCGTGACGATCAATCAATGAGGATCCATAAACAACCAATCAAGTAGTTCATAGCACTGTAATGGGTTGAACAACTAGCCAGACAACATGACTCCACATGCAAATGTTGAGCCAACATTAAGAAGATCTACAAGGGTAAGAAGATCAAAGAATTCCAGATGACTATAGTCTGTATCCGAAAAGAATAGAACAATGATCTCTGGAGTTGAAAATGACCCCGATAACGCTTCCAATGTGCCATGAACTACAAGAAACTCGACGGCGGTTCAATGCATTGGAAGGATGATGAATACTATGGCATCTAAGGATGATGATTTATGGTTCAATGCAAAGTACCATTGAGAAATGGGTCTATAAAACAAAGAAAGACTCATTGGGCAACATCGAGAGATATAAAGCAAGACTCGTAGACAAGGGATTCACTAAAAAGGAAGGGATCGATTACAAGGAGACTTTTTCTCTTGTATTTAAGCAAGATTCCCTTTGTATTAATTTGGCATTAGTTGCACATTTTGACTTTGAGTTGCAACAGATGAATGTGATACACCTCTTGCAACTAGAGGAAGAAAAAGTATACATGAAACAACTTAAAGGATTCTCCTCTAGTCAAGGTGAGCATTTGGTATGCAAGCTTAAGAAATCCATCTATGGATTGAAACAAGCTTCCCATCCTTTGGATTTGAAGAGAATGTCATGGACCGGTGCATATATACCAGAAGGTTAGTGGGAGCAAAATTTGTTTCTTAATCCTATATGTAGATGATATTTTACTTGTAACCAATGATAGAGGTTTGATGCATGAGGTGAAACAATTTCTTTCTAAACATTTTGACATGAAAGATATGAGTGATGCATCTTATGTCATTGGCATAAAGATCTTTAGAGACAGACATAAAGGTATTTTGGGTCTATCATAATAAACATATAGCAAAAGAATTTAAAAAATTTAGGATGAAAGATTGCTCACCGTTGTCGTCTCTATCAGGAAGCGGATAGGTTCGCTTTTTGAACTAATGTCCCACGAATGACTTCTCAAAGGAGCAAATGAAAAACATCCCATATGCTTCAATTGTTGGTAGTATAATGTATATTCAAGTTTGTACTAGACTTGACATAGCATTTGCTATTATAATGTCGGGAAGGCACGTATAACCTAGGTACGGACCACTCGGAGAGTTGCAAAGAAAGTCTTAAGATACCTTCAAGTAATGAAAGGATACATGCTGCATGTGGTCATGCAACGTACACCCATGTATGATCAGTTATTCTGATTCACACTTTACTGTCTATGTTGATTCACATAAATCAACATCAGGGTAAGTTGTCATGTTTTTTGTTGGAGCTTTATCATAGAGAAGTGCAAAACAAACTTTGATAGCTACTTCCACTATAAAGGTTGAGTTTAACTTTGTTTCAGGCTACATCACATGGTGTGCGTGGATAAAGAGTTTCATTTTTGGGCTTAGAATCGCTGGATTCTATATCTAGGCTATTGAAAATATTTTGTGACAATTTAGTCAGAGTCTTTCTCGGGCTAAAAACAAATTAGAGCTAAGTCTAAAACAAACACATCGACATTAAGTATTTATCCATAAGAGAACGGTCAAGGACAAGACAATGATCATTGAACACATTAACACTAAATCAATGATTTACATCCTAAGCATACATATAATTTGATTATACATGTATGGGCATTTCATCTTTCAGAAGTCGCATGATATGGCCATGGTACTTACGGAGCAAGGTACCGACCGACCTAGGATGATTTTTGGCAAGTGGATGCAGATCAAATCAAGAGAATCACATTATCTAAGCTATCAAACCAGAAATATAAACAAATCAAGTTTCTATTCTAAAAAGGATACTGAGCGTTAGAAGTTTTCATTCCACTCAGAATATCTTAAAGGTAAACTACGTAAAATTGAAGGTAAAGTCGAGTCATATTTCCGATAATGATCCAATCTTATCAAGTACTCTAAGACCAAATCAAGGGCTATATATTCATGGATTGGAAGTTGTTCATCACAGATTTCATGAGTAGAGCTTGAAGAAGAACAATCAAAGTTTGGACGTATTGAAGAGTGTGGTTAAATTAAGAATATACGGAAAACATAAATGTAAATGTTGGTCTAGTGCAAAAGTATCATATAGGATCCTTAAATTAACATCAGACCACGAGATTAGAAATATAGTTCTAAAATAGAGTTAGAAATCAATGTATTACTTTAATATTTACTATCACTATATTGATTACAACGAAACTGGCCATATCATAACATAATTTACATAATTGATTTCGAAAGTTAGCAACTTCCATTTTTTCCCTTACTTTCTTTGGATCGAAAATAGAAAACTTGAAAAAAAAACAAAGGATGAGGGCAAGAGTAAAAATCCCCGAATAAGGGTTCTTTTTTTTTTTTTTTTGTTGGAGGGGAGGGGGACTACACTATTATGGTCAACTATACTGAATACTTTATCATAGTAAATGCATTTCTTTACTATGGGAGGACAATGGGAATCGAACCCGCATATTCTCCTTAGCAAAGAGAAATTTTACCATTCGACCATATCTGTATTTTTTCGTTCTAATTACGAAATATGCTCACACCTATATATCATATAATATATATTTGTATCATATTTGTACAGAGCCGAGCCAGATACTCTTTTCAGGATGATTCCCATATCATTTATATGTTTCTTTTAATTCAATTTAAAATTAGAATCAACTTATATATTTATATATAGTATATATTTAATAGTAATAGGATTATTAATATTAAAAGGACTAAAAACTTATTAAATTCAAAATAAAAAAATAAAAAATATTTATAGTGGAAATACTCAGTTAAGGTATTGGCCTTTAAGTTTAATTATGCCGTTAAAATATTTTCCTTTCTATGGAGAACATGAAAGGGAAGTTTGATAAATAGTTTACTTTTATGTTAAAATAATTTTATTGAACCTCTTTTTAATAAACTAATTTATATAAAAAAGAACAAAGAGAATAATAATGAGTAATAATAAATGATGTGTATCGATTTATAGATATTTAATTTGTTTTAATTAAAATAAAACGAAATAATATATAAACTAGACTTTCTATTTTTTAAATATATTATTTTGTATTTAAATAAGCATAATTATCCCGGAAAATATTTTACTTTGCAAACAAGACATGAAGGGACACTTGATAAATATGGATATGAAAACCGTGGAATTAGATTTAGATTATTTTGATGGATAAAAAAATTTCAAATGTCACTATGGTACTTTTCTTTCATTTACAAAAGAATTGCTAAGTATTATTTTATTTTCAAGAAAGTGATTTAACTTAATTTGTTATTTTGAAAAATATTTACAAATTATTTCGACAAAGATTTTATAAATTTATTTGCAAAAAAATCGATATAATTTTATTTGTAAAGGAATTGATTTCGATTTTCATTATACATTTATTTTGACTGCATTACTTCTATCTTCTTATGGTTCAATGCATTGAAGGATGAGATGAATACTATGGCATCTAAGGATGATGATTTATGGTTCAATGCAAAGACCATTGAGTGTAAATGGGTCTATAAAACAAAGAAAGACCTACTGCAACATCGAGATATAAAGCAAGACTCGTAGACAAGGGATTCACTCAAAAGGAAGGAATCGATTACAAGGAGACTTTTTCTCTTGTATTTAAGCAAAATTCCCTTTGTATTAATTCGGCATTAGTTACACATTTGGACTTTGAGTTGCAACAGATGAATGTGATACAACCTTGGGGAACTAGAGGAAGAGGTATACATGAAACAACTTAAAGGATTCTCCTCTAGTCAAGGTGAGCATTTGGTATGCAAGCTTAAGAAATCCATCTATGGATTGAAACAAGCTACCCGTCATTGATATTTGAAATTCCATGATGTGATATATTCCTTTGGATTTGAAGAGAGTGTCATGGACCGGTGCATATATACCAGAAGGTTAGTGGAGAAAGATTTGTTTCTTAATCCTATATGTAGATGATATTTTACTTGTAACCAATTATAGAGGTTTGATGCATGAGGTGAAACAATTTCTTTCTACACATTTTGACATGAAAGATATGGGTGATGCATCTTATGTCATTGGCATAAAGATCTTTAGAGACGCATATAAAGGTATTTCACCTATCATAAGAAACATATAGCAAAAGAATTTCTAAAAAAGGATGAAAGATTGTTCACCAAGTGTCGCTCTATCGTGGAAGGGGATAGGTTCAAATGGAACCAATGTCCCAAAAAATGACGCCGAAGGGAGAAATGAAAAACATCCCATATGCTTAAATAGTTGGTAGTATAATGTATATTCAAGTTTGTACCAGACCTGACATAGCATTTGCTGTTAAAATGTTGGGAAGGTATCAGAGTAACCTAGGTATGGACCACTGGAGAGTTGCAAAGAAAGTCTTAAGATACCTTCAAGTAAATCGCGATACATGCTTATGTAATCGCTAACGTATTAATCTAGAGATGATTGGTTATTTCGATTCACACTTTATCGTCTATGCTCGATTCACGAAATCAACATCGTGGTACATCGGTCATGCTCGCTGGAGCTTTATCATGGATGAGTGCGAAATAGACTTCTTGATAGCTACTCCACTATAAAGGCTGAGTTTGTCTCAGTTTTGAGGCTACATCGCATGGTGTGTGGATGAAGAGTTTCATTTATGGGCTTAGAATCGTTGATTCTATACCTAGGTTACTGAAAATATTTAATGTCAATTTAGCTGCAGTCTTTCTAGCTAAAAACAATTAGAGCGGAAGTCGAAGCAAACACATTGACATTAAGTATTTATCCATAAGAGAACATGTTAAGGACAAGACAATGATCATTGAACACGTTAACACTGAATCAATGATTGATGATCCTCAGCATATATGTAATTTGATTATACATATGGGCATTCTCATCTGTAGGCCGTGACGATATGGCCATGGTACTTACGAAGCAAGGTACCGATCGACTTAGGATAATTTTTGGCAAGCGGGTGCAGATCAAATCAAGAGGATCACATTATCCAAGCTATCAAACCAGAATATGTTAAATCTAGGTTTCTAATCTAAAAGGATATCGAAAGCAAAGAAGTTTTCTTATTTCGCTGTAATATCTTAAAGGTAACTACAGAAAATAGAAGGTAAATTGAGTCATATTTGGATATTAATGATCCACCTTATCAATACTTCTAAGACCAAATATGAAGAGCTATATATTCAAGGGATTGGTTGTTCATCATGCATTTCATGAGCAAAAGCCAAGAACAATCAAAGTTCGGGTTTTATTGAAGAGTGTGGTTAAATTAAGAATAGAGGAAACATAAATGTAAATGTTGGTCTAGTGCAAGAGTATCATACAGATCCTTAAATTAAATATCGTACAACAATTAGAAACATAGTTCTAAACTAGAGTTAGAAATCAATGTAATACTTATTATTTACTATCACTCTATTGATTACAACTAAATCTTTTCATATCATAACATAATTTACATAATTGATTTGAGTTAGCAACTTCCATTTTGTTCCTTACTTTCTTTGGATCGAAAATAGAAAACTTGAAAAAACAAAGGAGGTTCATGGCCAAGAGTAAAGATTCCCGAATAAGGGTTCCTTTTTTTTTTTTTTTTTTTGTCGGGAGGAGGGACTAATATTATGGTAATAACTATAATCGAATTACTTTATCATAGTAAATGCATTTATTTACTATGGGAGGACAACGGGAATCGAACCCGCATCTTCACCTTAGCAAAGAGAAATTTTACCATTCGACCATATTTGTATTTTTTTGTTCTAATTACGAAATATGCTCACACCTATATATCATATAATATATATCTGTATCATATTTGTACAGAGCCGAGATACTCTTTTAAGGATGATTCACGTATCATTTATATGTTTCTTTTAATTCAATTTAAAATTAAAATCAAATTATATATTTATAATATATTATAGTATTCATTTAATATTAATAGGATTATTGATATTAAAAAGGACTAAAAAACTTATTAAATTCAAAATAAGAAAATAAAAATATTTATAGCAACACGCTTAAGGTATTGGCCTAAGTTTAATTATGCCGTTAAAATATTTTACTTATGTGGAGAAATATGAAGGGAAGTTTGATAACATTTTACTTTTATGTTAAAATAATTTTATTGAACCTCTTTTTAATAAACTAATTTATATAAAAAAGAACAAAGAGAATAATAATGAGTAATAATAAATGATGTGTATCGATTTATAGATATTTAATTTTGTTTTAACTAAAAATAAAAACGAGAAATAATATATAAACTAGACTTTCTATTTTTTAAATATATTATTTGTATTTAAATAAGCATAATTATCCCGGAAAATATTTACTTTTGCATAAAGATATGAAGGGACACTTTGATAAATATGGATATGAAACCGTGGAATTAGATTTAGATTATTTTTTGATGGATAAAAAATTTCAAATGGCACTATGGTAATTCTTTTTCTATTTACTAAATGAATTCGTTAAGTATTATTTTATTTTCAAGAAAGTGATTTAACTTAATTTATTTTCATTTACAAAGATTTTATAAATTTATTTGCAAAAATCGATATAATTTTATTTTGTAAAGGAATTGGATTTCGATTTTCATTATACATTTTGTCTTTTAATTGCATTACTTCTATCTTCTTAAATTATAACATAGGATCTCCCGTGAACCCTGTCCACCATTACTACCTTAGTAGGTCTGAAGGGTTGTTTATTTTACTGTTTTGGGGTAGATTTGGTTGTTTAATACAGTTTTGGAAACTATATTTTCAAAAAACAAGTACAAATATGAAAACACATAAAATACGTTTGATTCCTATATTTTTTTTGTTTTGAAAAACATAAAAAATACAGGAAATATTACATTATGAGAAGACCAAAATGGTGTTATTTGTGTTTTAAAAAACTGTTTTAAGAACAATTTTTAAAAATAAAAACCATACATACCCTTTACTTTATTTTTTAATTGAATAAGGAGTTTTAGGATTTCATTAAAAAATATCACTCAATTTCCATTAGGGGAAAAGCGATTCTGTAAGGAAAGGAAAGAGTGTCTAATAGTTTAACTATAGAAAGAATATGTGAACTGACTTGCTTATTATTATAAAATAAAAATAAATGTTAAACAAAATTTGAAATATTAATGTTTATTCAAAAAAGTAACCGTATCTGAAGCTCTAAACAATTAGATATGGGATAAAGTAAAAATAGTTTTCAATTTGAAATAATTAAAAAACTGCCTTTTAAAAAAAACAAAATTTCTAATTTTTTTGAAATGAATAATAATGAATGATGCGTATTGACATATAGATATTTATTTTTATTTTAACTACAAATAAAAGCGAGAAAGAATGTACCAACTAGATTTTCTATTTTTTTTAAAAAAGAAAAATTATTATTTGTTCTTTCAAAAACAAATATTATTTTTATTTAATTAAGTGTAATTATCCCGTAAAAATCTTTCTCTACATACAAGATAAGATATGAAGGGGGATATTTTGATAAACATATAAATAAATATGGGTAAAGAAACCATACACCATTGTGGTGTTTGAAGAAAGGGAAGGAAGCAAGAAAACAGTTTGAGAGAGGTTGAATGGGGATTAAAAGAAAGCGTGATGCAGCCTGGTCTGACCTGGGAACCGATATATCGGAATGCATTCTGAGAAGATTGGGTTTCGTCGACATACTTCGTTTCAAAAGGGCATGTAGTTGGTGGTTTTCGGTTACGAGAGATACGATGATGTCATATGCTACGACGATGTAGTTTGTGCAATATCGAGTTATGGGTTTGTTGAAGTTTGGGATTTTAGTGGGTCTTCTCCTACTAAGGTTATGGATATGAGGTCTTCTCTCAGCTTGGAAAGCTATTGAGTTTGCAATAAGTTCCAGACAAGTTTGTAGTTGGTTACATTTTTACTTGGTGGAATCATGCGGGGAGCTTCTGTCTGTAGTGAGAGTAGTAGGAGATTTTGTGTATGTGGATGTGGATGGGAAATCGGTTCCTGATCGTGATGGGGACAACAACAAACCCAAGATTCACATCTACCAAACTTTGATGTTCTACGTTTTCAGGCTTGACCTCCATTAGAAAGAATGGGTTGAGATGGAGAGCTTAGGGGATCAAGTAGTGTTTTTGGGCGGAAACCAGTCAATATCCTTAAGGGCGGAAGATTGTCCAGGATGTCTAAACAATTCTATTTACTTCACAGACTCTTCTTGGGAACAAGTTGATGAAAACCATTCATATGGGGGTCACCATATGGGGTATTACAACTTGAGAGACAGAAGCGTGAAGCCATTTTACCACGCTCGGTGCTACAAGATGAAGCCCACACCCATTTGGGTTCTCCCTAATCCGTGGTAGTTGAATGCTTGTATTATCATTTTTATTTTAATTAAAACCCTAGAATTCCCATTTCCAATTCATTTTGGTACTTGAATCATGGGAGGAAATAATCTATTTTTCATTTAGATTTTTTTATTTATTATTTATTATTTTTTTTTATTTTTTGCAGTTTAAAATATTGAGTAATTGTCATCCAAATTAATTCAATGTTGAGTTTCCATGCATGCATGTGGATTTCCATGAAGTTGAACTGGCTTTAATTACTGGTAGGAATGGAAAAAAAAAATTAATGAAAGGAGCCAATGGATTTGATTTACTTTTGGCAACCAATAGGATGAATATATTAATTTGATATCCATTTAATAATAACTTTTAAAATCATTATACAAGAATATTGGCCATTATTAACACCAAAATGGTTTCATTATGAGCAATTACCACACACATTTTCTTGAACACCTAGATGAAAAACACCAACATCAATTTACCATTAAAAAAAGATCAAAACAGTCATCACCATCACTTTATTCTTATCAAACTCAACAAAATTAAATAAAATATAATTAAAATTTGTAAAAATCTATATATTAATTCAAGCTTGAAATTCCTCTTTCGCAAGATTAGTGTCATAAGTTACCTCGAGAAAGAGAGTATATGCAAACGGTATCCATGCTTCTACAATGTGTAGTCTCAACACCAAGCACTAGGGTAGATATCTCGTTTGGTAGCTACTATGAAGAATAGATATTAGTACAATCCAAGCTCAAAAAACTGGGTAGTTGTCATACATCTACTTAATTATCTTAGGAGAAAAATAAATTAAATACTTGTATTCTAAAGTGACTAGCTAGTTGATAAGAATTCATACTTACTATCCAAGCATAAGGAAGGGTACACATATTCACACTTATGCGTCATAAGGATTTTTCTAGGTCTACACTCTTAGTTTTGTTTTTATTTCTCATGGTGCAACTATAAGTTTGAGAAAAGTGATGCAATCATGCCTTTTGCCTTTTGCCTTTTGCCTTTTGCCTAAGGAAGTTCCTCATGGAACTTGGGGTTGTTCCCTTGGTTGTACAATCCTTGATAATGTTTTATACTACAAGAAATATGGTAATTAGCAACGTAATTATTTTGTAGCCAAAGGATTAATATTGTCACAAAAACTATTTTGCAATGAAAATATTTTTGTTTCAAGGACGTCGCCTTATCCTCGTCACGAAAGGTTTTCGCAACAAATAAAATATTTCGTTTCTAATACCTTATAGAGACATAATTTTTATTGTCTCAATAATATTTTTTGACAAAAATTTTCGTTGTTAAATATTTAAAATTTTGATGCGAAAAATTCCCAATTATGGAGTTAATTTGTTGCTAAATTAAATGCATACAACAATGAAAAAATTATAATTTCGTTGCTAAATACATATTTTGATCGAAACATTATTTAAGAAGCTTTTCTTTATATAATAATAATAATAAAAATAAAAATAGTAAACTTTATTTATGAAGTTTTGATTATCAAATAATAAAACTAATAATAATAATAATCATAATAATAATTGTTGAAGATTGATTCAAAGTTAGATTGGTTCAAAATTTGTCTCTCTTAATAGTTCCTATTAGTTAGGAAAGTTTTTATTTTTATTTAATTGTGAGAGTGAGTCCACGGTTGTTTGAGAGTTTTTATCTATGTGATAAATGTGGAGAATTAGTTGTGAATGGGATAAATTAGTGGGTCAAAGTTAGTTTGTTTATTTTAATTTTGATTTATCTATTGTAAGCCTATTTATAGACATTTTTAAATGTTTGAAATAGAATGAGAGTTGTACGTTGTTTTTCACTTCTATTTTATTTCTCTCATCCTAAAATTCCAACATGGTATCAGAGTCATAGTTCTTGAGGGTCTGTGAGTGATTTTGATGGCAACGAATAATTTTTCTGCTCCTACTCCTACTCTTACAGCAGAAAATTATCACATATGGGCTATCAAAATGAAGACATATCTAAAAGGTCTGAGTTTGTGGGAGGTTATTGAGAATGATGCTGATCCTGCTGCTCTTCCACCAAATCCAACACTAACACAGCTGAAAAAGCATGAAGAAGAATTGGCAAAGAAACCAAAGACACTCACTTATATACATGCAAGATGCAGTTTTCACAAGCATAATGACTTATGAATCGCCAAAAGAAGCATGGGACAAACTCAAAGAAGATTTTGAAGGTAATAATCAAACAAAGTTGATGCAAATTTTAAATCTCAAAAAGGAATTTGAGATTCAGAAAATGAAAGAATCTGAAAGTGTGAAAGAGTATGGCAGCAAACTCATGACCATTGTCAACTAGATCAAATTACTTGGTGAAGATTTTCCTACTCAGAGAATTGTGGAAAAGCTTCTTGTAAGCTTGCCTGAAAGGTATGAATCTAAAATTTCTTCTCTTGAAGACTCTAAGGATCTATCAAAAATTAGTTTTGCAGAATTAATCAATGCACTTCAAGCCGTGGACCAAGTTAAGAATTATGAGGCGGGAAGCAAATGAATAGGTGGTCATGTAAGATATTTAGTCAAAGAGTCAAAGGGAAAAGGGAAAATTCCTCGATGGGGTCATTGCAAAAAATTGACATGAAGAGAGATTGTTGGCACAAGGGAAACCTCACGCTTCAAGTGCAAAAGATTCGGGGCATCTACAAAAATTGTAGAACAAAAATGGAACAAGCAAATGTGGTAAGAGGTCAAGAAACTCTCTTGGAATTCAATCGTGAGAAGTGCACCAAGAAGAGTTTTTAGAGATACGCCTAATACTCAAGTGAAGGTTGATGAGATAGTGCATCAACAAGATGATGAGACGTGCATCATGAGGTGAAGAGAAGTGCTTCACAAATTTGAAAACATGGAGAGAAGTGCTCCATGAAAAATTAAAAAAAAATTCTACAACTTTGAATCAAGGGAGAGTGTTGAAGACTGATTCAAAGTTGAAGACTGATTCAAAATTTGTCTCTTAATAGTTCCTATTAGTTAGGAAAGTTTTTATTTTTATTTAATTGTGAGAGTGAGTCCACGGTTGTTTGAGAGTTTTTATCTATGTGATAAATGTGAAGAATTAGTTGTGAATGGGATAAATTAGTGGGTCAAAGTTAGTTAGTTTATTTTAATTTTTGATTTATCTATTGTAGTTCATTTATAGGCATTTTAATGTTTGAAATAGCATGAGTTGCACGTTGTTTCACTTCTATTTTATTTCTCTCATCCAAATTCCAACAACAACAATAATAATAATAATAATAATAATAATAATAATAATAATAATTTTATTTTCTTATCATAAATATTAAATAACATTTTTCAAGAATTAAAATTATAAAATATAATAAAGCATAAACATGTCTCGTAGTTGAATTTATTATAGATTAGTAATAAAAATTACAATGAATAAGTAAATTATGTAATAAGGGCTTAACACATAATTTATAGTATTCCATCAAATACTTATGTGTCATAGTTCTAACACATAATTTATAGTATTCCATCAAATACCTAAGAAACTCATATATAAGGACAAATTAGGCTCAATTAGTATCCACATTTATAAAATATTGTGTCTAAAAAGTAAAAGAAAAGTTGAAGACTAGCACCTGTACAAATAATAGATAACATAAAGAAATAGTATAGAATAATATCCATTTGTAAAATGAAATAACTTCTAAAACTAAAGAAAAGTGAAACTAACACATGCAAAATATGATCACATCCAAAAATCGCAGCATCTAATGTACCATAAATACATGTCAAGGAGATATACTGTCCCCAAAAAGCAAAACTATATATACATGTCAAGAAGAGATAATTTCCCCCAAAACACAAAACCAAGTGGTATGGTATCCATAAAGTGTGGCTAGGAATCCATGAGTTGTGTATGAAGAGAAGGAGATGAATGTCCCAAAAACAGCAAAACCATATATACATGCCAAAAGAGATAACGTCCCCAAAAAATAAAACCAAGTTTTATGATATCCATAAAGTGTGATTAGAATCCATGAATGTCAGACATGTGAAGGAGATGAACTTCCTGAGCTTGGATCTTTGATGTGCATGTGTTACGCGCATTTCACTAACAAAGTTAGCTAACTAATCTATTTGGGATTGTTGCGTTGATTCGAAATATTCTTGACTTCGATGAGCTCTCTGCTTTAAGTTCATTTTCCAATTCTATATCTCGATGTGACTTAGCATGTCCAGATCTTGATGAGGATGGGGGTGGTTTAGGGCCATGACCTAGGCCTTTAATATATCCAGATATTGAGCCTAGCACCTGAACACATATATCACCTCAACAAGGCTTCTGACCACCTTTCTCGCCACCGGTTGCTTTTGGTAACTCTAACATCTCTTTCCTACAAAGGCAAGAAAATTAAATATTCGAGTACATATCATAATGTTTTATAGCATGTTCTTTATAGAGTAATATAATTTTGGAAGGTTTAGATCCATTTCAATAGCATGTTTACAAATTTTTCCTACTATATATAGAATAAAAAATAAAAAATAAAACTAATGTAATGCATTTCTATGTAACATTTGCAAATCATCAAGTGAACTTCACAAAATTCTAATTTGAAAAACAATTGTTAATAGTAATGTAATTAAAATTACAACAAGTTCATGAATTCGTCAAATATATAAAGAAGTACAAGATTTCTAAAGAAAACTCACAAAAGAAGTTTGTGCTTCTCGTTTACCCAACACTTTAAGTCCAATGCATTAACTTGAAAGTCTCTACTGGGTACGGTGCTCAGGTGATGCCCCCTATCCCGGTGTCTCGTTGACCACCATTAACCCCCGGAAATCTACGTGTCTCACGTCATGAGACCCATACATGTGTAAAAATGGCCACACTGGCCTACACATTATACTCATCAAGATACATCCAACTATACTACCATAGTTCAAGAGTTGATTACATAACTCTTAATACAACATATATTAAAAATTTAAAGTTCTACCACATGTTTTACAAAGATAACAAAGCCACAATCCGCTTTCTTCTCAAACGACTTAATGAGTGCCGCCTCCCGATCGCCTCCCCCGCATCGGGGCCAATATTCCTCGATAAGGTGAGCAATTGCTCAGTAGTGGAATTTCCCTAAATGGGTTACTCCCCACCTAAGTGCACATGTAATGATTCAACATAAACACACACTCAAGAAAATACGTGATCCTATCAATGTCTACATGCCTAATCCCATGTCTCGAGTCCTCACCGACTTCACACTTGCCTGGGCCATGTATGAGAAAATACCGCTTTCAATACAAAGCTTTTTTGTTCTTGAAAACACACCACCGAGCTCTGCAAAATATCGACTACCCTCCGAGTCGAATTGGTTGGAGAACTTTCCAAAATAGTCATGGTCCTCATCCGAAGTGATCTGTTGGACCATCTCCCAACCCAATTCTCCGGAAAATCTTCCATCGAAATTCCTTTCACAATCATGTTCCATTTTTATCGGATTTCTTTCATGTCATGCATTCACACCTAATTTCCTAGGGTGCCCCTGTGCACATGGAATACATTATGCCATTTCCAAACCACTCATGCTAATATATCATTTACACATATATTAACAAAATTTACATACATGCCACATGTTATTTAATTCATGTCAATAAAATCAAAATTAGCCTACTCTGAGCTTAATTACAATTCATTTCCACGGCTCGCACACAATTATAATTTTATATAATTCCATCATGTTAATACATTTAATTACATGCATTATCGATAAATTCCAATACAATCTGCCATTCATTTTAGCAATATTTCATGCAACACATGGACGCTGGTCCACTCCACGCAAACCGGATTGTTTTTTAACAAATCCTAAATCGAATAACAAAGGCTGTCCGTGGGCAGTCCACTCATCAACATTGGTTCCACTTTGTGAAACTGAAAACCATGGCCATTTCTGGCCTCATACACATCAAAACATAATTTATTGCATAAATTATCACACAACCACCCAAAACAGTCCCTACACTGTCCAAAATGAGTTCAAAATATTCCAACAATTTTGTCCTAAGTTTTGGGACTGGTCAAACCTGCTACCACGACTCAACAACCCAAGCATTGACAAACACTTAAATGGGTGTAACTGGGTAGAGAAACTCTACCTTCCGGAGTTTTGTCAACTCTAAAACCAGTACCCACGCCGTAGCTCCTTGCCGTGGGAGCAACTTGCTTCTTGTCTCCCGAAACCGACAAACTGGATCGGCTGGTAAATTCTAGAGAAGGTAGCTTTCCTAAAACTCCCCCTCTTTTCTCTCTCCTACCGTGTTCTCCCTCTATCTCTTCCTATCTCCTTCTCTTCTCCCAACTAATTTGGTCAAGATGGAGACAAGAGAAAAGTCCTCTCAATGCCATGTCCACTCATCATTCGCTTCATGCGATTCCACCCATCCCTTATCCATCTAACTTAGATTTTCATCTAATGGCATGATGCCAAGTGTCCACCCATGGCCCACACTTGAGCTCATGTTTGACTTGCCCACAGCTTGACACGTGGCACCTCTTAAGCCACTCACAAGGTGCCAAGGCCTGCACTACCTGCCTCGGAAACGCGAAATTCCAACCCGTCTTCGAATTCGACGAAATTCAACATGGTGCTTAGATTTTATGAGACGATCTCTAACTGAAGTTCGCTTCACATCCGAGATCTAGAAAAATTCGATTTTATCCAAAATTGCTTTGGCCATTTTTCGAAATGATTCTTTCTGGTTTCACGCTTGTCTAAAGGTGTCGCCTAAATAACAATATGAAAAAAGTAAACAATATGAATATAATTTTAAGAAATAATAGACTAGTTAAAATCTTTCAAATAAATTTGCATCCATTACAATCACACTAGTAAAGAACCTAAGAAATATCTTTTACACAACCATATTTGTATTTATTATCCCCATTTACTCGACCCGGATTCTCCTCAGATTCCCTGGTGAGTCCCGCCTAGTGAAGTTCCACTGTACAGTCCCTAGGGAAGATACGGTGGAGCTCCACTTAAGGAGGGAAGAAGTAAACACATGCATTAGTTTAATATCCCAATTATATATGCTAAAGTCCCACCACATATATAACAAGGACCCATAAAAGTTCAATACGAATATCGAGCATCTCTAAGAGTATTCGAGAACTTAAAGGTACAAGTAGGGGATGAATAAGTCCAATACAACAAACAAAATGTGATAGAAGCGATAGAGTACGACAAATTATGCACGGAAGAGAGCGGTGTTGAATCGCTCGAACAAGCCCTACGAATCAGGTGGACCTGTGTGGAACAGATTTGAAACAATAACGTGAGATAATAAATCTCATGAGTGGCATAGTTTATAAGTGAAAATAACATTTTTTATTTCAAAGATTCCTTCTCTCAAAACCTTCCGCTCACTCTTTAAAGGTTCCCCGCTAGAAACATTTCACAAAACCCAACTTACCCTAAGACTCAAACATATGTAAATCATACCAACAATTTAGCCGACACAATGTTAAGAACACTATAATCAATTGTACACAACATAAGGTCAATCAAGTAATAAAATAACCATGAAAAATCACCATAACCATAAGTATTAAAATAGTATACCTATGTCTCGTGAATCAACGCACTACACCATGTGTATCCATCATAAACCGTCGGAAAGCCCGACCTCACGACACCGTGGCAACTAACAAACCTCCAAGTAGACCCGGCCATCACGTGGCAACTAACAAACCTCCAGGTAGACCCGGCCATCACGTGGCAACTAATAAACCTCCGGGTAAACCTGGCCATCACGTGGCAACTAATAAACCTCCAGGTAGACCCGGCCATCACGTGGCACCTAATAAACCTCCGGGTAAACCTGGTCATCACGTGGCATCTAATAAACCTCCGGGTAAACCTGACCATCACGTGGCACCTAATAAACCTCCGGGTGAACCTGTCCATCATGTGTCATCTAATAAACCTCCGGGTAAATTCGGCCATCACGTGGCAACTAATAAACCTCTCAGGTAAACCCGGCCATCACGTGGCAACTAATATAACCGTTCCCTTACTCACATGTACTTTCCCAACAATACCGTATTAGAATCATTCCACCAAATCTCAAGATCCACTTTTTTAAAACAATAGCTTTTCAAGGTGGTTTACAACCTCAATCCACGTACCCAAAATATTCAAACACCACCGACTCATCCACGAACTCAGTAAAGCTTTCAAATAGTTAAAATGTTGACAAAATTCACATGAAATGATAACTTGTTTTATATGAAACCGATAATCCTAGTGTATGCAACCAACCATTTGATCAAAACAGTATATATGTAAAATATTAAATCACAATAGATATATCAACGCACACCCCAAATCATTTAAAACATATAAAACCACTCCACTAACCACATGCATCGCCGCCTGTCTCCTCAGCCTGCCTCCCGCCCGCGCGAGTGTCTGTAATATAAATAAAATACCACTTAGGCTCCAATAATTGAACCAAAGACATTAGGATGCCCCGAAGGCCTTAGTATAATTTTTTGAACTATGAAACCCGCTAAATTTGACCCCGATTGTGCCTAATTACACACAAATGCACTTATAATCCATATACCAAAATGGGGTTTTTCTGCCCCGAGAGCTAATTTCTCAAAATCAACGCCCAATAATTCATAACAACATCCAATTTCACTAATCCATCTCACTTTGGGTTTAACTTGACCAATCGGGTAATTAATTTCACCAAACTTCTAATTAATTCGAAATGACCCAAAAATGGAAAAACTAACCAAATGATGTCCAAAATTCACAAACCACATATCAATGGAAAGACCAAGAGACTAAGAACTCATCAAGACTATTACCTTGGTCCATCACCTGCGGGTGGCCGAAAAACTGATCCAAATGTCACCAACTTTGTTTTCATTGTATCTTTCAACCGCGAGAACGCAAAAGGGACCAATGGAAATGAGTTCGGGTGGGTCCAAAAATGGTGAGGGAGGCCGGGTGGCCTGAAGTGGCCGAAAATGGCCGAAAAAGTTGGAATTTTCCGCGGACCCATCTACGCCGCTGCCGCTCGCCGCCCGATCCCAGCGACGCCCAACCGCGGGTTGGCCGTGAAACTTACCGCAGATCGCCTGATGTCCTCCTCCCCGTCCAGCCGATAGCTGCAGGCCTGGGCCAGGAAGCCTTTGGTCCAAACCCCCACGGCTCGCAAATGGTCAAACGCCCAACTCTGTGTTCACGATTTTGGAGCCCAGGTACTGGGGGCTGTGGTTTCATTTGGCATCCAGTTATGTTTATATAGGGCCTAGGGTCGCTGTAAAAAACCCTAGACGACTTGACACTGTAAAAGTGTCGCTTAACTTCATAATCAGAACCCTTTATCCAGAATCGGATTGTGACGCTCCGCCCGCCTATGAACTCAGATTCGACGAGGCCTACGAATATCCTTTTTAGTCAACCAAAACTATTCATCCGAAAGTCAACTGGGGCCCACATACTGCGGTAAGTTGGCCAAATCCTGGTCAAACGCTAAGTAAAATCATATTATTGGTATCGTCGTTATATCTACAAGAATAAAGTCATTCTCTGATATTGTATTTCAATATAATTTTTGTTATATTATTATTTTTTTTCAAGCCAAACTAGAATTCTTATAATAAATCGGATTCGTCATTATATATCAATATATATATATATATATTTATAGTTATTATCATGATAATATATCAGTATATACATAGTCTTAGTTATATACTCATTATAGTTATTATAGATATTATAATAGATATAAACAATATTTTTAACTTCAGATTCAATTTGATTGCCTTAAATTCACCTCATACATATAATATCAAAATACATCCTTGCTATAAATATTATGGACATTGTATATAAAAGTTATGTAAATAACATAAAAAACTTTTATTATAGAAACAAATGTTATCCTATTTCAATTTATCGATAGTGGTTATTGTATAAAATACACTTACTTATAAAATAACATTAAATTCAAGGGTAAACAAGATATGTATTACAACTTCAACATAATCGTCATTGTTTAGACATACATTTATTTTGTAAATAAACATTAAATTTAAGGCTAAACAAGAAATGCAAGCAGAAGAATATTCAAAATTTTCACTCACACTAAGTCTTAATGCATAGAATTGCAATGACATGCACCATAGCTTTTGGATAACTCAAGAATAATTTTAGACGCTGCAAAGTACTTCGACAACCAAAAATAAAGGATGTAATAGCAATATTAAGTCTCATAAAAGATTCAATATAATAATGAGCAAATATTGAGATAAGATAATTATGAAGGAAGATGAAAGTTGATATATCTCATTGAACAATAGAAAATCATTGATGAAGTATAATAATCAATATTAATTCTAAAAGCATCAATAAATTTGGAGAATTGTTTTTTAAATTTTTACCTACCCTTCCACATGTTGTACAAAGGATCGTGATCTCCCTCGATGAGTAAAAGGCAACTTCTGTAAGACCCGAAAAATTTCAATTTATGGAAAAAGAGTAAAATCGTAATTTCGGTAAAAATTCTGAAATTTATTCTCTAGATCTCGGATGACAAAACGGATTTCACCGTTGGAATCGTCTCGTGAAATCTAGCTAACACGTCGAATTTCGTCAAATTCCGAGACAGTGGAATTTGCACATTTTTCGGGCAGATCGAAGCCAAAGCCGAAAATGACTTGCGATGTGACAAAAGTCACATATAATATGTACTCATGTTACACAAGTTGCATGAGTAGAGAAATGATGAAAATGGACTGCCGAGATAGTGCCAAGTGTCAAAACTGGAGAAAGAAGGGACATAATGGTCATTATTTAAATTTTAAATGGCACTAAAAGACAAAATTTAAATAGTGTCAGTTTCCCACGGCGAAAGGAGCCAAAACGTGAAGCAAAAAAAGAAAAGGGGATGAGCAGAGGTGCGCTGATGATTTTAGAGTGAGAAGGTGACTTCTATATATAAAATACTCCGCAATCTGACCGGCTTCGAATTTTTCGGCAAGAAGGAGTCGTTTCTACGCGGCGAGGGCAACGTGGGCACTGCTCGAGTTTTGACAAACTCCGTGAGGCAGGTGGATTTATCCTACTTGGATTTTATTAATTTATTTAAGTGTTTTATAATGTTTCGTTGACTTGAGGCCTGAACGGTTGTTGACGGCCCCAAAACTTGGGACCGAATTGTTAGAATCTTTTAGCCATTGGACGCCCACTGACCGGTATGACGTGAGGGGTCGTTGGGTGTTTATTTCATAAATTTATTAAATAAATCTTGTGTTGATGGTATGAGACCGGAAATGGCTTGAATTATGTGGAAAATGTAATGTGGCCGTGAACCGCGAACAATAACCCGAGGGTTTCACTGTTCCTGAGAATAGTGTTCACAAAATAATTTTTGTTAAATAATGTGTTTGGTTGAGTAATTCAAATCAAATTGCTCGTGTTGGATAATTATCCCAAGTGAGCTAATTTTTGGTGTAATGAATTGTGAAATTACATGACATGTTTGTGTGATTTAATTATGTGAATATATGCATGATTATATATTTACATGTGTTATATGATTGTATTGGAATTGGCATCACGTATCTATACGCACCGCACCCAGAGCGATAGGAGCGAGTGCAAGAGATTTCGAGAGAATGGTTTCGGAGGGTTGACTAAATAATAATAATTATCGGAGGGTAGTCCATATAAAATATCAATCGTCGGAGTCGGCCTAATTGATATACATCAGAGGGTTGTCCACTAAATATAAAATCGGAGTCGGTCCACTACTTATATCGGAGGGTTGTCCATAAATAAAAACAAACATCTTTGTTGAAAATAAGGTTTCTCATACGTGGCTTAGGCAAGTGTGAGGGAGTCGGTGAGTAATTTCGGATATGAGTTGATCATGTAGACATTCAAGTAGGATCACGTATTTACTTGAATGTATGTTTTCATTGGAGCATTGCATATGCACTTAGGTGGAGAGTAGCCCAATTAGGGTGATTCCACTACTGAGCATTAGCTCACCCTGTCGAGGGATATTATTTTCAGGTACAGGGAGCGCACGAGGAGACGGCTCATCATAGAGGCCGCTTTAGAAGAAAGCCGGGTTGTGGCTTTGGTTTTATTATGTATACATGTATTAGAATTCTAAAATTTTGATATATGTTTGTATAAGAGTGAATTATCAATCCTCGAACTACGAGATATGTATTTGGTTTTGGATATATTGGTCGAAAGGATACGCAGGGCCTGGCGGCCATTATTTACCTCTCATTTGGACCCTATGGTCGTGGATGTGTCAGATTGTGTTATGTACTTAGTGGTAGAGCTCCCCGCACAGCGAGACTACCGATTCGTGAGAGATGCCTGGTCACCCGACATTCGCAGCTTCCGCGGCCGACGGTTAGTCAATCCACCCCTCGATTGGGGTGTCACAACTTCATTCTATTTTCGGTGTTCAATGTTGAGCGCCGCTATATGATTAAAAGTTAAAATCAAAATTTTAGCATTAAAGTATATTATCATGTTTCACATAGCAAATCAAACCAAACAAGATTTTGATGAAGACTTACCTGAATTTTTCCGCGAGGCAAATCTATCACATAACCAATCCCATCGCTTTCGATCACTAACATGTTTATATGGATGTTGTTTTGCCTCGCCTACTATTGAGAACTTCGAAATGCTTGTGACACTTATTCTATGCTCTATACTCAGAGCCATTTTATTGACATGGCCTTCTCACATGATTTTGAGTAAGAAGATCAATTACAAACTTTTCACCACCACAAATAGTAAAATAAAATATATTTAGGTTTGTAAGTGATAAAACATGGATAATAACAACTTATATATAAAAATTTTACCATAATAGTTAGATAGTTTTTAATTTTATTCCAAGTCCATGATAAAAAACAAGGTTAAGTCTATCACTAAAGTTCATTTATTAATCATAGCAGGAATAATACTTAAATGTTTAGAAGAAACTAAAAAATTATAAGGAAAAAAATAAATTTGTTTTACTCTATATAGGATTCTAGTTGAGATGGTCACAAAACATTCTAAATTATAAGATATCCTTGATAATGTAAGGATAGTCGCAAAGAAGATTGAGATAATAAAATAACAAGTATCACTAACTCCACAAAAATTTGAAGTTAGAATGTATTAATAAATAATTCAAGGACTAACAAGCGATTTGATTTGGTTCTTTAAACTACATTTAGAAAGTTAATCAATGCTTCGCCATGAATTTTAGAGTTTAAATTTTATTTTCTCATATGTTGAATAAAATGGAAAAAAAACAGAATGTATTTCTTTCATATGTTCCAAACTAAAGATAACATAAAAAAATTTTACAAAACTATATCAACGAAAAATGGAAATCGCATTATAACAATAATAATGATAACAAAAAATGATAACTAAGGCAAAGCATACACTCATATGGTATAACACAAAACAATTCTAACAACACCATCAAAGCGTGCAAACTTTAAATCAATATGACACACTCATGTAACACTTCTAACTGTAAACAAAAAAGGTCCTCATTACTTTTTGTTCATATACATGTTTAGGTTTACATATACTATATACATTTCAATAGTGATATCGATTTAATCACATTATTAACATGAGTGAACAAAATAATTAAGCAACTATATATCAAGTATGAATATCTTTAACATCATACCTGCATTCTCCATCACTTGAAAACTTTATCACTCTCGGATATAAGCCTTCTCAACATCCAGTAGTGCGTAGTTTCTTCTGATGATTACCTCTACGATTTCATTCTACTACTATTGACACCGGTTGGAGCATTATATTATGGTTTAATTTCAACCCCATAAAGTGGACGATTTCCTTTGGCTTGAATCAATTTGTCAGTCCTAACACCTCGAGTATCTCCTCGAAATTTCTTACGTTCTATACATTCACAATTAAAATTAATTAGTTCATATAAATTGTTGTTTTTTAAAAAAAAAATAAAATGTTGTCACTTAATTGTTATCATGTTCTCCATAAGTTAATTCAACATGCATAGAAATATATCTATTCATACCTTAAACTTTCAAATGTTTATAATTTGACTACATTATATCAATCATTAATTAATATATTTTTAGTTCAGCAACTAATTCTAGTAATAATTTAGAGTAACACATCATTAAACCAAATAAATAACCATAAGTTAGACATATTTAAGATATAACAAGTATTAATATTATGTCCAATAAGCTAATCTAAATCTTACCGAGTGAGTAGAATCACCATCCATGGTAGGGGTGTTATTGGGATAGAAGGCATCGGCTAGAGTATTCAATGTTGCATGGGCTGGTATCCTCCTACATCCCCTTGACCTTGCATGACTTCATCTACACCGATTCGACTATGACTAAGGTCATTCTTTGGAGCTAAACATTAGAATTATAATAATTAAATTATCACATGTAATTCATTTAAAAAATAGACTTATTAAATATACATACCAAGTTCATAATTTTAATTATATTCCAATATATTCGAAAATAAAATTAACTATTTCTTTAATATCGACATTGCTTGATTGCAAGTCTATATTGTAAGAAGAAAAAATTCAATTTTTTCTTGAAATTGTCTAATTAAACTAATTCACCATACTCATTGGAATTTTCTAATTCATCATGCTTATTGTGGAATTTTGTTAAGATTTTATGTTTTTCTCAATCTTTAATTTTAGGATAACTCTTGGTATGTAATCTACGTTTACCAATATCTTGCATAGAGGTGATTTGTATCAATTTTGTCCTTATCATTACAAGTCATCACGCCCGGCGAGCATTAGAAATTACACAAAAATTGGTGAAGAAACATACTGATATTGTTCCAACACTAAGATATTTTATAGCTTTAGCATTAATAAGAAGTCTATATATAGTACTAAAAAAAATAATCAAAATCCACATTGTAGGGTGACATTCGATTAAACTAGTTCAACATGCTTACATGTGGTTATTTTATACTCGCATGCATTCCATTGGCTTCCAATGTTGCATTTGCTGTAGTGTCCTTGTGACGCCCCTATCGGGGCGTCTAGATTTGATCAAATCAGCAGCGAAATCGTGTCTCATGTCATGAGACCCATTACGTAATAATAAGCGACCCGGGCCCACACGTCCACTCCTGACACAAAATGCATATATTATACAAAAAAGGATTTAATTACAAATTGTTTTGATTACAATTTATCCAAAACTGGGTTTCTTGCCTAGAATTTTACAAAAATACAAGATAAGGCCATTCTAGGCCATTTCTTCATCTCTAAGGCCTCGGATACGTCCCATCCCTAGGTGAGCCTTCGGTGCACAGAGGCTAGTTTTTCCCTCGACGGGGTGGGCAGCCGATGTGGAATTTTCTTGTAGGTTACTCCCCGGCCTAAGTGCACATGTAAAGATTGATGTAAGCTTGCCTCAGCTTAATCGTTGCTTCTACTTGAATGTACATGCCCCGATCTCATGTCTCGAGGTCTCATGACTCCTCACACTTTCTAAACCATGTATAGAAAATCCCGTTTTCAAAACAAAAGCTTTTTTGTTTTTGAAAACACATTACAGTTCGGTAAAAATATTGGACTACCCTCAGAATTCGAATTGGTTACGGAGAACTTTCCCAAAAAACAGTCCTTGGTCCTCATCGAGTGATACATTGGACCATCTCTGACAATTCTCAGGAAAATCTTCCATGATTCCTTTCTAGTATGTTCCATTTTATCGGTTCTTTCATGTCATGCACTCACACCTAATTTCTAGGGTGCCGATTGCACATGGAATCACGTGTCACCATTCCAAACCACTCATGCTAATATATTTACATGCATATATTAACCTAAATTAAATCACCACATCATGTTAACACATCAATTCATTAACATATTAAATTTACAAATTCAAGCCATTCATTTTAAGCAAATTTCATGCAAATAACACATGGACGTTTTGGTCGGTCGATGGCAAGGCCCATTTTAACGAGTCCCAAAAGCTGAACGATGGGCTGTGGGCAGCCCACTCTAACTGATAGTTCCACTTTGTGAAACCGAAAACCATGGTCATTTCAGGCCTTATACACATCAAAACATAATTTATTGCATAAATTGTCACCACAACTTCACCAAAATAGTCCCTACCTTTATCCAGAAAGCGAGTTGAAATATTCCAATAATTCGGTCCAAGTTTGGGACCGATGAAACATAACCACTCACGACCTCAAATCCTTAAGCATTAACAAAACACTTAAATAAGGAATTAAATCAAGTAGGAGAAAACCCCTACCTTAGGGTTTCATGAAACTCCTAAAGAGCTAGTACCCACGTGGCCCAGCAGGTGGGGAGCAACTTTACCTGTGCTGCGCCGTCGAATGTGATTAGATCGTCGGGGAGTCCACAGAGGAAGGTGGGAAGCCTCTCTCCCAAATCTCTTTTCTCTCTCTTTCTCTTTTGGTCTTTCTCTCTCTCCCTTTGTAAGCGCCCCAAAACCGGGGTCGGGTTGGTATCAAGTCGACAGCGGGAAACGCTCGTGGATGTCGGGTGACTGACCTCTCTCAAAATCGGGCGGAGTCTCCTTTGTCACGGGGAGCTCTCTCACCTCATCTTATATTATATCGCGCATCAAACAGTCAATATAACAATCCATGAGTAAAGCGGCCGTGGGCCCATGACCAATACTCATCTAATAATTTCAACTATATACAATAGTTTCCAAAGAGTTAAGAATTTACTCTTATACAAACATATATTAAAATGAAAAGCATTCTAATACATGTATACATAATAAACCAAAGCCACAACGGCTTTCTTCTCAGAAAACTAAACTCTAGGGCCAGTGATCTCATCAGCTCACACTTTTGAAAAATTATATCCCTGTTGGGGTGAGCTAATGCTTTCATTAATTGGAATCACCACTAAATAGGTTACTCTCCACCCTAAGTGCATATCTGTGCTCCAGGAAAACACATTCAAGTAAATGCATGATCCTACTTGAATCTCTGCTGAACAACTCATACCCCAGGAGTCCTCCTTTGAATCCTCCACTTGCCCCTAAGCCACATATGAGAATCATTATTTTCAAAACAAAGATGTTGTTTTTAATAATTGGACTACCCTCGATATTAATGTTGGATGACTAGATGTTATATTTAATTGGACTACCCTCAGATGTATATCGATTAGATTAGAGGCTGACTGATTGATATTTTGTATGGACTACTCAGATATAAGTAATGGACTGACCGGTATTTGTTATTATTAATCAACCCTCGAAACCACTCTCTCAATAGAACCATCTCATACTCCCATCCTATCGCTCTAAGATTTTCAGTGCATATGGGATACATGATGCCAATTCCAATATAATTATATAACACATACAAATATATAATCATGAATATATTCACATAATTTAAATCACATTAACATGTCATGTAATTTCACAATTCATTGCAAAATTAGCTCACTTGGGCTAATTATCAAACACGAAACAATTTAACGAATTACTCAACCAAACACATTATTTGCAAAAATATTTGTGAACACTATTCCTATGAGCAGTGAAACCCTCAGATTTTTGTTCACGGCAAATCACGTCATTGGTTCGCTGCCTTGAACTTAGAATTTCCATGGCCATTTAGGCCCTATGCATCACAACACAATCCATGGAATAGAAATTACACAATTAGCCACCCCAAACAGTCAGTGGCTGATCGTGGGTGTAATTTGAGTTCCATAAATTCAAACAATTCGGTCCTAAGTTTTGGGGCCCAGATCAAGCGACCATTCAAGGCCTCAATCCAGCAAAACATTATAAAACCTTAATAAGGTGTAAAACCCAGAGAATAAATCCCTACCTCTCGAGTTTGGCGAAACTCCCAGCCAGGAGTCGCGTGGGCCTCGCGTATCAGAATGCCTTTCCTTCTTGTCTCGGCCAATTAGACGGTCGGATCACCGTAAATGTAGAAGAAGTTGGATACTCCTCACTAGAAATGACAAAAATGTCGGCTCTTTGAATCTTTTCTCTCCCTTTCCCGTTTGGTCTCACTTTTCAATGTAAGAGATGACCTTTATTCAACTCTTTTGTCTTTAGTGTCATTTAAATTTTAAATAATGACCATTATGTCCTTTCTTTCCCCAGTTTTGACACTCGGCACTATCTCGGCCCTCCATTTCCATCATTTCTCTACTCATGCCATTTTTGGCACATGAGTACGTGTTATAGGTGACTTTTGTCACATCGAATATTGTTTTACGGCACCCGAAATGCGATGCCTCGAAAAACATGTAAATTAGAAACATCGGAATTCGACGAAACCGATGTGCTAGCTAGATTCATAAGGCGATTCGATGGTGATCAGTTCATCATCAGAGATACAGAATAAATTTGATTTTGACGAAATTACGATTTTGCCCTTTCCGAAATTGAATTTCTCGGGTCCCATTCTCCCCTCCTTAAAGGAATTTATTAGAGTGCGGACAATCCACATCACTCACATATCTGTATGCACTCTACCATGCATGTAAATTCGTCATTTAATTATTAGCGACTGAAACTACGTTGCCTTTATCCTATGATAAAGGGATATGTGGCGCATACGTGTCCTCGAGCTCCAGCGTGGACTCCTCCACTCCAAGTCATATAGCCTCTTCAACCTCATGGGTCTTGCGTCGCAAAACCTTATCGTGGCTTCTCAATACCTGGTCCTTCTCGAAGGACATTAATTATCTTCAATTATCCCCAATCCCGCTTACATGAAATTTGGATCGGCATATGCTTAGAGACATGGAGCGTGAAACACCTATTGGATTTTGACATGTCTTTGGGCGGTAAGCCGTGCGCGAGTGCTCTCCTCTCAGTATCTGAAAGGCCCAGTAAACCTCGGCGATAGCTTCCTCGCTTGAACATGACCACTCCTCTTAGGCATCACCTTGAATATGAGTCACTGACTTTGAACTACAGAGATTCGACGTCGTACATCTGCATAGCTCTTACGTCGGCTGCGGTAGTGAGAAGCGCATTTAATTATATGACTTCCTTCTCGAGGAGGTGTCTCTAATCATATCCGGACCAGTGATGGAGCTCTCTTCCACCTCGGTCAGCATAACAGTAATCTACTTGACTTCCGTTCGATACCTCATAGTTACCATTTGTATACTAACGATAACTATTATTTGTGGAGAATTCCACTAAGGAGCAAATGCCTCTACCCTTATGACCAGGACGTATGCTCGCAGCGTGTCCTCTAACACTTGTATATAATTACACCACGTTGTAACCACTACCTGACCACTTACTTTGTGTGTACTTGGTGCTTTGAGATCATAGTGCTGACAATCAATGGATGCATTCAGCCTAGTCCATGTCATAATATGACATCCGTATCTAGAGCCCTTGCACCTTCGGCAACACCCCCGATACGATTGCGAAGGGGTATCCAAATCTCGAGGTCACTCAGGCTCTGTCACCAAACTCTGAAGTCTACGTGATAACTTTGTGTGTGTGTTTTTCATCTCGTTAACATAACTCTTCGGCTCACACTTGAGACTCTTGCATTTACACGAGAAGCCCGGGATATCTCCGGATCTCTTCCACCCTAACTCAGGATTCTCACCTTAGAGGGTTCAGCCCCCTTTTGCTTTATGACACACTCTAATTACTCTTCATTTTATTAGTTGAGCCCATGAGTCTTCATTGGAGCGTAGTCTAAAAAAGGAAACTCAGCCCCACACTCACAGTGGTGAATGACCATACGAATTGCACCCACTGGGCTGTTGCGATGTCACCGTGCACACGAGCGCAGTAATGCCATCTTTGTGACACCCGATCGGGGTCCACCATGAAGCGGAGATCTCGGAGATCCACCGCCGTAATCAGGCCTATCGGATCAACTCTCACCCTACATCCTGAACATCTATATGGCTTCTCACAAGGCCTTAACCTCTAGCCCAATCAAGGTCGTGTCGGGTATGACAGCCGGCTAAGGTCCCGATTACTAACCCGTTAATTTGTCGACTCATCCATGTCGAAGCATGACATCAGCTTAACCCGATATATCTGCCACCACAAAGATCCGCACGCTTCAGTTGCGCAACTACGATCTGTCCTGACCGACCCACCTCACAGCCTCTGCCAGCCCTGCTCTGTCTTGTTGGGAGTGCTGTATAGCATCCAGCCCAGCGGTTCCTTTGACCGTATGGTGGAGGAGCAGGCAGTATACTCTCTATTCTCATTAGCTGGAATTTGCCTTGTCCCAAATCTGGGATCCTGTCAGCGAGGCTGATCCACCTCACATGCCCGATCTTATTTTTGGTCCTTAAAGTTGTTGACGAGAAGTCTTTGCCTCTTCCCCGGACTAGAAGAAGGTTGATCCTCCCTCTTGCTACTGACACCACATCCAGGTGCTCAGAGGCATCCTCGATCTCTCTCTATGGTGGAGGCCGTCAACCATGGAGTCCATGTCCGTGGCGAAGTCCTACGATCACCTTCGAATGGACAACTTATTTATTCCGAATCTCCATTAATACCCGGTAATCCCGAAACTCGTATCTCGAAGATTGACATTCGGTCTCTCGACTCATCACGGTCTTAACCTTTTACAGATTGCATGACATACGTCTGGCGCCACGTGTCCCGAAATCTCACCTCGATGATAAGCCCAGCTTCAGACTTCAGACTTGGTGGCGTCCTGGCAATGGTCTCTCAACAGCGTAAACAAAAATCCTCAAGTGATACTCATGCTCCCTCATTGGGAGTAGATCGCGATGTCATCGCGAAGCTACGACAAAGTAGTCTAGATAAGGTTGAAACACCTTATGCATGAGGTCCATGAATGCTGGATTGTGGCATTCGATCGATCAAGGGCATCCTTGTAAACTCAAAGTGCCCACCATGAATCCCTAGCGTCTTGGGGATATATGCGTATACAAACTCTCGAAATTGATGGTAATCGATGCGGCTTCCATCTTGGAGGTAGACTCGCTCTCTCAGCTGATCAAGAGAAATAATCGTCAATCCTCATTAATGAGTGCAGATTCTTGATCGTAACCACTGTTCTGGCCCATCGGTAATCAATGCCTGATGAGGTCGTCCTTCTTCTAGCCACTTAAATAGAGCCGGAGCGCCTTGGTAAGAAGTGCTCCGGTCTAATAAACCCCTTGTTCAATAAGCTCCTGTAAGCTGGACTCTGGAGATTCTGCTGACTCAAGCTGGTGCCATCTGTCTGGAGTCATAGAGATGGGTGAAGTACCAGGGTGTGACTCGATACCGAAGTCTACGACCCTCTGTGGAGGTAGTCTAGGTAGCTCATCTGGAAAACATCCATGCTAAAATTACTCTAGGTAGATCCAAGTCTGGTCTCTCCTCGTCCTCTAGGGGTGAGGCTCTTCTTGACCTTCTTTTGTCCACGACACTGGACTCATTATCTTGTGCGGGGAAAATATCATGCTTGTCCCACTGAAATGCCACACGGAGTGCGAAGATCCTGCGTGTAGGCGATGCCCTACGCTCATGATCGATAATGACCACATGGTTTATCGACCCGATCCATCCACTAGGATGACATCGAACTCGACATGTCCATGATCCTCGGGTCCGCTGTGGTGAGTCCGAGATCTCCAACTTCATGACCCGACATATCTGCCACCATTCTAGCCTACACAATCCCTAGGGAACTCACATCTGAGGCTCCTCACAAAGTCTGCAGAGGTCCTTGCCCATTTCCACCATATTTAGGCCTCACTCTCTAGCTGGAACACAGCTAGTCTAATCTTGGTAGTGTCAGAGGTAATTTCCATAACCTCTAACACCTTCTCAATCTGTATGAACCAATGGTGCCGTCGCCCGGATCTCACCACACATGGATATCGGAGGATGATGCCTAAGCTACATGGAGGTTACTAGGACCTCCACGACTACTACTCACGCTAGCCACGTGCGATAGCGGCCAGCATGGCTCTATCTGACCTCAACAAAAGCACCTTATCAAATATTGGTGGTGCCTTGGTGCAATGGACGTCTACGTCCTCGTCCTCTACTAGCCATCTACACAATTTCAAATGGCCGTTAAATACAATACAATATCTTTAAGGCATAAGCACAGCCCCGAGACACTATTCATACATAGAATCAGTGTATATTTCAAGTCCTGCATTCAAAGCAATGCAGACCATTTATCAATATATTAAATCATGTTTATCAACAAAAAATTTTTTTCGAAAATTTCATTTTCAAAATTTTGTCCCATTTTTATTTTGATTTTATTTTATTTGATTTAAAAAAATTTATTTTTCGAAAAATTTGGTGATGAGCGGTGTTCACGGCAGGTATCCAAGCGGTGACTTTCGAGAAAGCGATCTTGGTCGAGCAGTACAGTGCACAGTGCCTGACCTAGCGTAACCCGGCGGCACGCCAGTGCGCCTGGCTGCGCCACGAGCTGGCGCTCATAGCGCCAACGGCGCCCAACTTGCAGCGCTCGCCCGGCGCCCCATCGAACCCGGTCGCCTCAGATCCACGATACAAATTTTGTATCGTGACCGTTCTCGCCCGGCGATGCCCACTCTATTGCAATACAATCCGTGTATTGCAACCACCGATTCGGCCCCCGCGGTTTGTCACGAGAGTGTATTTACTGTCTGATTTCGACTACTCACCTTTGACTGTGTGTTCTGATACAACCTGATAAGCTACCTCCTCTTGCAATCTGATAAAGCGTATTTTATCCCCGATTCTCCAATGACCAGAGTACAACGAGTCTAATACAATTGTTGTATTGCAATACAAATTCTGACCATTTAAGCCTAAGACCTGTTTTGTCACGATACAATACATTTTGCAATACAATTTAGCGTGTGATTCAAATTTATGCACAATTTATTTTTTTCGTTTTTTTTTTTACTTCTTCCGTGCTGAAATAAAAAATATATATATACTTTTTTTTCTCATTTTCTAGAATACTCAAATAAATTTATAAAAAGTTTATTTTCTTCATTTCTTCCAATTTTACATAGCAAAACCTAAAAATATTATTTTCTTCACCTCTAAACCAAATAAACTTATAAAATTTATTTTATTTATTTTTCTTTTTATTCTGGACCATGTTGTCCCAAAAATTTTCTCAAAACTACAGTGGCTGCAACCTAGTGTTCAACCTCAAATTTATTAAAATTTTAATTCATTATCCAATAAACCAAATATATTTATTAAAATTTATTTCATTTTCTATTATTTTTCCAATTTTACTCACTGTAAAAATCTAAAAATATTTTCTAAAATATTTTCTAACACATCAATGTGCTAATCACTAAGCACACACCAACCAATCTCAACACATCATTCATGTTATGCATATTTTTCACCACGACAAGTCATCAAGTCACATCACAAACACATGCAATATCTGGTTTTATTATCGTACTTCCTTCTAGATAATTCCATACCTAAAGTGAACATCAAACCACGAAATGGTGATGGATACCCAAACCCAGACTCCTGAAGGTATTGGTATCACCTAAGCTCAAGTACCAAGTTATGGCATGAACCAGAAATTAAGTTGACTATCGTCGACGCGGAAACCTTTCGTGGATGTCGGGTGACACCCGACCTCTCTCACTACAAAATCGCGTAGCCCCTTCGCACAGAGCTCTACCCATATACATAACCTGTATATAACCTGTCCCAACAATCCAATATAACAATCCATGAGTAAAACGGCCACTTGGGCCCACAAACCAATACTCATCCTAATAATTTCCAACTATATACAATAGTTTCAAGAGTTAAGAATTTACTCTTATACAAACATATATTAAAATGAAAAACATTCTAATACAAATATACATAATAAAACCAAAGCCACAACCCGGCTTTCTTCTCAAACTCGGCCTCTGGGGACGAGCCGCTTCCTCGACGCTCCCCTCGCACCCGAAAAATGATATCCTCGACGGTGAGCTAATGCGAACCAGGAATCACCCTGCAGGCTACTCTCCACCTAAGTGCATATGCAATGCTCCAAGGAAAACACACATTCAAGTAAATGCATGATCCTACTTGAATGTCTACCTGAACAACTCATACCCCGAGTCCTCACTGACTCCCTCACACTTGCCTAAGCCACATATGAGAATCATTATTTTTCAAAATAAAGATGTTGTTTTTAATAGTGGACTACCCTCCGATATTAATAGTGGACCGACATCGATGTTATATTTAGTGGACTACCCTCCGATGTATATCAATTGGGCCGACTCCGACGATTGATATTTTGTATAGACTACCCTCCGATATAAGTAATGGACCAACTCTGATATTTATTATTATTAATCAACCCTCCGAAACCACTCTCTCAATGAACCATTTCATGCATTCACTCCTACTTCAGGTGCCCTAGTATATAATTTACGACGCTTAATTCAATATAATTATATAACACATGCAAATATAATCATGAATATATTCAATTTAAATCACACAAACATGTCATGTAATTTCACACCATTACACCAAAAAATTAGCTCACTAGGGCTAATTATTCAAACACGAACAATTTAATTTGAATTACTCAACCAACACCTTATTTCACAAAAATTATTTTGTGAACACTATCTTATGAACAAGGAAACCCTCGGGCCATCGTTCCCTAAGAAATCACAATCATCGGCCACCCAGAACCCGGTCTCCCAAGGCTTACTCCTCGGCCCTATGCACATCACAACACAATCCATGGCATAAATTACACACCAGCCACCCAAACAAAGCCCGTGTGATAATAATGACTATAAATTCGGGTTCCATAATTGTCACCCGGGTCCCAAGTTTTGGGACCGATTAAACGGCCGTTCAAGGCCTCAATCTAATCGAAACATTATAAAACACTTAAATAAAGTGTAAAACCCAAGTAGGATACCCTACCTCTCGAGTTTGACGAAACTCCCAAACCTAGTCCACAGAGGCCCCGGCCACAGAATGCCTTTCCTTCTTGTCTTGACGAATTCCGACATGGTCGGATCGCCCGTAAATGTAGAGAGAAGTTGGATACTCTCTCACTAGAAATGACAAAAATTGGCTACTGGATCTTTTCTCTCCCTTTCCCATGTTTTGGTCTCCTTTTCATCAAAGAGACATGCTATTCAATCCTCTTTGTCTTAAGGTCATTAAAATTTAAATAATGACCATTATGTCCCTTCTTTCCCCAGTTTTGACAATCTATGACTATCTCGGTCAGTCCATTTCATCATTTACCATGCCACTTGGCGGCACATGAGTACGCATATATGTGATTTTTGTCACATCGATCGTTTACTAAGATCCCAAACACTATGCCTAGAAAAACGTGTAAATTCCGACTGTCTCGGAATTTGACGAAATTCGATGTGCTAGTTAGATTTAGCGAGACGATTCCAACGGTGAAATCCGTTTCGTCATCCGAGATCTAGAGAATAAATTTCGGATTTTTGACCGAAATTATGATTTTGCCCTTTTCCGTAAATTGGAATTTCTGCCCACACCCTTTCCCTTTCAAACTCGGTTAGGAGAAGATAGTGGTCAACTTTATGCCTCTCACTTGCCAAGGTCACTTTCATCGGGCCCCTTGACATACACCCTATCCACTTATCCAACCACTTTGAGATTTTCATCTAATGGCATGATGTCAAGTGTCCACCCATGGCCCACACTTGAGCTCATGTTTGACTTGCCCACAACTTGACACATGGCGCCTCTTAAGCCATTCACAAGGTGCCAAGTGTCCCGCACTACCTCCGTTGGCTAGAAAAACGTTGAAATTCCGACTGTCTCGGAATTCGACGAAATTCGACATGGTAGCTAGATTTCTCGAGAAGATTCCAACGGTGAAGTCCGTTTCGTCATCCGAGATCTAGAAAAAATCCGGATTTTGACCGAAGTTACCATTTTGCCCTTTTTCAGAAAAATTGGATTGTCTCGGGCCTCACAAATTCTCCACTTTCCCGACACCTTTATATCTCTTATATATGGCTCCTCTTTTAATATCATTATCATTCATCTTATGTGTTGCATGTTAAGAACTTATCACAATCAATTAACATTAAGAAATCATTTAAGTTAGAACTATAACAACTTCATACCTAAATATAATATAAAATGAATAATTTTTTATAATAAATGTAAAATTATATAAAGACAACAAGTTCAATATTTTATACCTTAAACATCGATATATCTACAAAATATAAAAAATTATTTAATACTCAATTAAATCAATTTAACATTCTTACATGTGTAGAATTTTTGTTTAGACTAGTACAACCCACATTGACTGCATTGTGAGGTGTTCCAATCCTTTCTATGTTGCTATTAACCTCCTTTACTCCGCTTGTCCCTATGATCTCCCACTTCGAAGTCCTTTGTTCTAAATTTTGACAAAAGACTTACACTTTGTTAATTAATATCAACTTTTTCGGAAAAAATTGTATAAAATATTTCAACTTCTTTACCAGTGTCAAAACTCATTTCCACCATGAGGTTGGTCTCCAACCTCCTACATGTCCCACCGCTCGCATTCATTGAGGAATGCATTCTATGACGCTTTGATGTGTTGATCAACACTAACTCTTTGAATGTCATTTTTTTCTTCTTACTCAAGCAGCACTATTTTAAATTATAAATATTCATTTGACATCATTAACTCATTAAAGGAATCTCCATCATATAAATATTTGAATGAGTTAATTTTTGGGCTCAACATCAATTTGACTTGAATTCAAATTCCCTTTTAACCGCTTAGAATGACTGTGAAGGTGCTTGTTTCAAGGGCCATTTGCAACTATGCTGATAATATGCATACAAAAAATAAAGATGTCACATACGTGGATAACCTATAATTAATAAAATAATGAAATTATAATCAAAGATCTCATTATATATATATAATAAATTAGTAAAACATAACAATGAAAAACATCTATCACTAATTATCATACTTGCATGTTTAGTCACTCTCACTTTCACTTGAAAGCCACTCCTCCACATTGTTAGCATTATCAACACTAATATCTTCTTCAATTATATCTTTACAAATGAAGTCATCATCATCATTTCTATCTCCCATAGATAAAATGTTATTATTTATTACTTATGGATTAACATCTATACGATCAAAACGTTGCAACCCTAATTGATCATCTAGTCCAAATGACCATTCAATATCACATGACTCATTTTCTTGATAAATATCATCTTCAATTTTCTCATCAAAATTCCCATCAACTTTAGTAGTATTATCCTTCTCTAAAATATCCCACAAGTGTCTATGTTGAACCTTTTGACAACTTTCCAATTTCAAGGCCATTTTTATAATCACCGTAGATAGAACACTTGGCGAGCTTGAGTAGCTAGGTACAATGGATCATTCTCATAATACCAAGTGAACTAATGTCTATGATGCAGAAGTGTGGATCTTGTTGTATTCTCTTTTATATTTGCGATTTGTATCAACCACTTACACTTTTTGAAAAGGATGACATTATACCCAAATAAATAATCTAACTCCACCACATTAGTTAAACCCATGCAAATTAACATCCTCCCCATCATGCTCCCCTAAAACATAAATGCCACTATTTTGAGTAATTCGATGATCGTCAAAATCTTTAGTATGAAAACGAACTCCATTTACAATACATCCTGTATATGTGTGAATTCGAGCATCTGGTCCACATGCCAATGAATATAGTTCATTTGAGACTTCAGATGATTGCTTAAGATGAATATGTCGCATCTGTAATAATTGAAATTTATTAGAAGTATTGTTAAAAGATAAACTTTATCATTATGAAACATGAAATTTATAATTAATAACTTACATGATCTTTAAACCACGTTGGAAAAGACTTTTCTTGTTCCAACTCTAAATTTGAAGCACATGTCTTTTGTAACTCGTCCAAGTGCTCACTATATCTGCATTTGTTTGAAAAGACGTAGTCAGTGTGTGTTCCATTACACACAACCTCTAACATATCACAAATATTTGAAACAAAGAATTTATACAAGATTGAGTAAAACTTGCATTTAAATAAGGTTGAAAACACGACAATTATTTATGACATACCAATGTGCCTTCTCCAGTTCTTCTTTTGAGAGTTGCACTAATTATCTACCACCTATTGGTCGTGCTTGTTGTGAGAAAATAGGTAAATGACTACGAGCTTGTTTTTCTCGATTATAATCATTCCTTTCAACTCAAGAGAAGCGTGTTTCAATACCACGAAGGTACATTGAACAAAACGTTAAAGCTTCATTTACAGTGTATGCTTCAGCAATGGAGCCTTCTGGTCTAGCTTTATTTCTCACATATTTTTTTAATGTGCCTAGGTTCCTAAGTAAGCAAGAATAGTATAAAAATAAATAAAATTTTGTCATGTGGTAACATGAAACAAATTTCATTATTTTTTGATAAATTTGAATGTATGTGAAATACCTCTCAAATGGATACATCCAATCGATAACTTATCGGGGTCCAACAAGCTTAGCTTCACGAGGCAAATGCACTACCAAGTGGATCATATAATATCAAAGAAATGGAGGAAATATCCTTCAAGTTTACACAACATAATAACAATTCCTTCCTCAAGTCTTAAGTCGTTGACATACCGCGACGCCCCAAAACCTGGGTGTCCGCTGACAACCTCACAACCCGCTGGACATTGCGTGGATGCTCGGTAACCCGACATCATTTATGAAAATCGGGCGTAGTCCTTTGTACGAGGAGCTCTACCCAAGGTACAATCCTGTCCCAACAAGTTTACAATGACCACAATGTATCCACATGCGAGTAAAATAATGGCCACTTGGGCCCCTGCATCAATACTCACAAAATATATTCCAACCAAATATCTTACATGGTTCAAGAGTTAACACATTACTCTTAATATAACATATATTAAAATTATAGAGTTATAATACATGTTATACAACAATATCAGCTGTTGGGGCCGACTTTCTAACACGCATTCTTAGTAGCTGCCGCTTTCCCGACAAGCCTCCCCGTAATTAAATGGTGATCCTCAACGCGAAAGAAGCCTACAAGAGAGATAATTTCCTACATGGGTTACTCCCCACCTAAGTGCACATGCCATGGAAAACAATCACATTCAAGCAATTTCATGAACCTACTCGAATGTCTACATGTCCAAACCCATGTTGTAAAACCCGTCAAAATTTTAAATTTAAATTTTTCAGATAAAAAGGGTGCAAAACGGTAATTTACCGAAATAGTCTGGAGAAAAGTTAGGATTTTTCTAGATCTCGGATGACAAAACGGATTGTATCATTGGAATCGTCTCGTGAAATTTAGCTACACAGTCAAATTTCGTTGAATTCCGAAATAGTCGAAATTTCACGTATTTCGAGAAAACGCGTGTCGGGCGACACATGGCGAGCCATGTGGATGACACATGGCGAGCCATGTGGATGAAACATGGCGAACCATGTGGTGACACATGGCGAGCCATGTGGATGAAACATGGCAAGCCATGTGGTGACACATGGCCAACCATGTGGTGACACATGGCAAAGGCATGCATGTGTGACACATGGCAAGCCATGTGTGTGACACATGGCATGCCATGTGTCACCATGCATAGCTTTTTTGAAGCCTATATAAGGGCTTCACATGGGCTGTTGGTGGAAGCAAGGGAGAGCTCAAGATCAGTCCGTGGGAGCAGCAAGGAGAAGAGGAAGGGAGGGAAGGAGGAGGAGGAGGAAAGGAGAAGAGAAAGGGAGGAAAGGAAAGGAGGAAGGGAGGAAAGGAAAGGAGAAAGGAAAGAAGAAAAGAGAAGAAGAAAGGGGAGGAAGAGAGGAAAAAGAAAGAGGAAGAGGAAGGAGGTTATGCAGCTGGAGCCGACCGACGGCAGTTAGACCTGAATCGCCTCTACAAGAGGTAGGTTTCCTACTGTTATTTTACGCCTAGGGGCCGTGTAATGGTTTCCACGTTTCGGTCCAAGCCCGCGAATTTTGTATGTTGTGTGGTTTGTTTGTGATTGTTTGATGGTCAAAGACACCGCTTTACGGGTTTCGGACCGCCCGAGACCGACACCGTGTTCGGGATTGAAAAATCTCGGCGTAATAGCAAACGGGGTGTGCCCAAATTTCCGCGACACCCTTGTGAATCGCCGTGTCAACTTTGGATGGCCATAACTTTCATCTCGAACTCCGATTCACGTTTCTTGACTCTACGGAAATCTCAAGTGAGTCTAGAATTTAATAAATAAAGTACTACCAAAATGTAGGCTAAACATTGAGCTGTCAATGGATGCTTGAGGAATAGTTCGCTCTGCTTCCTAACTGCTGAACCGGTTTTAACCGAATGCTTGGATCGCATATGGCCCGGAAAGGTGGAATTGCATGTTGATATTTTGTGTAGATGCATAAAACCGGACTTTCAATTAAGTCCAGATTATTTCCGGTGGCTGGGCATACGGATGGCGGCCTGAATGACTAATGTGTGTTATTGCTATAAATTCAATGACATAATTAAAATGTGAAATTATGTGATATATGTGATAAATATGGAAATAATTATATGCACTGGTTGTAAGGATCGATATAATATGTTCTCGCCTGGGGAATATGTCGGTAAATATACAATACAATACAATAAATAAGGCAATAAGGTATAACAATAATTGAATTGTCTGGGGCAATGGTTGGAATTATTTTAATACATGCTTGAATGATGTGTCGATTACGAATGAACCGAATGTGATAGAAAAGATGTAGTTCATGCTTATGTGAATATTAACATGACCGCATATATGTTAAATATGGTGAAATGTTGTGTGCATTAGACATGAGTGTTCATACATTAGTGTATTTGCAGAATGTCCATAGAGGTCTTCATACATATCGTCATGGGTTTGAGTGGTGGCACAAATTGCATTGTATTGGTATGCGGTAACACCACATTACATGAGAGTGTGTACATGGTACTGGATGGCACTCATGTTTCGTGTTGAATCGTGTGGGCTTGAATGGACGAAGTCCAATTGAGTCTGCACAAGAGTTAAACGAAAATGGAAATGAAATGTCTGGGCGAGCAAGTGGGATAGATACCCCTGTGTGAAAAGCCCGAAACCGTTAGACAACATATCCATCAGTGAAAGCCCGAAAATGTCGGAGGGTGTAAGAGACCCGCGGTGAGACTCGAAAAGTTATGTGTTGCCCAAAACACACGGTAAACGACAAATAAATATCACATGTAATTACCGGTTAGAGATGGGAGCCTGGACTGACTCGACATTTCTACTGGCACTTGCATTGGGTGGTGGTTGACCCACATGGGGCATGAGTGTCGTCTCTCATACATGCATGTAGTTTTTTTCCATGATAAGACAACATGTATGCACGATCGGGTTTGCCGGGTTTGATCATGAAGATCATTTGCATATGCACCTAGCGGAATATACTGTAGGATTTATCTCTATCATGTTAGCTTACCCCAGAATACCCCAAATATACCCTAACAAATTTTTATAACATGTTTAGAGTATGTGCCAAGTTGTATTGTATTCGTCAAAAAAAAGCGATTATTTTTATGAAAAATGGCAAACGGTAATTTTGCCACTTTGAAAGCCTAGAAAATTCTCTAGATCTCAGATGACGAAACGGATCATGTCGTTAAATTCGCCTCAAATCTAGCTACCCTCGCTGACTTCAAGTAAATTCGGTAGATACAATGGAATATTTTATGAATTTCTTAGGCGACGCATGAGTGAAACCTGAAACTGGATTTGAGAAAATCTCAAAAATAGTAAATATAAAGAATATTCAATTATGATAATTGAAACTGAAAACCGGACTAAATGCTTTGCTTCGAGCTAAAACTGACCAACATGAGTTAAAAGTGGACATATGGGTCCCACTTAAAATAATAATAATAATAAATAAATAAAGGATAAAAAAATGAAAACCAAAATTTGTCTCAGACGGAAGGAGACTGAGAGAGAGCCGACCGTGAGAGAATATATTTTTCTTTTTCTTTTCTTTTCTTTTCTCTTCGATATACGGAAATCGGACCGTCGGAATTTGTCGGGGCAAGAACGAAAGTGCTCTACTCGACGAGGGCTACAAGTGAGTACCAAAAACAAGGGATTTTGTTGAGATTTTAATTAAATATTCGGAAAATCCTAATTTTTGGTATTTTCACAGATCGGAGCTATGAATATACCCGCTTCAAGGTCGAATTGATCTGGAAAGCAGAGGCAATTCATCCACGCACGCGAGCTACGCGTGGGTACTGAAAATCTCGGAGTTTAGTCAAACCTGTGAGGTATGGAATCTTCCCTACTTGAATAAAAGCCATATAATGGCATAGTTGTTTCGAGACCTAATAGTTTGGTATGCATTTAGTCCCAAGATTTTGGGACCGAATATTAGAAATTTCAGAATTAGATTTCGGCAAATTCCTGATCAGATAAATGATATAAATTAGATAAAGAATAAGAATATATATAAATATATGATATGATATGAATAGATGAATAATATGAATATAAGAATATATGAAATGAATATATGATAGAAATATAGGAAGTATATGAATAGATAAAGACATGACAGGAATACGTAAATGATATGAATATATGAATACATGAATGAATAGATGCATATATGGTAGAAATATAGAATTAGTATGAACTAAGTAAGGAACTTGCTTTGATTTGTATAGAATTTGTCTTAGACTACAATGGATTAAGAATACATGTAGAGAAATCAAATCCCCAAACTCCTCAGCTGGAAGAAATTAAGAAGAACCTCATTTATTATAATGAATGTTTGTTAGTTTTATGTTAAATTGGTTGTGTTTCTTGGGGTTTGCTGATTGATTGTGCTCTCAAATGAGAATATTTGTATTAAGGAAATATTGGGGTTTTAGGGGAGATGCTGTCCAAATTTCTTCAAAACTCATGTTTTTGCTTTGGCTGAGACCTGTCAATACCATCCGAATTCGAGGATTCAAATTTTGCAACTAGACTCATAGGAGAACATATCTCCTTGAAATAGATATATCCAAATTCCGAACCCTTTAGGGTCAGAAATTAATCCAAAGTGGAGCAGCAGCCCGGGTGGCACTGTTCCTTCGAGCAGATTTTCTGGTTGTGTCCTCCAACTTCAGACGGCCATAACTTCTTCGTCCAAAGTCCGTTTTGGGTGTTCTTGGACTCTATGGAAAGCCCTTTGAGTCTAGAATCCACCTATATATAGCTTAATGCAACTTGAACTCAGATTATGTCCGAAAATGACAGAAAACAGTAGGCCCCTGCTGGTTCGGCGCACCAGATTTTCTGGTTGTGTCCTCCAACTGGACGGCCATAACTTCTTCTGCTCAAGTCCTTTTTTTGGGTGTTCTTGACCCCTATGGAAAGCCCTTTGAGTCTCGAATTCACCCATATATAGCGGGATACCATATTTAGTTTATACTACATCCGAAAATGACTAAAAACAGTGGCTGCTGTTGCTGCTGCTGCTGCTGCAAGTGCTTCAAGTTGCTGATTTTCTTTATGGCTTGCAACTTGCATAACTCCTTCGTTAGGATTCCGTTATGGGAATTATTGGACTCTATGGAAAGCTCATTGAGTCTAGAATCTAACCATATGCTATTTATGGCATTTGGTGCCCACATCTTGTCTGAAAATTGAATTGTTGTACCAAGTGTACTAATCGCTTGGTTAAAGTTAATTGAATACATGGTAAGAAAGGATGTAGATATGAATCAGAAATAGCAATATATGTAGATTTGATATGTAAAAGAGTATAGATAAGAAAAGTACCTAAAGGTATCAAAGGAAGAGTTCTCGTTTCGCACTCTATGGGAGATAGGACAAATTGATAAAGAACAAGAAAAACGCATAAGTATAGGGGGGATTGTATAGGTATAAGTCGAAGATATGATAGTATGATAGAATACATGAAGATATAAGTTAACAAGATATAAGATGTTACAAGTAGATGACATAGATATGATCCAATAGGTTATATGCAAATGTTATATGCTAATATATGAGATGAATATATGATAGAACATGATATGAATATAAGAGTGAATAGATGGAATATGAATAGCTAAAACATGAACGAAATGTGATATAGAATAGACATATATGAAATGGTATACATGTATTGTAAAGAAAGAAATATGAGAATGGTGATATGAAGCTACAAATATGAGAACGACCGATTAAAGTAATCATAGTAATATCGTATATGATTACCGGATAACCATAATTATTCGGGAATATGAGATATGTACTGAAAATGGAATAAAACATTGGATTGTTTGCTTAGAACCTGGTAGAAGGGTAGATTGGCATGCCTATTAGGGAAAATAAGTCTCCGCAAAGATACCGACCGCTTGGCCCTTGTGGTTACATGGGCCGCCTTCTGCCCTTATAGATGGCTGTCTCGCATATCGATAATGTCGCTTCGCTCTTATAGACCACTAAGCCAGACAAAGGAGTACACGCCCTTATAGTTTCCTTTATCCACTTCTATAGTTTCGTGCATGGTTACAAACAAATGACAAGTATATGCACATGATTCGAAAATGATAAAAGTACATGACATGATATGAGAAGCATAGCATTGCCATGTGATGACAAGCATACAAGTACAAGGAATAAAGTGTCAATGACACGAAATGTATATGATAGATAAAGTATATGAAAAGCATATGAAAGTACAAGATATGAAAAGCAATAAAGATATGAAAATCATAGGAAAGTATAGTATGGCGAAAGTACAAGATGAAAATATGAAGTGCAATATGACAAGACAAGATGAAATGAAAGTATATGACAAAATATGCAAGTACATGAAATCACATTACTACTGAATGACAAACATGACGAGATTCCCTCTCGAATCTGTCGTGAATGTCAATTCTATAGTCAGAGTGAAAACGCAAATGCAAAGTATATGACAATACAAGATCGTATAAGAAAATATATGATAAACAATATGCAAGAAATAGATAGTATAGTACTTCAAGCGTAGCCACTACATGAAAGGAGGCATGATAAGAAATGATATATGTACTAGTACATAGAATGTAATAAGTCATAGAACCGGAAGATGAAAAGACTAGGAACTGTGTAAAAGACATATGAAAGCATTTAATAAGCTTACACGATCAATGTTATTAGTCACCATGTATATGTTTTCCCACTAAGCGTGAAAGCTTAGCACGGGTTTTAATCCTTGTAGGTACGTAAGAGGAGGCAGAGAGGACAGACATCCCACATCGCAGCTGACAAAGATCTCAAAGATAGGTGCTCACCGTGACCGACCGGCAATCTCTCGATTTTCATTGGACAGTATATGTAAAGTTTTGTAATAGTGAAATTGTTATTAGCAAGTAAAGGGACTCAAGTATATGTGTATAGAATATAATGAATGCCACGCGGTGGTATGTATATGTATATGTAAAAGAATTTTATTACGTAAATCAGGCATACGAATGAGAAAATACGCATGTGTGTCGCCTGAAAGAAAATGTTAAAGAGTCCTGCCTCCCGGCGGTGACACCCTCGCTTGACACCTCATCGGGTGCCGGGTTGGGGGCTGCCGCCACATACCTCGGGCCGTGGGACCTTTAGGTACGTGACAGTGACAGCACGGCGTCCTTAGAGGCCGGGATTATGAAGCGGGCCGGACTGTGGCCTTGATTCTTGTTTTGTGTATATATTAGAACGAACTAGTTTTAATATATGTTTTGTATTAGAAGTGATGTAATAACTCTTGGATCTATAGAAATGTATGGTCTTGTAACCATATGGACGAGTATGGATGATGGCCCTATTGGGTCATTTATTTTCTATGTAATGGTCTCCATGATATGAGACACACAGTTTGACAGTTGATTCGTGGTCAACGACCCCCTGGCTGGTTGTCGCAACTTGGTATCGTAGCCAGTATACTACCTAGGGCTTGGTGGGGCATGGGTCTAGGACATGCTGTTAATGTTTAGGGGCATCACAACTTGGTGTGACTTGGTGTTGGAGCTTGAGTTGAGTTACCTAGTGCTTGGAAAATGATATCCAGATCATAGTTTGGTATCAAGGTCTAGGTGAGGTTACCTAGGAGTCCACAAAGATAGGATTAGACTACAGCATGCATCAGGAGTTTTCTTATGTATGCTCGGATTGTATGTGCGTGATTGTGTGTTACAAATTACATGAATTATATACGTGGTAGGGTGTATATAGGAAATGCGAACACTAGGGTTGAGAAACGTAACCTTAGGAGTTCGAGAAACGAACAGATAGTTCGGGATATTAGGTCTATTATTGGTTGGCATGTGCGCTAATAGTAGACACGAAAATGATTCTAAACTCGCTGCTTGACTTATGTAGATACGGCAAGTGAGAAGTAGGCTTAGAGGTTAAGACCTGGGACGAGCACGTATGTGAATTCTCCTAGGACTAAGGCAGAATTGATCGGATAAGTGTCGGGATGAGTTAGAGATCTCCGGGATTTTACTCACGCGGACCTTCTGGGTCATGGAGATGTCGTGAGTTTGAGGTCATCCTAGGATGGATCGGCTGGACTTACTAGCATCGGGTTGTCATAGATTGTGACCGCATGAGAGTTACTTCACCCACATGACGGCATTGTGTTGTGTTTCAAGGAATACGCGACGATGCTTCACCCCTAATGTGTAACAATGATCTTATGATGGCAAGGGCAGTTGACGGGTTGGCTAGCTAGCCTTACCCTGGAGGACGAGGTGAGACAGGATATGAGTCTACCTCGGGTGGTTTGCGAGTACGAGGATGTTTTTCCGAACGAGCTACCGGGATTACCTCCACCGAGGGACGTAGACTTCCGCATTGAGTTGCATCCTGGTACGTCGCCCATTTCTATGACTCCGCATAGGATGGCGCCGGTTGAGTTGCAGGAACTCAAGGTCCAGATACAGGAGTTACTGGGCAAGGGTTTCATTAAATCGAGCACTTCACCATGGGGCGCTTCAATTCTATTTGCGAAGAAGAAGGATAAGACCCTTCGACTATGCATCGATTACAGACAGGTTACAATCAAGAATCAGTATCCATTACCGAGGATTGATGACTTGTTTGATCAGTTGAGGGGAGCGAGTCTACTCTAAGATAGACCTTTGCACTAGTTACCATCAGTTGAGAGTTAGGGAGGCAGACATCCCTAAGACAAAGGTCAGAAGCGGCATGGCACTTGAGTTTACTTCATGATGCCCTTTGATTGACGAATGCACCAAATGGCATTCATGGGCCTCTATGAATAAGGTGTGTTCCAACCCTATTTAGATTAATTTGTGGTGGTCTTTGTTGATGACATCCCCGATCTACTCCCAATCGAGGTGGAGCATGAGGATCACTTGAGAATCGTATCACTGAGGGATCATCGCCATGCCAAGTTCAATAAGTGCGAGTTTTGGCTTGCTGAGGTGGGTTTCTTGGGACACGTGGTGGTGCCGCCAGTGTGTCTGACCCAGAAGGTTGAGGCTAAGGATGAAGGGGGAGACCAAGTCACTTTCGAGATACGAAGCTGGGATTGGCAGGTATTACAGGAGGTTTATAGAGGATTCTCCCGTTAGCAGCACTTCATGACAAGATTGACCCTAAGGAGGTCAAGTTTGTATGGATGACTCATGTGAGCCAGCTGCTCCGGTGAATTGGAAGAGGAGGTTTACTTCGCCCCTATCTTAATAGTCCCGAAAGGGGGATGTAGATACACAAAGGAACCGGTGATGACCAACCAAGGACCTGACCGTGTGCTCGATGCAAATCGAAGGTTGTGGCTTATGGTTCTCGGCAGTTGAAGAATCACGAGCATAATTACCCCACGCATGACATGGAGTTGGCTGCCGTAGTCTTCGCCCTGAAGATTTGGTGCCACTACTTATATGGTGAGCAGTTCAAGGTGTTTTCAAACCACAAAAGTCTGAAATACATCTTCATGCAGCGAGACCTCAACATGAGGCAGCGTAGGTGGATAGAGTTTTTGGAAGATTACGACTTCACTTTGCATTACCATCCCGGTAAGGCAAATGTGGTGGCTGATGCGCAAACAAAGGCAGGAGAGTAATCGAAGCAAGATAGCTTCCCGGGAGTGGCGATGCCTCGAGACAAGGCTCGCACTGCAAGATTTCCATGAGTGTGCTCGGTGGTACCTTGGGAAAGTATGGATAACCTTCCACACCGAGGAATTCTCGTTGTGCTGTATATACGGGAGATAAGTACCTATGGAGCTTGAGTTAGAGTTAGTTTAGTGCTTGGAAAATGATATCTGCATCATAGTTTGCATCAAGGTTCAGGTAGAGGTTACCTAGGAGTCCACAGGATAGGATTAGATCATAGCATGCATTGTGAGTTTTCTTATGTATGCTCGGATTGTATGTGCGTGATTGTGTGTTACAAATTACATGAATTATATACGTGGTAGGGTGTATATAGGAAATGCGAACACTAGGGTTGAGAAACGTAACCTTAGGAGTTCGAGAAACGAACGGATGGTTCGGGATATTAGGTCTATTATTGGTTGGCATGTGCGCTAATAGTAGGACACGAAAATGATTCTAAACTTGCTGTTTGACTTATGTAGATGGCAAGTAGAGGAAGGAAGGGCTTAAGTTAAGACCTTGGCAAACCTTTGGCGCTGAATTCTCCAAGGACTAAGAAAACACGAAAGTGATCGGATATCTCGAGGATGTGATTAAAGATCTCAGGGATTTACTCATAGTGGACCACCGGTTCAAACAGGATATCGAGGATTTAACGAGGTCATCTGGGGATGGGTAGTTGGCGACACATCGGGTTGTCGCTGGGTGTGACCGTATGAGAAATTTACCACCCTGCACTGTGACGGTGCATGTTGTGTTTCAGGGAATCGCACGATGCTTCACCCACCCTGGCTCTGCGATTCTGATGTGCGAAATGGGTTGTGGTGCTTCTTCGCTACCACAGAGGACAGTGGGGAACTGATTAAATCACCTCGGAATTGGTTTTCTTGTCGAGGATGTTTTTCGGAACTGAGCTCACAGAGATTACACCTCCCCAGGGGACGTAGACTTCCATGTTGAGTTGCATCTTGATGCGTCGCCATTCTATGACTCGCGCATAGGATGGCCGGTTGAGTTCTGCCGAACTCAAGGTGGGATCACGAGGAGTTCTTGGGCTGGGGTTTCATTAAATCGACACTTCACCATGGCGCTTCAATTCTATTTGCGAAGAAGGATAAGACCAGCATTTGCTCCCATGGTCTGAACGGAGTTCAGCAGGAGTTGCAAGTCAGAATCGGTATCCATTCTGAAGTTGATGACTGTTTTGATCGATTGAGGGGCGGAGTCTACTCTGGAATAGACGCTGCTAGTTACCGTGATTGAGAGTTAGGAAGGCGAACCTCCCTGACGGCGTTCAGAGAAACTGGTACTGACACTTTGAGTTTACGGTGATGCCCCCTTTTGGTTAATGAATCCTGTGTGAAATGTTCATGGGCCTCCATGAATAGGTGTTTAACCTCTTTAGATCAATTTGTAGTGGTCTTTGTTGGTGACATCTGATCTACTCCCAATCGGGAAGGTGGAGCGCCTGAGATCACCAAGATCATGCATACCCGGCTTTTGAGGATCACTGGGTTTATGCCCGAGTTCAATAGTCTGATTTTGGCTTCTTGAGGTGGGTTTTCTTAGGACACGTGGTGGTATTGACGGTGTGTCAATTGGACCGGGAAAAGTTGAAGTATGATGAGTTGGGAGGGCCGAAAGTGGAGTCTTGAATCGGTTTCTGCCCAGTTACTTGAGGTATTCTGGGAAGTTGCAGAGGATTTCTCACGGCTAGCATGGCCTGCTATGACAAGATTGTGTTGGAAGGTCAAGTTTGTGGATGACTCATGTGAAACCGACATTCCGGGGAGGGGCTTACTTCACGACTCCTATCTTCTTAGATCAGGAAAAGGGACAGAGATACCACGATGTGACCACATGATAATTAGGAAGGGCCAGTTGAAGTTGTAATTACGTCGTCAAGGAAGGTTGGCTTATGGATCTGGCTGGATTAGAATCCTGAGCATAATTACCCCACCGCATGACATGGAGTTAGCTGCGCATTAAGTCTTCCCTTTGAAAGATTTGGGTTGCCACTCTTTTATAATTGAAGCGATTTACAGGTGTTTTCAGCCGAAGTCTGAAATACATCTTCATGCGGCAGAACCTCGACATGAGCGTGGTGATGGATGAGTTTTTGAGAATTCGACTTCACTTTGCATTACCATCTGGTAGGCAAATGTGATGTTTACGTCTTGCTTAAGTGAAAGTTCGCGAGTCTTGGCTGGTATAACTTCGGGAGTGGCGGATATAGAGGCGATCAGGCGGAGTTGAGGCTGATCTGATGATAAACTCTCAGTGTAAAGTGTAGTAGCTTCATGCAGTCTCTCTTGACGGTGATAGAGTCCCCGTCGGGCTGAAACCATCCATGGGACAGTATAATGAGTGCAATGGACAAAGTGGGCGCATCCACACGGATGTAGTCTTCCCATTTTGGGGATGATTGCTGGTCCCCGATCATGGATTGGGAGAGATCTCGAGGTTTCGGTACTCTGCGATTCGTGTGCATCCGGGGTATGCGAAGATGTATCGTGACCTTCATGATATTCACCGGGCTAGGAGAAAGAGGCATGTCGGGGATTTTGTCGGCGATTGTCTCACGTGCCCGGTAATTGAAGGAGTTTGAGCACCGAGAGAGGCCCGTAGTACCTCCGATATTTGGAGATGGAGTAGAGGTGAACCTGACCACGATGGACTTTGACACGCGCGCGTGAACATCACGGAAGCATGATCGATGGGTTATAGTGGACCGACTCACCGTCGGGCACATTTTCTGGCCCGTCTGGATAACTTCTTCACCGCTGGAGGAATTACGAAGGTTGTATACTCTGGGGAGATAGTACGGTTGTATGGAGTTCCAGTCTCCATAGTATCGGATCGGGATCCTCGGTTTACGGGTTAGTTATGGAAGAGTTTCCAGAAGGCCATGGGGACACAACTTTGATGGAATTACCGCTTTTCCGTCCTCAGAGACGGATGGTGATGAGCGGACTATTCGGATTTTGGGGACATGCCCTTTCTGGCGTCCACGGATCTCGAGGTCATTTGGAAGGAGCACTTGCCACGCTGGTGAGTTCGCCTGCCGCGGTTATCGGTAGTATTCGAGATGGCGCCCTATGAGGCTCTCTCACAGGAGGCCATGTCGATCCTGATATGTTGAATGGTAGGAAGCGAGGCTCAAATCACTTGTCCATATTTGATTAAGAGACACCTCGCCCAGAAGGTGGTATGATCAGGAGCGTCTCCTTGCATGGGCGGCGAGAGGGATTCGTTTGATGTCTGACATTGACCTCTAGGGGTTCAAGGCGGGTGATCCTCTTTATCTTCTTGAAGGTGATGCTACTGAAAGAGGGAGTGATCATGCTTGACTCCCCAAACCCGAGGGTCAGTTGACTAGTGACTGCAGAATCACAGTGGATGGATTGGCCTTGACTGAAAAATCGAGTGTCTTGCACAATAAAGAGCTACCGTGTTTGTCTGGCAGATAAATGACACCTTCTTGAGTCTCATATTCTTAAGCCCGGGTAAATATTGGCCATGGGCCTAGTCTTGCTCCATGAAACATATCGATGATCACAACATGAGGTAAAGCAGCCATAGGCCCATAAACAATACCATAAAATACCCTGACTATGAATCCAATGGTTTAAGGTTCAAATGTTTTACTCTTATCAGGCACATATAATACAATTAAATAATTCTGTACATGTGAACATCATAACTAAGCCATGTCAGAAACTCTTTACAAACCATGACCTCATAGGACTGAACCGTCCCTCAAACTCCTATGCAGCAAAATATCCTCCCTCAGCCAACGGGGTGGGAGCTAGTGCTTTCGATCTAGTGGAATCATCCTAAATGAGCTCTCACTAAGTGCGGTGCAATGCTCAAAATACTTTTGATCAAACCAAATACATGATCTGTGGATCATCTAGCAGTCATCTAGTACCAGGTCCTGCAACCCTCCACTCTTCATTTCATTGAGAATTCTTACTCTGTTTACATTTGTGGGCCCGACCTCAGTGTATATATATATATCAGTTGGGCCGTCTCCCAGATGATTGATATTATTTGTGGTTACCACTCTGGAATTATCTGTAATAATTGGAAGAAATTCGAGAAGCGATTGATAATTTATAGGTTTGGTTTACATAGATGTTAACATTTTTAGACAACCCTCAGGTGCTTTTTATAAGAACTAATTCTCTATTTTCTCCTATAATAGTCCTAAGTTTCCATTAATATGGAATGCGTATATGATTGTCTAGATCTATTCACATTTAAATATATAAACACAACATATTTTACAAAACAATCAATTCACACAAAATCATATCTAAAACATATAATTCTCAGTTTCCTTACATCAAAAATTAGCTCTTGGGCTAATAGTCAAACGAGAAATTCTTTGAATCCACTGAGTCCAGTACATTTTCACCTGAAAATATATTTTGAGGAACCTTTGTTTAGGAGCAGTCAAAGTACCTCAATTCTGTTCTGTGAAATACAAATTATGGTTCCTTTGTGAGACCCGTATTTCTGATAGATTCCGGCCTCCCTTCAGCGTACATTCATAGCACACGTACTGGCACTTCGGCAATGTGGGCGATCGGTATCCCACGTGGGTTAAAATCCAACACCTCGGTTCGAGATTTGGGCGATCAGCGACTGGCCTCGTTCAACTCTGCTGTAACATGCTTTCTGTGAATGGCGACACTGATGCCGGGAGAAGCCCTACCTCGTGTTGAAACTCCTAAATCGATACTCCATGAAGCCCTCTAAAATAAAAGCGACTCTTTCTGTCGAGGCTGCAGGCGGTGGATCGTATTCTGAAGGAAGACTCTGCTAGAATCACACCATGTTAGCTACTGGATGCTTTCTTCCTTCACGTTTTCCTCGCTACCAACCTGAAGACAAAAACACTGTTGTAGTGCTGTTCTGTTTATCGATAGAATCAAACTCCAAATGACAGCTTTCTGTCCCTTCTTTTCCGGTTTTGACATTGACATTATCTCGCGATCCATTTTCATCCATTTCTCTACTCCTTACCACATAGCACATGAGTACGTGTTATATGGAGCTTTAAATGCATCGAAAATCGTTTATGGCCTTTTGGGAACCGTGATACCTGAAAAGCGTGCCAATGAAACCCATCCCAATTCTCAAAAATTTTCACGTGCTAGCTAGATTTAATGGGAACTTGATTCCAACGGTACAATCCATTTCGTCATCAGGATCTATAGATAATTTAAGATTTTTAACCGGAAGTATTAATTTATGCAGAAATTACGATTTTGCCTTTTCCATAAATTGAATTTCTTCAGGTCTTCATTCCTCCCACTCCTTGAAAATTTATTAAAATTACGAACAATCCTAATCTCTCTTATATATATAACGTAAATCTACCGTTAATGTAAGCGGTCATTTAAATCTTAAGCGTAAACCGCGTACCCTTCATCATTCTACAACGGAAGGATAGGTGGCCGCATCGTGTCTCGCATTCCAGCGGACTCCTCCACTCCACCGATGCACTCCATAATTTCTCAACAGCCTCCTGTTTGCGTGCAAACGATCCGAGGCTATTAACAATGCTGTGGTCCCTCTCGAGAAGGTCCCATGTGTCAACCTCATTCTGTCCCCATTGCACCACACGATGATCGATTATCTTTACGGAGCGGGCGGCGAACCTCGTGGACCCGACGTCTTTGATGACGCATTCGCGGAGTGCGCGTGACACCTGCCTCGGTATCTGAAGGTCCAATGAACCTCAATGATAAACCCCACACCGGCTTGCGAACGGGCTTTCCTCGACGCTCACCTTCAGAAGGCGTGATCCCCCAGCCCTCGAACTCCCCTAGGTCGGCGTGTAAATCATAGCTCTTATGGCTCTGGCCCGAAATTCAGAAAGCTGTCTTTAATCATCAGCTCACCTAGGGTGTCTCTAATCGAATCGGGACTTGAGGATGGGCTCCTCAGTTCAACATAATGGTGACACGCAGCTCCATGCCTAATACTCCTTGGTGCCATGTCCGCCACTCGCACGATAGCCTTGTTGTTGTGGCGGTGATCTCAGGCAAGTGCTCATCTGCCCCTTGCGGCCGGGGACGTGCTCACGGTGTGCCCTCAGCTTTTGTGTCTCTAATCCACACGACTACGTAACTCTACACAAGCCTTGCTTGAGTGTGTGCTGTGATTGCTTCCCAGGTCACAATCACGACAATCGGACCGATCAGCCTAGTCCATGTCATAGACCAAACATCCATCATGCCCAGGCCACTACGTCTACAACGCAGTACAATTTCGAAGGGGTGTCAATCTGAATGCGCCAGGCTCCTATCCTCTTTCTAATTCTAACAATAACCTGACCTTGAACAATCTGGATTAACATAACTCTTGACACCTTCAGGCTTCTTACATTTCTGAATTGAACTGCATGGTCTTCATTGGACGCCAGTCATAAGACAGCAACTTCGACCATGCGAGAGTGGTGAATGGCGTGTTGCACACCGACTTGACAATACAATGATGTTGCCGTGCATACGAACGACCAGTGCGTGTTACCTATCCGGGTCCTGCGGCAGAATCGGAGATCTCATATAATCTGTTATGGTCGACTCTCACTACTCCTACGAAGAACATACCATGCACAGCCTGCAGGCGCCAACATATTTTAAATCACGAGCGCGTCGAATACGTGACCTGTTTAGGTCTGATCTTTATGACCGATGTTTTATCAACTCAGCCTGACTAGAATCAGCAGCAATGGTCCACCCTAGGTCCACTACACTTCATTTCTTAACTCATTCTTTGACCCAGGCCCTCAGCCATACATTTCTCCTGTGATGAGTGCTTGTATAACACCCACAAACTAAAAGCGGTTCCTCTGCCGTGCCCAGGTGGGAATGAGCAATCTCACCTCACAGTTCTTGGGGCTGTCGAGATCACAGGATCATCTGGGCTAATCCCGTCTCCATTACGATCAGCTAGTCCGACTAAGTGTGAATGAAGAAGTCACCATCTTTAAACTTAGAAGAAGGTTGATCTATCCTTGCTGCAACACCCGCATCCAAGTATAAAGGCAACCTCGTGATCTCTCTCCCAAAATTTCCCCTCGATGGCTAATCACACTTACTGAACTTAGCCGACGTTGATGGTCTCTCATTGACACTAACATAATCCTCGTGATCTCATTACTCCCACTTTCATTGGGGTAGGTCTCAAAAATGCATCATCCTAAAGCTCGACAAAGCGATCTAAATAGAGTTGGATATCCTGCATGGGATCATGAATCTGTAGCATGTCTGATGATCGAAGAATCTTATTAAACTCAAAGTGCCCATAGCAGATCTATTATTTGTCTTAGGGATCCTCTGTCTCCTTTTAACCCTCAGTGATCATTAACCAGTCAGAAAATTATCTTAGATAGACTCGCGCTCCTCTCAACAGTCAAATAAATCATCAATCCTCGGTAATGGAGTCACGGATTCTTGATCGTAACCTGATTCAGCTATATCTGTAGTCAATACTGCCGGTGAAGGGTCTTGTCCTTCTTCTTCTCAAATAAATAGGGACGCCTATGGTGGTCTCGGTCTGATGAACCCGCCGTCCATTGGCTCATATGTTTGGACTAGTTCTATAACCAAGCTGGTGCCATCATGCGGAATCATAGAAAGATGATTGAAGTACCAGGTGTAACTTTCGATGCGGGTCTACAGCCCTCGGTGGAGATGATCCGGGTAGCTCGTCAGGAAAAACATCCTGCACCATAAACTTCTCGAGGTAGATCACAAAGTACGGTCTCTCCATAGATCCTCTGGGGAGTAAGGCCTGTTCTTCAACACCACTTTGTATCTACATGACCTTAGACTGAAATATACGCCTAAGAGGCGATCATGTACTAAATATACGAGCTACCTCAGTCCTGCGTGCGACCAGTAGCGCCTCCTACGCTCTACGATCGGTAACAGCTACAGTAAGGCTATGAATTGATCCATGCGGTGGCTTCCAGTTTCGGCTTTGTGTCATGGGTTCGGCGTGACAGATCACGAGATCTCCAACTGCAGCCACGATATATCATCCCTATTCTCGCCTAATCCTGAAGACTCACATCTAACGGCTCATGGATCTCGACCTCTAAGTCTCTAAGAAGTCCTTGCCATTCCACCAACACATTCTGCCCTCTGCATTGGAACTGACTATGACCCCAATCTGATCCGTCAGAGAGTAATCTCTATGGCCTCAACACTCTCTACTGTATAAATCTTGTTTGCACCATGGATCTCCTCCCCTGACGGATGTGGAGGATGTGTGCCTAAACCTCACGGAGGTTACTAGGACCTCGACTACTGTAGCATGCTAGCACCGTAGATAGCGTACCGTCTTCTGGCCTTTGTATTAAAGCCTGCTGCGATCAAACCTTTGATGGTGCGGCCGGTACCCAGTGGACGCTACTCGTCCTGGTCTCGATAGCATATCACAGTATTTCGTTAGCGAAACTGAGAATCATTTAATTTGCTCATTTAAGTCACAATTAGCGATCATGCGATTCTTAATAGACTTGTGACCATGAACTGGCCCGTTCATTTCCTAAGTTGCGCTAAATTCCAACCACTCAATTTCTTATTTCCAATAAGGTTCTAAACTTGACTGTTTGGTGTCAATCCCTAAGGTCATAGTTCTAACCACCAGCATTCACCCTTTTTCTACACATTTACACCATGCATATAATTTTCTATCGATAGCAAATCGGTACCGATGGTAGTTCATCTGTCCACCAGTATCTCTAGGCATAAACCTTGCCCGAGATTTTCTCATACCGCCATCGGTCTTACCACATTTGTCCTTGTTCTGGTGTCTGAGGCAATCCGAATTGCATTTAAAAATATTGTTTTCAGCAAAAAATTTTATTTTTCGAAAGAACTGTTTTTGAAATTTTGTCTCTTTGTTTGATTTTTGAAATTCTGTTTCACGGTTGACGGTCATTCATGATTACTATTCATGATTCACATTTCATGACCTAAGTTTGCAATGCAATGGTGTATTTAGCTACAATTCTCAAATGACCCTCCTATATTGATACCTTGGTTTGTCTGTAGTCTGATTTCCGCTTTATTTATATTAATTCCAATCTTCACAATCTATTCTCACCTTCTCTAGTCTTTAATCTAATGTCTTACAGTAATAACCGACCCATCTAGGTGCCTCATTGCAATACAATTTCTGGCTGATGCGATACAATTTTCGATATAAGACTATGTATAATACGATTCTTTGCAAAGAACATATTTGAAGCTACAAGCGCATCCTTACTAAGGTTGCCTGGCTAATACAAGTGTTACCTTTGAACTCCTTTTGCAATGCAATTACAGTGTTGATCAAATCTATAACTTTTCTTTTTTTATTTTTCATTATCTTTGTTTTTTCTTTTTCTTCGTAATTTGGAAAAATCACTAAATTACTTGTGTGTGTATTATTATTTTCTTGAACATCAGATAAATTTATAGTAGCCCACCCAATTCAACTAATTTTCTCTTGCAAATCTTGAAACAGTATTTTCTTCTCCTCATAGCAAATAAATTTATAGAAATTTATTTCTTTGCCTTCTTTTTCCAGGTTTTACACTTCATCAAAATTTTCTCACACCTTATATACATATATATATATATATATATATATACCAGTATATATATAATTTTTTCTCATTCTCAATAAACCAAAATAAATTGCTTAAGAATTTATTTTGTTTTATTATTAATATTTTTCATTTAGTGGAAAATGGTCAGAGTTTTCTCAAAACCTCTTTATATAACACTAACCTAGTGTTTCCAACCTCAAATTCAGTAAAATTGATTTGTTATCCAACACTCAAATAAAATTTCATTCAAATTTATTTTATTTCTCCTCTTGTTCGATTTTGCCTTTGTAAAAACTTCTAAAAGTTCTAACACATCACTTACATTTCCCTGTAGTACTTTGAGTGCTAAGCACACCAACAAATCATAACATAAGCATAGTTATACACACCAATTAAATCAAACATTCCATGTTCACACATCATTTATCAATAATCCTAAAACACATGCATGAGTGTCTAGTTTTGTCCAGAAATGTTTCTGGGTGATCTCATACCTCGCTCATTGTCAGACCACCTCTTGGTGATGTTCTTATACCTCAAGACTATGGCTAAGCCCAAATCCACCTCAAGCCTGGGTGGCAGTAGCTGCCTAAGCTCTTATGTTTGTGGCCTTGGTACGAGAGTGCATTGTTACCTGTTCTTGCTTGAATACAGGTGGATGTCGGGTTGCAGCCTTAGCTTCAGCTCAAGCAGTCTCTTACATGCGGAGACTACCCAAATACATAACATCCCAGGCAGTCAATTACCATAGGGTCTCATGTTCAACTAAACTGGTAAATATTATTATGATTACAAACCTTCCTCTGTGTCTTCTCCAATATGATCACAACATGAGTAAGCGTATGGGACCCATAAACCAATGCCCATAAAATATACCAACTATGAATCAACTGTATTTCAATAGTTTTAAGAGTTCAAATATTTATATCACAGCATATATTACAATTAAATAGTTTACAATACCAGCAACAGGAACATGTAACCTCAAACCATCGACTTTCTTACAAGCCAAGCCTCTGGGCGAGCGTCCTCAGCCACTCCCTATGCACGTAAAAATAATATCCCTCGACAGGGTGAGCTAGTGCTCAATAGTGGAATCACCCTAAGTGTTTCACTCTCCGCTAAGTGCGGTCTGATGCTCAGAAATAAACACACATTCAAGCAAATGCATGATCCTGCTTGAATGTCTAAGCGGTCATCTAGTGCCCCAGAGTCCTCTGACTCCCTCCACCTACTTTACTAAACTCTGTTATATGAGAATTATTCTATTATTTTGTTTGTGGACCCTCCGATGTATATATATATATATATATATATATATATATATATATATATATATTTGTAATATATCAGTGGGCGTCTCCAGGCGATTAAGTGTGTTTGTGGATACCCTCGGAATTATGTATGTCAATTATGATAAGTCTCAGGCTTGATTGATGTTTATAGTTTTGGACTACCCTCAGATAATTAACATTTTTAGTTCTTCTCAGACAGCACTGGAGCTAGATTTCATGCACTCCTCCTATAGTCCTAGGGTGTTCCGGTGCATATAGGTCATGTATACCAATTCGACTCGATTACAGTTACCTTAAATATATAAACTGTGTATATTTAAAACAATTAATTCACCCAATCTAACATCACTGTAAATTCTCATTTCATACATCAAAATTGATAACTACAGACAATGATCCAAACATGAGCAATTCAACTTGAATCCCTCGATAAACACATTTTCACCACAAAATGTTTTGAGAACAACATTTGGAACGATAAGCCTCATTTGTTCCTATCAAACCTGATTAGCCGATTCACTTTTAGACAGTATTTCGGCAGTTCTGTTGCTCATACACATCGAAAACGCCACATTCGTTGGCACATTGCCGCGCGCCAGACGCTGGCAGTGCGACGATTACGGAGCGTCCTGGAGGTTCAAATCGATGCCCTATGGTTCAGTTTGGAACCTATCGAAGCAACCCTCGACCTCATTCCAGCTCAAGCATTGCTGGCTCTTAAACAAAAATGAAACCCCAGTGAGAAACCACTTACCTCTCGGGTTTGAGAAACTCCCTCATCCCAGAGTACCGCATGACCCTCTCGTGTAAGCGACTTTAGCTAACGTAAAGCTGTGATGATCGGATCGCGGCATTATTTTCTGAAGAAGACTCTCTTTAAATCTTCCATTTTGGCTACTGGATCTTTTTCTTCCCCCATGCGTTTTCTCTTTACTTATTTGAAGAACAAACACCTTAGTGTTTTGTCTTTGTTATCATTAAATCAAACTGAAATGACCATTTGTCCATTCTTTCAGTTTTGACATTGGCACTATCTCGTGGTCATTTTCATCATTTCTCTACTCATACCACACATAACATAAATCACGATGTTATATGTGACTTTAGGTAAGCATCGAGAAGTAGTTTTGCGACTTGAACGCGATGCCTCGACGTGCCAACTCATCTTGTCCGAATTCTGAAATTTTACGTGCTGAAAACTAGTTTCTTTGAGGCGATTCAGCGATTGCAATCAGTTTAGTCATCCGAGATCTAAGATAAATTTCATAACTACTTAAATTACAATTTCGTGACCCAAAATGCGATTTGCCATTTTTCCATAAATTACGGAATTTCGGGTCTTACAGATCGGTGTGACGGGAAGGTAGCCGGAGAAATTGCATTGGACCGCTGGTACTAGAGGTGGCGTAGCGTTCGTATAGTTGAATGTTGCGCTTAACGTTTATTGACGTTCTGAGGTGTTTCCGTCTCTGCCTCAGTACATAGATCCAACTCATATAGTGGATTGGGAAGCTTGACTGACGATGCGGATAGGATGAGGAGGGGGCCGGTGCGTATCATGAATGGCAGAAATAGGTTTTGATAACAGGCCGCAAGGCTTGTAAAGATTGCGACGGGAGTCGGGAGACCTGCCGGAGCGTGAGGACACCGTCTTGGCGTAACTATCCCCTTCTTGTTCGGCAGTGCGCTTTCTAGTCATTAATCTTTAAATAACTATTGGCATGTGCATGTGTTGATTGTGTGTATGTGTGAACCAGGCGAAATTCTTTTGAGAGGAGAGTGTAAAACCCGTAGAGCTTTTAATTTCATTTTAGAGGATAAAGGAAATAACAGTAATTTACCGAAATAGTCTAGAAGAAAAGTTCAGGATTTTCACAGATCTCGGATGACAAAATAAGTTACCGTTAAGATAGATCTCGTGAAATGCTTCACCTAGTCAAATTTAGATTGTAGATCGGAGATGAGCCGAGATTTCCCAGGTATTTCGGCGCGTGTCGGGCGACACATGCTGTGTGAGCCAATATGGATAACACTACTCTTGCCTGTGGTAGTGCAGCCATGTAGTATTTACCTGTCATGTGTCCTGATACTATAACAAAGGCATGCCTTATTGTGACTTTACTCTTAAACTCCCTGTAGCAACGACATGGCATGCAATGTGTCTGCATGTGGCTCTTTTGAAGCTAAGGGCTTCATATGGGCTATTAGTGGAGAAGCAAAGAGAGAACCAAGTACGGTCAGTAGGAAGTGAGGAAGAGACGAAGGGAGAAGGAAGGAGAGGAGGAGGAAAGGAGAGAAAGAAAGGGAGGGAAAGGAAAGGAGGAAGGGAGGAAAGAAGGAGAAAGGAAAGAAGAAAGAGAAGAAGAAAGGGAAGGAAAAGAAAAGAGGTGTTGCCACGATGGCGGTTGGACGGAGAAAGAACGGGCGTGCTGAAGGTGATTCCTCTGCTCTCTGATTTATTTCGCGGGGCCATGTGACTGGCCCACGGGTTCGTCGATTTTCGGGTGAATTTGTATGTTGTGTGGTTTGTTTGTGATTGTGGTTTGGGGCTATGGGAAGCGAGAATAACGTGTTGGATGTGAATCCCAGCGGAATGGCAACCAGAGTGTCTCTAATTTCCACACACCCACTTAGCCGAATCGGCTTTCGCATCAACTTGGGGCGGCCGCCCTTTCTCATCCAGGCTCGTTGGTTCTAACTTGGACTCGGAAGGCTCATTGGGTCTGGAACATAAATAAATCTCAGCCAGATGTGAAGCAACATTACCAGGCTGGAGACCACGGACAATTGAGGAATGGTCCGTTCACGGTTCGAACTTCTATTTTGAACGGTTGCCAAAATGCTTGGGAATTTGCATATGGCACGGCGAGGAATTACATGTTGGATATTTTGTGTGAGGTATTTACCGCTGGACTTTCTGGGCTAAGTCCAGTTATTTCAGGCCAAGCATGGCGGTTATGGCCAAGGAATGACCTTTAATATTATTATTATTGCCACATAATTCTGTTGACTTATCTTTGAAAATGTGAAATTATCTTAAATATATAATAACAATCACGTCTGATAATTATATGCATTGGGTTGTATGTGACATACTATGTCTACGGCCAGAATATATTTATAGCGTTGCTTGTCGTAATGGTTGAAATTATTTTAATATACTTAGATGGAGTGTGTTGACATAAGATAGAAGCTGAATGATAGAAAAGATGTAGTGCATGCTTATGGAATATTAGCTTGTGACTCACGTTATATTGTGTCTCTTACCAAATATTTGTGACAAGCTGGGCCTTGAGTGTTCAGCACACATGGTGTGCGGTGTAGAATGTCATGTAGGGGTCTTCATGCATTGGTCATGGGTTTGAGTGCGATGTACAGTCTTCTATTGGTGTGTGGTAACACCACATTACATGAGTGTGTATGGATCTTGATTTGGCAGCTGTGTTTGGTGTTGAATCACGTGGGCTTGGGAATGGGACGAGGGTCCAATTTAGTTCACGGTGTTAAACGAAATGGAAAATGAAATGGGTGTGAAGTGGGGATGAATGCCCTGGATGAAACTGGCTTACGTGGTTGCAGGCGTATCCAGGTGAAAGCCGAAAAATACCGGAGAAGTGTAAAGAGACCCCTGGCGGTGAGACCAAAAAAGTTCTGTTAAACACACGGCGATTAAATAAATATCCACGCGGACCTGGGTTGGCGAGATGGGAGTCGGGGCCCGACTTCGATATTGATTTCCCATTGGCACTTGTTGGGTGGTGGTTGACCCCGTTACGCCAGGGCGTATGAAATTGTCATCTCGTATGCATGTAGTTTTCCATGATAAGACAACATGTATACGCTGATTAGTTGTTGGTTTGGCGTGAAGCCAGTATTTATATCTCCACTCGGTAGAATAGCCCTTAGCCGGTTATCTCGGCGTTATTATTACCAATCAAATAGGACCTCCTTTCATGTGCGAACCATCGCAGTGACTGCGCTCCTTAAATTTGGGATTATGAAGCGGGCGGTATAGCCTTGATTCTTGTTTTGTGTGGCCTTATATTAAACGAACTAGTTTTTAATATATGACTTTATTATTAAGTGATGTATTAACTCTTGGATCTATGAAATATGGTCTTGCCAACCATATGAGGCAGAAGAGTATAGATGATAAGGCCTATTGAGCCATTTTGCTCCTTATAGGTCTCATGATATGAACCACATGGGTTTCCCACGAGTTGGCCAGTTAGTCGCAGGACCGAGGGTTTGGGGTGTCATACATGTCCGGTCTCGCAACTCCCTCACGCCTTCTCCCCACAAAGCAGATACGAAGTAAATCATAGTTTTCTGTGGCTCTACCTTCTTCATTCTTGAAACACACTCTTTGAGTTTTGGTAGTGTTGGACAGCATAGGCGAATCTGTTTGGATGGCCATAAAGAGCAGTTCATGGGCCCTCCGACGTGAATTGACTGGACGATCTCCCAACACCAATTCTCGAGGAGAAGTCTTCTACGACCGAAATTCTTTCACGAGCATTTTCATTTTGTTTCATTTCATGTCATGCTCACCCTAATATTCTATTTTTAGGTGCATATGGAATGCATTGTGCAATTCAAACTAATTTATGCTATCTGATTCTATGCATATAACAACATAATTTACTCACAACTGGCGTCTGTATTTATTCAATTTTCACATCAATAACACCAAATTAACGCTCCCTTGGGCTAGTGCCTTAAACACAAACAATTCATTTTGAATCCTTACAAACATTTTCTTGAAATCGTCCTGTTCATGACGGTGAAACCATGGGGTTGCACATTCACGACCACTAAATTTGGTATTTTTTCTCTTTTTCCGGTTCCAGAGAGGTTTTGAGGCCCGGAATTTGTGACTAAATCAAGCCTCATATACTGACTCAAACATGGCTCTTAGCGAGAATAAACCAAGTAGGAAAAAGATCCAACCTACACTGGAGTTGTGAACTCCACCAAATCGGTGTCAATCCATAGCGCTTCAGCCACGATAGTATCAGCTTATCTTCTTGCTCAGGTGAAACCGGCCAATTCAGATAACCGAAATCTAGAGGCACTACTACTCACGAAGTCACCAAAATCTAACTCCTTTGCATCTCCGACCCTTTGCACGTTTTTGTGCTCAAAATAGAAGATGAACAAACATTTCATCTTTACGTCTTAATATCATTAACATCGAAAAAAATTCCACTTATGTCCTCTTGTGATTTTATGTGACACTATCTAGGCGGTCCATTCCTATCATCTCTCTAATCCGCAGCATGTCCACAAGAGTACATATAATAGGTGACTTTGTCCATCCGTATGCTCTGAGCGGTTTCGACACACCCCAGATGCAGTGCCTCGGCAACGAGTGAACTATCTTGGGAATTCTGAGTTGGAGCATGTGGCTAGATTTAGCGAGACAGTTCTATGGTGAAATCTGTTTCATCATCGAGATCCCGGTTGGCCAAATTACCGTTTACTTACTTTTCCATTGGAATTTTCTCGAGTCACCTACATTCTCCTTCCTTAAAGAGATTTAGTCCTAATTGGATAATATGAATCACGTATGTACTGGCGATTATCTTTTATACCATGTATATCAAACTAGTCATTTAAGTGTTAAGCAGACTAAACCGCGTAACAATCCTACAACGAAGAGGGTGATTAGCCGCGCCGTGTCTCGCGCTCCACTTTGACTCCTCCTCCGCGGTCGACGCAGCACCCTCACTAACCACCTCTACGGTCTTTGCGTGCGTAAGCTAATCCGACTATCGCAGGCTGCGGTCCCATATGATGGTCCGTCGCGCCGGCCTCGATCTCTCACCAATCAACCGCCGTGCGGATCTGGGTGTGCGCCGAGCATGGAAGGCGTGGAATACATTGTGGACTTCCTGACATGTTGGCGTGCGTCAGCCGATGCGCTCGTTGCCCCTCCTCTCGGTATCTCGAAGGTTCTTATGAACCCTCGGCGATACTTCGCGAGCACAGACTTACGACCACTCCTCGCGCGGCATCACCTTGAGAGATGTGATCGCGACCTCGAACTCTGAGTTGAGTCACATCATCACATAAGCTCTTCTTGCGGCTGCGAGCCTTGAGAAAACCTTTATCGTATCAAGCTCACCTTCTCGAGTGTCTCTAATCGAATCGGGATGGTGATGGGGCTCTACCCACCTCGGTCCAACGTATCGATGCATGACCTCGTATAATACTCATGCTGTATGTATGTGTACCTTTGCTGATATAGCTGATGTTGTAGGCGAATTCCACTAAAGACAATTGCTCTTCCCGTACCCTTATGATCTAGGAGCGCATGCTCGTAGCATGTCCTCTAACACATATGGTCCTCTACGATTGACTTCATTATAATATGGAGTGGAAAAAATTTGTACTATGGGTGATAGTGTTGCCCTTGTCCTTTAGAGCTCTTCGGGGTCAGTAGTAAACCTCGGGTCTGTATAAATGATGATCTTTGGTACTCCATGTAGCCGGACTATCTATCTGAATATACAATAAACAGAATCTCAATGTGAAGGTCGTCCGCACGGCTAGAAAATGTCTTGACTTTGTAGGCGGTCCACTGTCTACTATACCAACAGTCAATGTCCTGCGATTATCAGGTAACGATGGGTCCACAAAATCCATGTGGCGTGCTCCACTTCCGCTCGACCACCTCCGATGTTGGAAGCGACCCTCTTTGGCCAGTGTTCAACCTGCGGCGGACGTGATCGACGAAGTCCTAGTTGTCTCTTGTCGCTCTGATGTCTTTTGCGATGGAGTCTGGGGGTGCAATGCCATTGCCACTTGGATACGGAAAAATCGGGAAGCAGTGAAACTCTTGAGAATCCTCTCAAATGGTCGGCTGAGAGCCGCTGCCGGTCTATCTGTACTAAAGACTACACCATCTGCATTAGGCGATCGTACTCATCTTTGTGACTACGGGTCACTGATGGACACTATCTCCTGTCTTATCCTGCCGGGACTCGATCACTCTACTCAACGAGCGATGTGGACGCCTGGCTCCCCAGCGACCTTACTGGGTTTGCTTTCGTGATGTGTGGCCGTCTGATCTCGAGCATCACCATTTCGAGAAGCTATACTAACCCCATGCTCCCCGTGACCGTTAGTGTCAGCCACCGATTTGCCTTACAGATAGTAATGCAAAGTGATATAATCTCTGAAACTCCATCCATCGCGTTTGCCTCATATTGAGGTCCATTGGTAAAATAATAGCTAGACTTTTATGGTGCGGGTACTATGAACTCCTCGCCATATAAGTGGTAGGCGCGAATCTTGTGAAAATTCTGACCTTGACTCCATATTGTGTGTGGGGTAATTAAACCATTGTTCTTCAGTGTGAGACATAGCTGCTCACCTCAGGGATTGCATCAAACATCGGTCCGGCCCCCTCGAGGCATCCACGATGCCTGGGTGTTTGTCCTAGTCAGGACTATCAGATGGGTATAATCAGCCTCCTTTTAACTCTTTGGAATGCCTTCATGGTCAATCTGATGAGCTTGTGCTCCTTGGGTCCAATCTGATGAGTCTTGTGTCGAGAAATCTCAATAGATCTCTATAGCATTACTTTATTAGTCGAAACTCGTCTCGGCCGACGACCTCTCGACTCATCAGCCTCCCGAAGCCTTCTATTGGAGTCCCGGCTTTGACCACTTTGTTACTATTTTCCCGTGTCCCAATCTCACCTCGATGAGTCAAAACTACCTTCTTGAACTTAAGCGTGCATCTGATGGTCTCCATTAGCGGTAAAACCAATCCTCAAGTGATACTCATGTCTCCACTCTGGCGGGACTAGATCAAAATGTCATCGATAGAAGAAACTACGACAAAGCGATCAAATAAGGTTGTTTATTAGCGAGTCGTGAATCTGTGGCATGATATAGGTAATCAAAGAATATCACGTGAAGCTCAAAGTACCTATAGCGTCCGCGCTATCTTAGATATCATCTCCTAACCCTCGGTGATGGTAACAACCGGTCTGAAGATTACATCTTAGGTGGGCTCGTTTCCTCTGACTGTCATCAAACCGTCTCGTCCAATCCTCGACAGTAGATGATTAACGATCGTGGAAACCTAAAGCTGTCTGTTTAAATCATTGGTCGAAGGGTCTTTTGTCCTTATTCTTCACCAATGGGCTAAGACTTATGGTGATGCTGGATCATCAATTCCCCTTGTCGATGGCTCTGGCTGGCGGACTCTGGGTTCCTCTTAAGGCTCAGGTGGTTGCCATCTATGATTTTTCTAGAGATGAAGTAAATATGAAGTTAATAACTAGTGCGAAGTCTATGACCTCTCGGCGTTCAGTCAAATATGGAAAAACATCTCATTACTCTTAATGCTCGGGTAGATCTAGATCAGTCTCATAGATCTGAGATGGGCTTGCTGCCAAACCAAAGCCTGGCCTGTCTGACCCAGCGGACAGGCTATAATGCGGGAAGAATATCATGTATCCCACAGGATACAACAGTCTAGTCCTGCGTGTGGTAACCCTCCTACTCTCTGATAGATACGCGACACCAACTGAGGCTGTATTTGATCATCCTGGATGACCTTGACTCTGACATATCATTATCCTCGGGTCTGTTTGCGGGTAAGGTCAGGGATCCACGACTTTCATGACCGACATCATCCCATCCTCGCCCCGATCCTGGAGACTCGCCGTGAAGGAATATTCCGAGGCCTTAACGCCTCTAAGCCTAACTCCTATCCACATTTGGTGGCATTGATGAATCACGAGCACTTCAATCAGTGTGTACTCTTACGCTACAGCTGGCGGGATAGCAAAAGCGTGCCATACTGCTTTGGCTAAATTATTTGACTTCAGTGGTGTGGTTGATGCATGAACTCGCCCTGAAGTACCTCCAAACTTGCTCTGCACATACGACCTCTGTCTACTACAAACTATGTTTTTAACTCTCCTTTTTGTATAACTTGGGAGGTGCAAGTCTTGACTCCTTTGAGACTAAAGCGGCTCCTACAACTATCTTGTTTTGTGGGAGAGATATATTCTGTATCCTCCTGTCCTCGGCGGGACTCTGGCTTGTCCCAAACCACGGATCCTTTCTCTAAGACAGGCATCCCTTTCCTCGCTCTCTCAGAAGGCTCTTGGCAATGGTAGCACCATGCGCCGGTCGACATACGCTCTGATCTGTCCTGGCCCCAGGATGGCCTGGTGGTCACGGAACCCTCGTGACTGAAGCCCTCTGGCTTAACCGAACTAGAAGAAGGTGGCCAGTCTTTCCTCTTACTACTAACACCCGCGTCCTGGTGCTCAGAGGCATCCTCGATCTCTCTCTTGTAATTGAGGTTGTCCTAACCTTAGTCAACATCTAACCTCTGTTGAATCACCAATCTTCCCCAGATGGAAACTTTAGCCCATTCTCGAATCCTGACATCAGCGTATCGGTATGGCCCATTGATCATCGACCAAAATGGGCTAGCTCAGTGAGATCTAGCCACATAATCCATCACGATTCATCGTCCCTAGCTGACTCTGGGAACTCCTGAGCCTTTGCGTGTCTGCGATTATCGAAAATACTTGCCATGACGACTCACGGAATACACCATGTCATTTGCCTCTGGGTCTACAGAGGTGTGGATTCCACCACATGGGCCTGCCCTCTAGCTGAACAGCTGATGCAATCTTGTGTGTCGGAGGTGTCTGATAGCTAACACCTTCTCGGCATAAACCAATGATGCACCCCTTGTTAGGATCTCCTCCCCTGCCAGATGTCGAGGTGTTCTTACTAAATCTGGAAGGGTTACTTCAGGACCTCACGGCTCTTGCGCTTTACTTCTAGCGTAAGCGTGACCATGTGCCTAAAAACCTCAGAGGCTGGTCAAATGCGGTGGTGCGACCCGTTTATGGAGAAACCTCCCGTCTGCCTGGCGCCATCCACATGTCAGATGACAGGATAATTTCTAATGCAATGTCTACAGCCAAACAAGCCTGAGACACTATTCATATCTGAGAAAAATATTTCATACACAATGTCCCATACATTCATGGTATCAGGCAATAAATTCATAAGAATAAATCCTCTTTATCAAAAAAATATTTATTTTATCACATTTGCATTTTATTTTAAAAAAATTATTTCATTTTTTTTTAAACGTCTTGTGAGCAGTGTTCATGAGACGATGTCAACCAGTGACTCGAGCAGTGTCTGAGTGAAATTTGGGTTTGGAGTGCACAGTTTTGACCTGGCAGCGCATGGCGATGCCATGCCTACGGCATGACGCTGGCCGTGTGCCGCAACGCGGCATGGAGCGTCGCTACCGAATTAAAGGTGTTGCGGCCGATGTGTGCGCGTCTGGGGTTGCGTATCGAGCGTACTAGCCATCGCGGTGCCCGTGACGATGTCGTGGCCGTGTAGCGACTCTCACGCCGCATTCCTACTCGCCGTGTAGCATCAGCGCCCGATATCGGCGGTGATGTCGACACCGGCGGCAAGGCCTCAGCATCCCGATACAGCGAGTTACCGTGGCCCTCCCGGCGACCATGGGCCTCCTGCTGCGTCGATACAGTTGTGACGCCTGTTGACCTCCCTCTGTCTGCGGCCTGTGATTGTATTATCGTGACGCACTCCCACCGACGACCGGGGCTTCGCTGTTGCCGACTCTCTCTTATTTTGCCATGCATGTCTGTGGCGGCGGTCTTCGATATCATTGACACGCTCTGTGTAGTAAGCGCCCCTCGTCATACGCCTCTGCTTGTACGTCTTCTCTGACTTGGTGTCATGACTCAACCACCATAAGCGATGGCAATTCAGTTTTTCTTTTTCTTTGTTTCATTCGGAAACAACTAATATATATATTCTTTTTTCATTTCAGTATAACCAAATAAATTGTTAATTTATTTTATTTATTTACCGGTTTCATAAGAAAAAATTGCTTCCACATCTGTTTTCTGTGTACTATTCACTAACACACAATCACCTGACATACTATATATATATTTCTTTTTTTTTTTCATTTTTAGTATGTAACCAAATAATTCTTAAATTTATTTCTTTATTTCGGTTTTTATAAAACCTTGAAAAATGCTTCCACATCTATCAGCTTTTTCCTATGTGTTGCTGTCACTAACTTTAATGCACAACATCACTTACACACAAATCCATACCACAATGATTCATATTTCCCACATCAAACTTCCATACCTGACATGCGGTGTTCTAATCACGTCGTGACTTTGGTGTCACGCTACCTAAACCCAACATCAGGCTTTACCAAGGCAGCGTGCTCTTACACCTTGCTGATATGGCTAGTGGTCCATGAAGCCCAAATTATTACGTACTTCTCAGCTCGGAAGTATAAGCGAAAATTTTGATGACAGGACTAAACCTGGATGCACCGACTCGGAAACCTAGGTAATCGTTTACCTTCGCTTTATTTTCAGTGCGCCCCGAGCACAGAGGTGTCAGTTGATAAACCGATCAACCAGCGGAGTATTAGTCGATCTTAAAGTGCTTGATCCCACTCATGAAAATCGGGCGATCTCCTTTATGCAGAACTCTGATGTCTGAAACTGACTCTGGCTGCAGGTTACAATGACCACACAGGGTCCACATTGCAAAGTAAAATAATGGCCACTTGGGCCCTGCGCCAAATACTCTGAAATAAATCTGACAAATATCTTGGTTCTCAATTTAACACATTCTCCCTCTTAATACAACATATATTAATTATAGGTTCTAATACATGTTATACAATATGCTCAAAGCCACTGATCGGCTTTTTTCTTCTAACATAAACCTCTAGTAGGTCACGCTTTCCAATCGCTCCTGTACATGAAATGGTGATCCTCAATAAGGGCAGGCAAAGCCCAGTGAGATAATTTCCTATGGATTACTCTCACCTCACAGTGCTATATCATGCGACAATCACATTCAAGCGATTTCTTGAACCTACTCAGATAATACCACATATAAACCCATGTCCGAGTCTCTTGGCCTCCTCCATACTTCTAAGCAGATCAGAGTAAAATCATAGTTTCAAAACAAAAGCTGTTTGTTTTTTTTGAAAACACACTACTAAAGTTTCGGTAAAAGTATTGGACAACCACTCCCGGCGAATACGTTTGGATAACCTCGAAATAAATTCTTGAGGCTATCAGTGATTGTTTGGACAATCTCCCAACACAATTCTAGGAAAATCATTGTTCCTTTGCAAACATTTCATTTTGTTTCATTTCATGTCATGCACTCCTGACTAATATTTTAAAGGCTGTCCAGTGCATATGGGATACATATGCCAATTCAATAATTTATGCTTCTTTAATTCACGCTGCATATATTAACAATTTTACTCACAACAATCATGTTTCAGTTTTCACATCAATAACACCACAAATTAGCTCATGGGTACAATTAGCCAAACACAGAAATTCATTTGGATCCTTACAAAACCATTTTCACTGAGAAAATCCGTCACTATTCAGTGAATAGTGAAACCCTCGGAGTTCTTGTTTCGACTACTCTGTTTAATTATTTTCTCCTCGGTTTTAAGGTTTGGAGATGGAATTTCTGGCTAAATCTAAGCCTCGAATATCCTAACCATAAACATGGCTCTTAGTCAAAGAATAAACCAAGTAGGAAAAGATCCCTACGCTCTTGGAGTTGGACTCCACGAATGTCGATCTCACGTAGCCTAAAGCATGTCGACTTGCAACTGTGCTCCGTCGAGCCAGAAATGAGTGCAGATGGCAGATATCTAGAGGAGAACACGGTTCTCTCTCTAAATCTAAATCCTAACACAACATCCCTGTTTGGCGTTTTTGTGCTCAAAAATGAAGAAGATGAACCTTTGTTCATGCTGATCTTAATATCATTAACATAAAATTCGCTATAATATCTTCTTGATTTTGACTTTTTGTTTATCGGCGTTAACAAAAGCCATCTCATGAGTCTTTGGCGCTGTATCACAGGTGTTAATGGTGGCTTTGTCACATCACATATCTCTCAAAAGCCGTTTCTGACACGAATACCGGTTTTCCTCGAAAAGTGAAATTCAATTGTCTCAAAATTAACGAAATCGTAGTAGCTAGATTTGCAGAGATGATTCCATGGTGAAATCGTTTCATATCAGAGATCTGTTTCAGTTTTATTTGAAGTGTCGTTGCCATTTTCGAAAATGGAATTTTCTCTAGATTATTCTGATGTCTTAAGCGCATAACTTTTTGAAAAGTCTGGATAATTCAACCAATGCATCCACACACATCTTATTTAAATAAGGGCGAATACTAACAGGAAGAACTTCGTTCGAGTAGACGCAGCAATCATGGGATTTTAACCTGCAATCTTATCGCTCATAATCTTTGACTTCTTATTTTCTCTTTGTTGCATAACCATCGGGAAACTTAGCAGTTTAAGAAATTTACAAACTCCCTTCTCTTTGGTCAATGTATAACATGCATGAAGGTTTTAATAACATTCATCTCATTGAAGATGTAACTCATTCTTATATCTTTATATACATTAAGTCCAAATAGGCTTTTAGTATCTTTGCGTCAATGACAATATTTAATAAAATTCACTGCACTTTCATATAACATTTTTCTCAACATGCATCACATCAATATTATGTCTCTTTCTAGGTTGACGATTTCAAACTCAAAGAAAATACTCTTTCTTGTGCAGATTCAGTTCTTGAGGCCTTATTTCTTTCTTGTTTTTATGTGTGATGCTGCTAGGTTTTAATTCTGAAACGCAGAGACAAGCGCTCCAAAATGTAAATGCCTGGAATGAGTATCTTTGGTGGTGTATTCGATGTCTTGGGCTTACCATCATGTTGTAAACTCCTTCTCCCGGTGCTGATCAAAATTAAATCTCATGACCCTCTGTTTTATATTTTGCTTGGTTCCTTGTGATGATGTGTCTTCATTCATTGGACCTTATTGCCATACCTCTTTGTTTGCACTCCAGTCGGACAACGTCCATAGCGGGGAAAGTCATGTATAATTCCCACACTGCTTGAGACAAGCATGCATGCGAAAATAATCTCTACTTGACCTTGTCAACGTGCTGGATACCATCATGCCTGCTCTGCTCCTAATATCAAGAGGAGGCATAAAGTACTCTAGTCTACCTATCCTTACACGGGCTTGTGGTCGGGGGCCAAATGTTTATCTGAAAAAACTTCTATATTCACACATTCCCGGTGTAGCTTATTGTATGGCACAAGGATAGCAGTTTATGTACTGCCTTTGTACTCATAGGCCTGTCGTTCAGCCTTGATTACGAGGCGACCTCACATTTCGCATCACGACGAAGCAAGATATTAGATGTCCTCCCCTTCTTTCATCTGTCGGATGCCTTAATACCCCAATCTTCATGGTCTTTTCCTTCTGCCGTCTCATATCATTGAAATTAATAATAAAAACAATCTTTGTAGCCTTGGCCTTAATGGAAATGTCATAACACTTTTGAAGAATCTTCCCCTTTTATGTCTTGCTCACCAGGACGATTATGGAAGCTTCTCATTTCTCTTTTCCAAAATAAAGCCGTCATGCTTACGCCACTGGGTTGAATCATACCCTAAACCAAATCAGCAACATCTTCTTCCCATTATAATCTGATTTTGGAATACTTGTCGCCATTTGGAAAAGCTTGTCGAAGTAATAATTGACGACATATGAATGACTTGTGCTCCATCGATTCGAAACACCTTTATGTAAAAATATCAACTTTACAAGAAAAGATTAATCTTGAGGAGACTTGTTGTGGATGCAAACTTTATAGTCTTTCAAACCCAAATTATCAATACATTCTTCTCATTTCTACCATTTCACTATTTGAATATTCATTTAGATAGACTTCTTTGTTAATTGGGCATGCGTTATCGACTTAAATAAACAATGTCATCAAATAGTTTGTCAAATCCTCGGCATAGTTTTCATTTTACTCACTGCCCATCTCTATCACTAGTCACCTGGTTTGAGCGCGTGAAACACACTCATGTTTTCTATAGTGTCCATTTATAACAGTGAAACTCATCTATTGGGTGTTTGTTCGTTGTGAGCCTAATCATGAATCTTACAACAGACGGTATTTTCTGTGGGCAGCGTTCACATTTATCCACTCATAAGTGTTGCCTTAATGCTTTGATAAATGTTCCCCTGTTCAACAATTCGTTACCACTGATCCTATTTGGAAGGTGCGTCCAACTCCTGTTCATCTTCTTCCTGGATAGACCAGTCACCTGATAATTCTTTATGATAAAGTGCAGACATATACACATATGTTTGCTATTGTACATTTATAAATTAGATGTGAAAAGTAGGATAAATTCGTTAATGTGTGCGTAATGTAGTCTTGCTATAATCTATTACTACTCACCACATTTAATCTTAAAGGAACTCGTTGATGCTAATTGTAGTTTACTAATGAAAAGAAGAGGTGTGAATGAATTGTGTTTAACTACTCATAATAAATTCTATTTTTCACATTTTGTAAGTCCCTATTCATTAGTGAGGTTGGTTAAGTATATGCACTAAAACAAAAAAATATCACTGGCATTAGATCTTTAGGTTGTGATCTTCAGTAATGCTTGTAAGACTCAGATGATATCAATTTAAAGAAATTATTAATAAATGATCAAAGAACAGATGAATTTAAAAATAAATAAATCGAAAGGAAAATCAATAAGCTCAAGGTTATCGTCTGTGTGTGGGGGTCATTTATAATGTCAATGCCAATTAAATATCAACCAAACAAGAAGTGACAAAACATTATGAGTTCATTAATTATAATATAATCACTACACAAGTGACAATATTAAGGTCCTATTATTTTACTTAACATTAAATAGAAGGAAAATACAAATTCTTACTCATTCCATTAATGCTTGTGTTTTTTTCTATACTTATGACAAATTAATGTAAAATCATCAAGAAATTTTTTTAAAACTTATATAAACTTATTATATCAAACTTCTAAGCAAAACTACATTGAATGTTGATGT
>JAEQBH010006355.1:0-106775 GCA_016808115.1 Tetrastigma voinierianum | reverse complement strand
ATATATAATTGAAACATTGGGTACATCAGTTACCGTTGTCAAGTTATTGGGTTAAACGAAATAATGATGGTTGAACATAGTATTGTTATCATTGGTATGCGTTAATGGTGGATCATGTTTATTTATTGTTTTGTTTTTAACAGTTGTTAATTCTTGTCGTGTTTGGGTAAATCGATTTTGGTGAATACCTGTAATTCTATTCTTTGTTGACTTTAACATTATAATAGGAATGTAAAATTTATTCAGAACATCAACTAAGTAATGATAATGAATATAAAAGAAACAAAAACTTCCAAAGAAAGATAAAAAAACTAGGAAGATAATTTCTTTTGCTTCAATAACATGGTGTGATTCTAATGCATTGCATATCATCGCTGGTTCAAAAAAAAGAAACTTAAATATATCAATAGTTGAGACAAAAAATTTTATTCATATATAATAATAAAAATAATAAATAAATCAGGAAAAATCATACCATAAAATTTATAAAGATTGATGAAAGAACCTATTACTTAATCTGATATATAAACCAAGCAATATATAAATATCCTATATAGGATTAACTTAATCTAACATGTGTCAAAAAAAAAAAAAAAAAAAAAACATTAACATGTAAATATATAATGATTTATATATTTAACTGTTTTTATTTTATAAATAAATGCTAATTATTGTAAACATAAGCAGTTAAAATAATCAACATAATAGTAGATTCCTCAATTTAATTATTAAATAAAAACCTAGTTAGTTAAACAAATAGTTTAGTGAGTCATACAAAGTGATGTACCCTTATAATGATGGATGATATTTAGATTTATGTTTTTAATTATTATTTAACATAATATAATTCTGTATACGTTAAAGATTGAGTGAAAAAGACATAAAAATTCCCTTTATATTTAACAAGTGAAATCATTTTTTGAGTGAGTTTGTATATCTATCATCATTCAATGTAAAGCATGTGGTGTGGCATATCTAAAGTGAAACATATAAATATTAATAAAATTTAATAATGTCATAAATAGTATTAAAAATATAAAAGAAAAAACGTGAGATCAAACATGTATCTACCATCATATCTTAGATGGAGCTTTTGTTAAATCTTTGTAAAATCTTTATAAAGTTAAGAAAAAAATTAAATAAATCCTTTAATACTTATTGTGATTGAATATAAAGTAAACTTTGGTATTTGATTCTTTGTTTTCAAAAGCAGTTGGGCTTTAGAAAATACAAAATATTATAATCTTATTATCGTTTCTATGTTTTATTATTTTTTAAAACAAAAAATTAGGAACTAAAAGAGTTTTTATGTTTTTTTTTTTGTTTTCTTTGTTTAAAGATAAACATATTTTAAAAAAGTGATAGTGCAGAATTTGGAAAGTGTTTTTGGGGAGAACTGGGTTCTGGAGTCATGTTTCATTGTTGAGAAATTTATGTATTCAATTTATTTAAAAGTATAAATAATAAGAATATAAAATATATTATAATCTTTTTTATTTAAAACTTTTGTTAAAAAAATAAAAATAGATTGATAATCTTGTCATGTGTAAATGTTATTTAATAGACATATTTTTAATTAATACTTAAGATTTGTAAAGTGTTAGATATTTATATTCTTTATAATTTGCTAAGGAGAATTTAGGATTAGTTTGGAATATTTTTTGATGTATTTTCAATGGATTAGAATCAGATCTATTAGATGCCCAAGAATATATATTGATGGTAAAGTCTGAGCGTAAATGAATTTTGGCTCCCAAAGTGATTTTTGAGATTTAGTGGGAATTTTATTAAACATTATAGTGTTATTAAAGTTAAATCTGTCGCAAATATATTAGATTTCATTTCTCTTAATAATTAGTTATGTGCGTGTTTCAGTTATATAATTACGATTACTCTGATTGGTTTGAAGGCCAAATAAATATTTACATTAAATTTAAAATAATATAAGATTCAATTAAAAATAAAAAGTATATAAAAATATTTAGTTATTAGTAAAATAAAAATAATATTTTGATTAATAATATTTTCTGTTATTTCTTTTGGAGTTTAAATATTAATTACTTTTAAAAAGTTTGTGTATAAAAATAATGAAAAACTAATTGTTGATTTAAGATAAATACTTGAGTTATCAAAAAACATTAATCTTTAATAATTTAAAATGTCAAAACAGTTAGAAACACCATCGCATCGGGGTTTTAAAAAAGGCTACATTCGGGTTTTTCGTTTATTAATATTATATTATTATAATGACTATTTTTTGAAAATAATTAGAAGTTAATTAAAATATTGTAGGCTAATAAAATAAATTAATTTATATCAAGTAAAACATTTTATTTTAAGTTTGTGTTTTAAATTATTCACTAAAAAATATGATTTTAGTTTTTCATTTTATTGTTAATATTTTATTTATAATAATGTTATTTTAAATAATTAAAGTTAATAAAATATTTGTGACTAATAAAAATAGATAATTCATATAAAAGAAAAATGTTTTTTAATTCGTATTTTAAAATATTACAAAAAAATGATTTAAAGTATTTTTATTTTTCATTTTGATGCAAAACCAAAACGAATTTTTCATTAGCAAAATCTGAATGTTAGTGGGGGAGGAGGGCTTCTCTGGGCGACAGGGAAGAGAGATTGGAGAGAGGGGGAAGGGGAGAGATCGGCAGTGGGAGGGGAGATCGGCGCCGGGGAGAGAGGAGATCGCCCGGGGGAGAGGAAGTTATGGGGAGGGAGAAGAAGAGATAGAAGGGGATGGGGAGAGAGAGCTCACTTTAGGTTACGATGGACCATAGGAACAGCGGACTTGGTAACGAACAGCGACGGCGACAGGTCACCTGAGTTCTTCCCTTCTTCTTCTTCCCTCAAATCCTGTATGAAATATTTGGTTTGTTTTATTGCAAATATTTTTTGTATCGTTGGAAATAATGAATTTACATTCTGTTTTTTAATTAAATGAATATTTTTTTGCTTGAATCTAATTTTTGAGATTTTTGTACATCTGGTTGATTTTGGATCGGATTTAGATCAGATGTTGGTTCCAGCAGCTACAATGCGAGGTAGAATGGTTTCATCAGATTTAGTACAGTGGTGATGGCCAATATGAAACAGTTTTAGGCTGATCAGAACATGTGCTGCATTTTGACAAACATTAGCTCTTGGGATTTGTCAAAGCATTATATTTCATTCAAGTTTGGTATTCTTTGGGGATCTTTGCAAATGATAACCGAGAAGCTCTTGTATTTCGGTATATCAATAACGTGTTATTATAAGAAAGAAATATAATTAGTAAATATATATATACATTTATAATAAGAAATGAAATCGATTAAGAGAATGTTTACATAGAAAAAATCAATCGAAATAAAATTGATGAAAAATCAAGAAAAAGACGAGATTGGTGAAAATTAATGAAAAGATTGAAGGAATGTCATTAACTGGAGAAAATCCGTGAAGGAGAATGGGAAAGTCGTGGACAGATCTTGAAAATGATATCATGATTGACTCTTTTATTACGCTTTCTTACCCACTACAGGATGGAAACTTCTATGCTAAGAAACTGCTGAAACTTGACATTGGTATGCTGCACAACTGGATTATATCTTCTCACGTCAAATAGGACCCACTTCGTTAATGGGCTCCTTTCTCTATAGTCAGTCTGACACCATTCAGTCTCGTAGATCTCAAGCCTTAGGCCATCACTAAGAAAAAATATAGAGACAATGGCGCAAGGGCATTATCGTCTTTCTCTTCTCCTGGCTTCGATCCTTCTCGTCTCCATGTATGATTATCTTCCATCGTGTTGAAGGCGATGTGACGTGACAGCCTCGTGCAGATCAGAGTTCGCGGTGGAGGCACTACAACAAGCTGGCGGCGAAGAAGCTGAAGTTCAGGGAACGTGATCAGGGCGATCTCAGATAAATCTTGGCACAAACTACCGGCTGACGTTGACGAAGATCAGCTCTCGAGAAAAGTACCAGGCAGTTTGTTGGGAAGCTGGATGATACTAAGAATCTTCCTTTAAGCCCCTCAGCTTCAAAGATAATGTTTTGTTGTGTAATTTGCAGTTGCTGATGGAAGAATTTGGGTTTTGGTTTCTGTTAACTAATAATAATGTTTACCTTAATGTTTCTTTCCTTTTTTGTCCTTGTTTGTGGTTGAAGCAGGACAGCATTTTGAAAATAATTCAAAAAATAAATTCCTTCAAAATTTGTTTTATTTTCTTTATATCTGAAGTACTTGATACTATTTCAAAATAAAAAATATAAAGTTTTTAATGATAAATTTAAAAGTATAAAAATTAAATGAAATAATATATTTATCTTTTTCTTTTTTTAATAAATGATCAAAATTATTATCTTATAAATTAATATACTTTTGACATTACTGGTAATTTTATAATAACATCTTTATCATTATTTAAATTTATTGGTGATATGTTTTTTGATGCAATAACTATGAAATTTTTCATGTATCTTATAAATTCGTCATCGACCATTTTCACATGATTGATGTGGGATAACCTAATAATATTCACTTATGTGCATATCAGTGCTTGGGCCGAGAAGGATGTGATCTAATTCTTATGATGGGTAGAGCATTGATAAGCAGGTTTGATATCAATGTTAGGGAAAGATTATGAATCACGATTGTTAAAACGCGTTTCATATTTTGTGCTGTTGTGGTTTATAAAGCAGTCGAGTCAAACAAACGTAATCAACACTTAGCCACAGGCGATAAGTTTTATGAGGCAACAATAATCAACAATTATTTATTTCCTTTAAATTATTTGGTGATATTAGATTAATATAATCTTAAGCTAACTTATAGAGATAGATTTTTTAAGCCATATTTATAAAGCTTATCGTAAATCTAACACTTGATGGATAATGCGATATCTATAAATGTTGCATCGGATGTGGAGTCGGAGCAATTCCAGGTTCTCTTGGTGGATTGAAGGATTTATTGATAAGCAGGCTGATCTGGTGTTGGAAAGATATCAATTACATTAATTCTAAAATGATATTTTCATTTTATGTTTCCTAATTCGCCAATAAAACATATTTAATCAATCTCACTTGTAAGAGGTAACATAAAAAACCCTCAGGCAGGGGTAAAAACTATGGGACAGTGATCAGCTTAAAAACACAATTATTTAAATAATGAAGTAATAATGGAGATTACGCAAAGTTTTCTTTTAATAAAGTTTAGAGGTTCACAACAAGCATATATCAAAATATTATTATTGAAACACCAAAACACTTAAAATATATTTAATAGTAAACTATAAATAATTTTTATAAAATTATATTACGTGGATCCATATTTTTATATTAATTATTATAGTTTTTTAAAAGCAGAAGTTTACAATTGCAGCTTATTTTATTTTGATTCCAAAAGAGAAGAATTTTCTTTATATTTAAAAAATGAGTACACTTTGTTCTAATATTTTGTTAAAAAAATGAAATTTAGAACATATTATTAATGTAATTTAAAAATTTGTAATGGCAGTGCCAGCAGTAGGAGGATGAGTTGAGGTTTCCATACTGTTTTAACTATTAGTGTTGGATGGTTTTTAATGTGACGCGAATCTAACCATACCGTAACTCGTGATAAAAGATTAATTAATGCCAAATCTTTAAATTGTTTAATATACACTAATTTCGGTAAAAATAGTTGTGTTTGTCAACAAGTCAACCAATCTGCGCGTAAAATCGATAATTTTAAAATCTCTTCGATAAAGCTCGAAATTTATATCATTGTTTTTCTGGTAATCATCCATAATTTTTTATTTAATTTGTATATCACGTTATTAAATAATAGGTTCAAATATGTTGACCGAATCTATATAGGCTTTGGAGCAATGACGAGCCCAGGGTGAAATCAAAGAGCATAAAAATTTTCGTACAGGGCATTGCGGTATAAAATGACGATTCGAAGCAGTACCTCTGACGGGTTATCGGTTCAAACCCCATTCCAGGCGCTAAATTCGTGTAGTTTGCCACTGTTTAGGGGAGTGCATTTCACAAATGGTTTCTCAATAAGGTTGAACTTATTGCAAGTTTGAAAGATGAATCCATATTCAACTTTATTATCTTATAATAATAGAGGTTTTAAAATTAGTTTCGTTGCGTTTGGGATTGAATGTCAAGCAGATCATTTATGTTCGGATGTTTTTTGGTATAAGTTAAGGTAATAGAATATATATATATATATAATATATATATATTATATATAATACTCATAACCTATATATATATATATATAATATATATATATATCATTACCTAATAATATAAGTATTTTGTAGTAATTTTAAATGGTAAAAATTATTTTATAATCATAGATTAGATTAAATTAATTATCAAATAAACATAATATTTTTAACATCTTGAAGTTTTAAGTAAATTAAATTCAATATAATGTTTTAAGCATGTTAAATCTGCATAAATCAACAAACAATTATGAAAATGTTTAATACAAGCAAATACAAAATATCTGAATAAATTCACAAAAAGCGATCAAATCGATGATGACAGCTCAGGCTTCGGTGTCGTGTACCGAAACACGTCGAAATTACATGCGTTTGCGGGTGAGGATGAATTGATATCGAACTAAATCATTAGTATAATTTAATTAACCGTCATTACAACTAAACCAGTTGGCCTCCAACGATCAGCACTAATTGTCTCCAGTGATATGTTTTTCATTAATATCGAAAAATCTGATGTACATTCGGCGAATCGATGTCTTGTGGGATTAAAATGTTCAACATTCAAGGAGACAGGCGATCACATTAGTCAGGAATTTTTAAATGGCGTATTTAGTTAGGTTTTGGGCAGATTGAATATTAGGCGTTCAGTCGAAGCGGGCGATTTAACATGATAATATGCCAAAATAATTTTTGTCAAACCCACTAACTTTTAATTTTTAAACTCTGTCATTAGAGTCTGAAATTTGTCATAAGAATCATATCTGTGCATTTTTCATAATTTGAATCCAAATCTCAGACAATGTTGTTGTCAAAAAAAGCTTAATCTAACATATTAATCTGTCGTGGCTCATATCATATTTATTTGTTTTTAAATTTTGTAAGGCTAAATCACTAATTAAATTGTAAACATGTGATTAAAGCCAATCATTCACTCAATTTAATTAGTAAATAAAACAGTTAGTTAAGGTAGTTAGTAGAGTCATACAAATTACCTTTATAATGATGAAATGATATTTAGATTATACTAGTATTATTTAATATAATATCATATTCTTACTTGATTAGGAATTAGATGAAAAAAGTCCCCTTCATATTCTTAAGTGAAATCTGTTTTTTTGAGTAAGTACTTAGAAATCATTTTTTATTATCATCCCGATCATCATTCGTCGTGAAACGCGTAGTCGGTGGTAGCACTTATCCTAAAAGTGAAACCACTAACAAATATTAATAAAAATTCGATAATGTCCATAAAGGGAACTAAAAATATAAAAAGAAAAAAAGTAAAAGCATATCTACCATCATATGTAGATAGAGCTTTTTTAATTTATAAATCTTAATAAAAATCTTCTCTAAGTTAAAGAAATAAATCGTTTTTAATATGGCAGGATTGAATAGTTAAAAGTAAAACTTTATTTGTGTTGGATTGTTTTTAAAATAGTTGGGTTTTGAAATATAAAGATCATTATGTTTATTTATCCCTGAATTTAACATTTTTAAATGAGTTTTTTTATGTTTTCCTTATTTTATTTGTTTTGACCAAATAGTTTAGAACGAGAAACTGTAAATTTGGAAAAGGAGTTTTCATGGAGAATTGAGCTGTGAGACTCTGTTTCAATTTATTTGAAAAATTATGAATAAGACCAAACCCATGTCTCTTTATTTTAAAAATATTTGTTAAAAAAATGAAAATTAAATTGATAAATATTACATCATGTGTAAGTATTATTTAATCAAATACTATTGAGTCTTATAGAAAATGCTAAATATTTTAATTATTATCTAGATTCATTAAAGTAATTATTTAGTGTGTTATGATATAATTAGCTTTTTATTCTTTACTAGAAGAATTTAGGATTAGTTTATGTATTTTATTTGTAAATTTTCAAATTAAGAATTCAAGTGATTCACGGTCAGTTGATTTTAAAACTATTGTTCATAAACATGTTAGATGAAAGAATGGCTTGATGATACCGCGAACCATGATGAAAAAACTGACTTACATTTCATTATATATAAACAAACATATCTTTATTATGAAGAAAATGATGAAATAAATATCTATAAACCTCCATTGTAAGAGAATGTTTACAGAGAAAAATTTAATCAGGTAGAATTATAAAATCAAGAAAAATAAGATGGTGAAAAATTAAAAGGAATGTGAGGTGGTGTTTGTTTTAATCTTTGAATAAAGAATTTTTTAAAGAACAATATCTTTGATGTTTAATAATTAAATATTAAGTTGTTTGTTTTAATATTGGGAGTAGTGAATAGAGATCAATGACAGACAGTTGTTTTGGGTTGCTAGTTAAGTGCCAAATATAATATTGTATGTTGATTAATTTTAATCGGAGTTTTAATGGATTTGGGTTTATTTTGCGAATCCAAGGGCAGATTCTATTTTCTGTAAAATATGAGAAAATTAAAATTTTTCAAAAATGACAAAATGTTAATAAAATAATAAATTCTGTAAAGTTTGAGAAGCTTGAAAATTACAAATCACAAGATAGCGTGTAATTGCGCGCGTTAAATTGTCTGGCAGAAAATCTGGCCCTTTGAGAAAAGTTTAAAGTCGGGTTAGAGACAAAGTGAAATTTTTTTGTTTCTGGGTGATAAGTTCAGATGACTCAGGGCAGATTTTGAAAATCTGAAAGTGTTAATGGGCAAGAACAGTTAGTTCCAAAATAAAGTGACGAAGAAAATCTAAATTGTTGAATAAGCAGGGCAGATAATTGATATAGGCAATGTATAAAATAATAATAATAATAAATCTCGCACGATTATATTTAAAAATAATTTTTATTTCATTTTATATTAATATAAATATAATAATGATATAATATTTTTAATAAATAATTTGTAAGTTCTTAATAATTTTTATTTTATGAAAAAATATTAATTTTAATATAATAAAATAAAAGAATATAAAAAATTAGTCAAAATACAGAAAATTATAAACAAGATGAGTTTGAAATTTAAAATTATGCCCCTTGTTTAATTTTAAATGAGTGAGTTTGGAATTGAAAAAGATAAACAGACACGATCAGGGATGAGGATGATCTATCTAAGCATATTGTGATTCTGTAGTATATATTGTATTTCTTAATTTTTATTGAATGATGATTGAGTTTTTACTACCGTTTTATGAAAAATAAGCTTTTTTAGAATATAAAAAAGCAAATATTTTGTTTTTATCCCAGTTTTTAAAAAATTTGATAATAAATCAATCACAAATAAAAAAGAACATCTGCGAAATTATTTAAGCTTGACGTTAGTAGAATAAAATGACCTTTATTTTGCTTTATCATTGTTACTTTTTTCCTTAGAAATTCTGAGAAACCTGGGTAGGCAGTATGCTGTAACTGGACAACTTGTCTTCTCCCATCAGTCCTTAAACCAAAATGGGGCCCACTTCGTTATTGGGCCTCCACTCTCTACTCGTAAATCCATTTCATTTCTCGTGATGTACTTCTCAAACCCACTCCACTAAGAAAACCAAGGACAATGGCGCAGAGGCATTACCGTCTTTCTCTTATCATGGCTTCGATCCTTCTCGTCTCCATGGCATACCGCCGGTGCTCTTGTAAACAGTTGAATGATGCGCCACGACGTGAACAGCCCTCACGTGCGAAGGAGATTGGAGTTCGCGGTGGAGGCGAACAACAAGCTGCAACAGTGAAGAAGTGGGATTCAAAGCGTGATTAAGGGCGGAACTCAGGTCAATCATTGGCACAAACTACCGGCTGTGCGGCGAAGATCAGCGTCTCGAAATACAAGGCCGTTGTGTGGGAGAAGCTGGATGACACTAAGCAGCTCACTTCTTTCAACCCCTCCCAAGCTTCCGATAATGTTTTTGTGATTTGTGGAATTGCTGATGGAAAATTTAGATTTTGGTGTTCTGGATTTGATAATAATAATCTTTTGCATTACCAAGGCTACTTATTTTCCCCTTTTTTGTCTTTTGTGGATTGAAGCATTTTTATGAGAAATTGGTTTAAAGGGGGGGATAAAAACACCCCATTTTATTTTTATAATTTTAAAAATATCATATTTGATAAAATTATCTTTAACGTTTTAAAACTTGAAAATATTACATAATAATCCATTTCTATATATGTCACACTTAATCATCATTTAAGTTAGTATTTTCAACTTAAACTATTGGATTCAATCATCGTTTGAACAAATTTAAAGGGGTTAAAGTATTAAATTTAAAGAGTTTAGTAGGTTTGTAATAATAGCTTTAAATTTAGATTAAATATCGTTTAAATTTATATTAAAATAATTTGAAAATGGTTAATTTTAAGTTTGTAGGTGGTTAAAAGGATGAATTTGTTAAAATTATAGCAAAGAAATATTATGTTTTTGGGTTTTAAAAGAAAAAGGGTTAGTTTATAATATATTTTTACTTTACATACCTTTTAAGCAGTGCCTTTTCAATTATGACATTTTGAGAGATAATGCGATCAAAATAGATTATTGAAGTTGTTTTTATTTTGACTATTTATATCTATTCGTTTTAAAATTACATTCAACCGGAAAAAATGATAAGTTATTATGTTCTTACTTTCAGTTTGTATCATATTCTTTCAGTGATGACAGCACCCTGACCCTTTTGAATTAAAGCTTAGACTTTTTGAGAGTTAAGTATTAGGGACTAAAGAAACTTTTTTAAAATACTAACTTTTCTTATATTATGGTGGTATTTATTGTTTTTATAATATTATGTTCACTTCGGTAGATGTTAAAGTTTAAAAATCAGTCTGATTGAACCAACCTCTGAACTGTGATTAATAGCTTTTTCATTTTTAATTCAGTTTTTACAATATTTATTGAAAATCTTTAGAATTATTTCTCCATTCTTCTTCTTTATATGTGAATATTTTAACTAAAATCACTTAATGTTTTAAAAACCGAAACCTTGAGTCAAACCGTTGATTGATAATAATTGGGTTCAATAAAAAAGCGTTTTGACCTTGACGGATAGATTGCTGTGTAATGAGATCAGACTTTGTTATGTTTTTAATCGTTTTGATGTTTTTTAAATGATGTTTCACCTTATTTGGTCTCCAGTCATACTTAGATCTAACGTCTCTAATGAGATATGAGATTTGATTTCTTTTTGTAACCATTTGCCTCAGTTATGTAATTAAGCAAACATTCTCTTTGCCATTTTGAAATCTATATATTGGATTGACTGGAAAATATTTGAAATACTTAGATTCTTATAGTCTCAGGAATGCTTGATCCTTTGGATGGTCGAGACATAAAACACCTGATGGTGCAAAACAAACAAGAAAATGATGGTGGAGTCTCTGTCGCCTCTCCGATGCTAAAGTTAGATTCTCTTCAAGCAAGAAAAATTAGGACCCTCCTTAGTCTCAGATTTTGTCAGCTTGTGCGTATGGTGTTGTACCTCGGAGGCGGGGGATCGGCACCGTGGAAAGTGGATGATTTGTAGAGTGGAAGGAGAAGGTGGCGCATATCTACATGTATGAAGACTAGTTATTCCTTTTAAATAGATGTGTTTCCCGAATGAAGGGCCTTGAGAGCACTTGTCCACCCTGAATTCATGGAAGGGCTCTTCGCACCCAGGCAGATGTGTTTCTGAATGAAGGACCTCGAGAGCAACGTACCTTTGAGATTACTGGAAGGGCACATATTCTCTTAGGGAGTCTATCAGTTTGTTAAATCAAATCTCAGGGTAGGAGAGATGACATCAGGGTATGTCAACCCCCTTCACGGTTAGGGGAGGATATATGGATCTGCTCTGGGGTGGGCTCGTGGAGGCGAGGCGGGTTTGGGTGACCCCAATTATCAGTCTGTGGTGGACCACACGGTGGCTAGAGGCTGTGATGAATCCATAACTCGCGTGTTGCTCTGTTTGGGGAGGCAGATGTTCAGGAAGGTGAGCATTGTTTGTTGGCGTGCATGTGGGGAGCAGTGCGTCAAATCTTGTTATAATTTCCAACGTGAATTTTCTAACTTTGGATGTGCATTAGATGTAATTGGCTTGAGATAACCTTAGGGTTGGAGATTGCTATAAAGGTCGGAGGTGATAGATCAGTTGTATACTGTTATCATTTTCAATGGAGAAAGGGTGGTCGAGATATTATCGAGAATCAGACTTGGTGGATTACGAATGGATGATTCGATGGAGAATCTTTGACATGCTTTCAGCACAGACCAAATAAGTGCAAGGTTTGAGTGGAGTCGAATAGATTATCCATGTTACGGTTGGCCTTTGAGTGGTTACAAAACTGAATGGAATCCACGCATCGAGGATACCCCACGCGAATCGGCGGGGCTTTGATTTCATCTTCCCCTTCTTGAGCCCCACCATCTCTGTACGCTTTGTAGTTTTACGTGAGTTTTGTGCTGGCCTTACTGACCTACGTAGTACTAAATTCGGAGCGTTATGTAACTATGCTAATATGTTAACCAGTTTCTTAGGGCATAGATGTAATGATGGATGCCGTTTGGTGCAATTAAAAATCGTACTTCTTTGACATTTTATGTACTTTGAACCTATCTCGATCGTTCTTGCCTTCATGTTGCCACATCTCGGATGAGGGCGATTCATTGGCCATCGGTTGTTCAGAATATTGATGATTCGGTGAGTGGAGCATGACTTTGGGAGAGACGGCGGGTTAGAGTGCGGGAGGGCCTTAATGTAACACGTGTTCCCTATCATGCCTTAGGAGTGGGCGTGTTTGGAAGCGAAATAGCGGGGGAGTGATGGGTCGGTCGCATTTAATGCGCTGTAGGTCTAGCGATTGGTATGTAGAGGTATCATTGGGTTTTCCTCTCTATTCTTATCATCCTCGGTTTACATTCCTTCACGGTCGAAATCTTAGCAGAGATACCTTTGCTGAGATTTTCTTGATTCTTTGATAATTTATCTTCTAGGCCCCTCAATTCTCGGTTTACAAGTGAGTTCTCTTCTCTTTAGGTTATTGTTGAATCTTTACTACTTGTCCTTAAAGGCGTGGGAAGATCTATAGGGTGAGGTAGGTCACAGAACCTATTAGGCCAGGTTGGTTCGCCTAGGTTGGTGGTTTTGCCTTTTTACGTTTGGTATGTGGCTTGGGGGTGATGTGCCCGTTCTCTTCCTCCTCATTAATAGCATGGAATGGCGAGGTGAGGAGAAACTACAGATCAGTAGATTCATAAACGGGGCACCTTCGGGACGCGTTATGAGTAGAATGTCGTCTCATCACGACAATGGAGGTTGAGGTATCTGCGGATTGCAAGATAACGACTGTTGATGGAAGCGGATGAGTCACTTTGGGTGAAGAACAATGCGTGTTTTACCGGAAAGCGACTGCGTAGACCGGCTTCACGGTGCTGCTCGTCGGCGGTTCTGCATTTGGGCGCCTTTGGCCATATCGTCGATCTTATCGAATATTAGCGGTTGTGGCGTGCCGTCTGCCGCCAACTTGGCCTTTCGTTGGTTGGGTTTGTTTTATTTATACCTTAAGGTGGGTCGGGGTGGTGGGACCATGTGTATCGGTCGAAGTCTGAATTACCGTTAGCCAGCCGGACTCCCGATTCGCTAAGATGGAGCGAAGGGTGCTGGCCGCAGTAAAGAGGCCTTAGGATGAGACCTCGGGTTCCACAGGCTTAGTTTAGGGTGCTTGGAGTGTGATCTTTTCAGTGTGTGTCTTGGTAGGGAGTTGGATTTGTTGGTGTGCATGCGTCGATTTTGTAAATAGCCCAATTGTGGATTATCGGTCTGGGGAGAAAAGCGGAAGAAGATTGGCTGGTGGTGGGTGGAAAGCTGAAGCAAAAAAAATGCGTCGGCCCATTGGAGGTTTCTTAGCGGAGCGCCATTATAAGGATCCTTACTTGAAAAAATTTAGCCCAGATGTAAGGATGTTTCGGCTCCACATAGCCTCTATCATCAGCGCCTTTACCTTTAGAATCGTTGATGGAGAACATTTTGTCTTCTGGAGTCTGGCTGCGCTTAATATTAGGCGGGCGCATCGACATCTGGGGAGTGCGGAGGTGACTATAGCGGTCAGTCGATGCTGATCTCAGTGAGACCATGCCTCCCCAATAAGGTAGGGTTGGTTCATTGACTGCGTCTAGACGGGGTGAAGGGGGTAGCTGTGCCAAACGCCTTTCTTTACCTAGTAGGGGAGGCAAATTTGCCCCCCGATACTAAAGGTTAAAAAGAAAGAGAAATGACAGGCGGAATCTTTTTGGAACCAGTAGAGATTTTATCCCTTGAGTCCGTCCACATCCCCAACCAACCCTCGGATTGGAGAGAGAGGAAGAGAAATGACGGGGGTTACTTAATGGATTATCGTGGGGCGGGCGGCGGGAAAGAGAATGATGGGGAGGTCAATATTTATCCCCCGATCAATGACGGATGGCCGACTACAACTTCGTATGAGTTTAAAAGTCTGGAGGTTATTATTTTGGGCTCACCAGGGAGGGATCAAGCGATCCACTGGATATAGGGAGACGATGCCACAGGAGGGAGAGTCGAGGAGGCCACTCAGGCCTGCAGGTGCCAGACAGATCTCTCTTGTTGAGTTGGAAGTCGGTAGGCGGTGCGAGTTCACCAGTCTGTTGAAGAAGTTGCCGGCAGGCTGATCTTGACAAATTCTATCTCACAGCCGACGGTTCCTCCGAGGAGGAGGTGTTGGTACGGCGGAAGGCGTTAAGCGGTATCCATCCGTTGGAAGCCGCTTTAACGAGGCGGTCGCTGGGCGTCGTCTAAGCGGTTTATATACGGTGATGCTTGGATCTGGTGGCGCGGTAATGGTATGGCGAATTACTTTGTATTTGTTTCTCGCAGCGCGAGGTCTCGACGGATAATTGATGATGGGGATACGGTCGCGATAGCCATTCCATCCGATCATGCAGGCTGATGAATAGTGAACCTTATTTATAACACTAGCAGCCGAATCACGAGTCTTGGCGTGTTCTTAATATATTTCCACAATGGTATTTGCCATGAAGCATGGCCCTCCAACATCATGAATTTGAACTCCATTGAGAAGCGGAGAAACCCCAGTTGACATCCGGTCGAGGCTTCCGTCGAAGGAAGTGGATCCTCTTTGAAGGAGGCTCGGTTTTAAAATGGCCCAGGAGTTAGAGCCAAAGGTATAGGCGGTCGGCCCGGGCGGGAGGATCTTTGCTCGGCATGAAGCGACTATGGCGGTTGATATTAAGAGCGATGGCAGTCTTAAGTACAGTGAGGCGAGTGGCGAGTTTGGCATGTCTCGCGATTCTGGGGATACCGATGGCGGATTACGGGCGCAACCGCTGGCGAGCCTTGGTCGTTGTGGAAGAGGCCCTTCGGAAGGTAGAGGAAGAGAATAATCGCTGCGGTTAGCAGTGTGTACTCGCGGGCCCGAGAACGCAGGCGATTTTGGGCACCGGAGAAGACTTTACGCGGTGACAATGGAAGCGGAAGTCGATCACGGCGATGATGTGATTTTCAACTCACGGTATGGTTGCTCGGCTTTTGTGACATATCGTGGACGTTCACGATGCAGTGGGATCTTAGACCATGGCTCAGCGACTACTGTTTTGTGAACCTCGATGTCTGGTTCTTTTATCTGTGCTTCAGATGCTAAGCTGTTCAGAGACTATTGGGAAGATTTGCCCGATGAGTCTCAATGTGGGAAGGAGTAGAAATTTCTCTGGGGCTGCCAGGCCCGGATCGGATGAGGTGATGTTGTTGTTGAGGGCAGGCTTGAAGTTGTCACTGCTGTCAGTACTTATTACATTTATTTATGTTTTGTACCTTGACATTTTGAAAGATGTTTTATTTTGTTTTGGATAAAATACTTCCCCTCGATTTAGTGGATGGCGATGATAATCATCGATTATAGGCGGGATATCTTTTTTGTAATGCACTAGGATTTTGCTGTTGAGAGTTGAGTGGTATCATTTGGGGTGCATCTGCGAATTAGATAAGAGTTACCTATAATGGGCGGATGAAGTCTTCTTGTCTTTGCGCCCGTCGACTCTTATGTAGACGTAAGATGTAACTATTTGATAGGATATGTCATTTTTAAGCCATCGGGTTTTAGGTTGACCGGATTAGATATTTATCTACACTAAATTTGGACAAGTCATTTTTAAATTATCAGGGCTTTGATTTGACTAGTTAGATGTTATCTAAGCGGCCGAGACAAAGTCATTTTTACTGCGCCGTCGGGCTTGAGGTTGACAGGTTAGATGTTGTCAGTGGTAGGACAGAATCTCATGTTACGCGCCGTCAGGGCTGCTAGTTTGACTAGTTAGATGTTGTTATCTAACTTGGCCAGGATGAGATCATTTTACGCACCGTCAGGGCTTTAGGTTGACCAGTTAAATATTATCTACATTAGTAGACCAGAGTAATTTTTTACCGCGTGGATTCGGGCTTTAGTTTGACCGGGTTAGATGTTATTATCTGCTTGGGTGGGACATCATTTTCTCGTCTTAGAGCTTTAGTTTATTAATTAGATGTTATCTGGCGGCGAGTTGGTGTACTACGCGTCAGGACTTTAGGGCGACCTTGCGAGGAAAAATGGACGACATATGCATTGATATTGATCATTCTTTATTGATAATACCTCTTAAGACGTGTAGCGTTCCACATTCTGGGTACAGGGGTCCCATCAAGTTTGTCTAAAGCGTAAGACTCGGATTCACCGGCTCGTGTTACAAGATATGGTCCTTCCGTTGGTTGGTTTCTCCCTCTGATCGAGTCAGTTGTATTCTCGAAATACTCTTCTTAGGACCGGGTCCCACGGAGCGTTCGAGGCTTGACCCGTTTGTTGTAAGAACTTGCCAATCGACGCTGGTAGGATGCTATGCGGATTGCTGCTGACTCTCGCAATTCATCGTTTGTGTCCAGATCCTTGATCACTAAATCTGCATTCCCCTGTTCGGGTGGTAGGCATACCAATTTAAATGGAGTTATAACTTCATCGCCGTAGTACAAATGGGGATATCTTGAGTGGTATGCGGGCGGTAGTTCTATAAGCCCAGAGTACCCCGGGGAGTTCATCCACCCATTTGCCCTTAGCTGAATCCAACTGTTTCTTGAGAAATTTATCAGCGGGGAGGTTTCGTTTGGGAGCTTCTTTTGACATTAACATCTGTGGATACCGTGGGGTGGAGTATAGATTTTTTATCTTCAATTCTTGACAGAAGTTTCGATAGGCCCGACTGTTGAATTGGGGCCCATTGTCGGATACAATTGATCACAGAATCTGAGAGCCAGGCATCTGATATTTTTTCTAGATAAGGCCCGAATAACATCCACATCTTTGATTGGGAAAGATGCTGGGCCTCGTCTCATTTATTGAAATAGTCGGTGGCCTGTAATGCTTCTTTTGAGCAGGTGTGGCGGTGGGTTCATTTATCAAATCCCTCATTGGGCAAAGGGCCAAGGGCTCGAAATAGAGATAAGATCTTGCACAAGTTGATTTTAGGACGGGAGCAAGTCGTTGGCAGCGATCACACTTTCTAGTATAATTGGCGGCATAAGCTCTCATGGTTGGCGATGGTACCCATGAGTGTGGGCGGTGGAGCCTGCGAAAAGTTCTACTGCGGTTAGTTTCCACATATGCCTTCATGCTGCTCTACTAACACATAATGACTCTGCTCGAGCGTAGGGCATTTGAATCTGGAGCATGGGGATCGTTTGAATAGTTGCCCTTCTGACTAAGGAAAATCTAGGCGTGGACTTGAAGTTTATGGGCCTTGTCTCTCAACAGGAGTTTGTCCTATGCTTGTTATAAGTGTTATGGGGTCCCGTCCATGAAGGGAGGTCCTTATCCACATGATTTACTTCAGGAGTTGAAATTGACCGAAACTAAATGATAGTGATAGCGGAATATAGTTCCGGAGTGATTGGTAGGGAAGGAATTTTGAAGCCAGGCGTTTGGCTTTTCGGTAAGTCCTGGGAATATACTTGACTTCTAGGCCAGAAGCGCCGAGCCTTTGGCTTCACTCGGGAGGCGTGCTTTACTAATTAGGGTCTCGGGATTCAAATTCTTAAGTTAACTTGCCAGATGCCAATTGGGAATCACTGGACTGGGCCTTATTGGTAGACAAAGCGATAGCTAGTTCGGAGTCCGGCCAGGATGGCCGTATTCTGGTTATTTATTAGAGGCACTAAACCCAGCGGATTGCTTGTTCGATCTTATCACGGTTAGGAGTTTTAGCGTAAACCCGATGCATGGTTTATACGGGCCCAGCCTCGTCGTAGTAAGTGTCCACCCGATCAAATGTTGGGCTCAGTTTTACCATTTGGGGGTGCTATGGGTTGTTAACATCACTTGCAGCCATTTGCATTGGATGCCGTACTGGCTTGGATTCGATTGCTTGGCCGAGCCATTCTTAGATAGGTCGGGCTTATGTATAGTGCTCAGAGAATTCGGTTAGTCTGATAATGGGATGCACACAGGTAAGAGCGAAGTTTCTTGGAGCTGTATCAGGAGGGCTAAAGGCGATCTTTCAGATAGTTATATACCTGGTCTGCATCGACTAAGTTTCTTGTGAAGAACCTGAAACCTCTGTTTCTGTCTTCGATTCTGCTGAACAATCTGAAGCACTTCACTGTATATCTGGGGTGCCAAATAGACGAAGAGAGTCACACCGTTGTCGGGACTTGCGAGAATCGAGGGTTCGGCTAAATACTCCTTGATCTAGATAAAATCTTGATCACATTCTTCATTCCATCTGGCTTGATTAACCACGAGGGTGGTGAAACGGCTTTAAGCGGGTACATGAATGGGGAAGCCGCGAGTCCAGGCGATGCAATTGGCCAAAATCCGGTTGTTACCTCTTTTCTAGAGCTGGTGGGACTCTAGGATAACTTTAAGGCTGGGAGGGTTGGCCTCAATCCTCCTCGAGTCATCATGAATCCCGAGGCAGAGCCTGTAGCCCAACCAGAATCAGCACTTTCTTTGGGTTGGAGTTTCATATATTGAGGAGATCAAGTACCCTCTCTTTTGGAAATGCACATAGTGTGATCAGACCACTCCTTTATCGACATAACATCTATATATATGCTTCCATAGTTTTGGTGTGATTGACATCTTGATTACAGATCGATAGGTGGCTCGACATTTTTAACTGGACTGGCATTACGTTTAGCGAGAGAAAAGCCGCGGGAGGTGATAAAAACGTTTTCAACTGCGTCGAGCCGGTACATGGGAGGATATGATGGTAGCGAAGAATGCATCTAGAAATGACAGGCATACCATGCGACGATCGTCGGCAATCCCGATCTATGGAGTGAAGGGAAGCTATCTTAGGACATGCGTCATTGAATCAAGTATAGTCTGCTCCACCTCTCTGGTTACCATATTTTGGACTGCCACTATTAGCAAGCCATTCGGTGTTGACTTCTGATAAGCCCTGACCTTCAAAGGTTATCTACTTGACGGATGATCGATGCATTTGTCAGGGTGGAAGGCGGCCGTCTCTCGCGAGCAGATTTTGATGGATGGGAGAACATTCAACTTGTGAGGCGTTCATGGGGCTTATCCTTGTCTGTATCCAGATGGTCGGTGAACACGTGTTAGCGCTTTAGTACTTAATGCGTCGGACCCTTTCTTCCCCCGGTAAAGGAACCGCGATTTTTATCAAGACCCTATGAGCATGGATTCTAGGGGATCTACTACCAATTGTTCCCTATCTTCTAAAGCGGCTCGGACGGTAGGCCTTAATTGCTATGATGAGGAGTGAGTTTTGGGGCGAGCTATCGGGGCCTTTACCCTTTTCATGCTCTTGAATTGACCAATGCGACGGCGGTAGTGCATTACCTGAAGTCGGCCGCCTTGGATGCGGTGAGATCAGCGATGTATTTAGTGGTAGGTTGAGGGTTCTTTCATGGCATGTAGCTAGGTTGTTCCCGACGCGTGCTCTGAGCCAGATCTTCAGCCATTGAAAACAATACTTCTTGCTTGAATTGGTCTTGCCTTGGCGGGTGGGCATCTCTTACAGTCGATTAATGGTGGCCACTGGTGAATCCAGACAAAACTTTGTCGGCCAAACTGAGATGACTGAGTGGGACTTTCATACGCCGCATTTGGAAGTTACCAACAATTATGTTGGGATCAACGAGGGACTCCTACCGTCAAAATTGTTAGCCACATGAGGTGGTACCAAGCGCGTCGTAATGGGAGTGATGACTAGGGTAGGTTCATAGGAGGAAGGATATGGGGCCATCGATCGGTTGAACATTTGTCTTTGCTCTCAGATGCGATGGTGGTGTGTACTCGGGCTCACGATGGGCGCGCGGAGCATTTTTCGTGCTCTACCTCTTACAGTATTAATCATCGATCGGGCCTCTAGTACAAAGTTGATGGTGGTCGGGAGTTACGATGGATCTTTCAATGCAATATGGCGTATGATTTCTTAAGGGTATCTGAGTTCGCAGTGTCCCGGCTGAACAACGAGGTCTTTCGGCCCGGATTAATCTTCCTACCAAGAATTTTAGGCCTTGGCAATGATTTGCTTCATGGTCGTGGTCCCTGTGGTAGTCACACCTTAGAGACCGATTGCGTTGGTCCTGATTTTCCCATATGGATGGGGGCCATTTAAAATCAGAATTGGTCTCGGTTCTGAAGGAAGCGGTCTGGGAGATGTTGAGAGGGGTGAATTAAGGAGGTCCTTTTCTTTTAAACATTGCGGAAGCGACGGCGCTGCTTTGGCTTCCTTTTTGTTCGGGTTGGTTCTTTGTGGAAGCTTTGCTGCTCTGGGAAGTTATCATCACTGTTTGTGAGGCGGCTCGGATATTATCCTCAAGAGTGGAATGTTTAATGCGCGTAGATCTGGGTTCTTCCATGGTTGCAGGTGGATCAAGGGAAAGGGATTGGAAGAAAGGGTAGTCGACTCAAAGCTTCTAACCGGAGTGCATGTAGACGTCACCATATAAACATCAATTTGTTGGATGGCTTGTCAGATATAGATGAAATCAGGATGAGTTATTCGTCCACGCTTGAAGATGGATTGAGCGAGGCGATGTTTCCTTTACGCGAGCGGCCTGATGACAGAGACAAATGTAGCCCCTGATTCGCCAGGAATAGGTTTAGAGACCCTCTTGGAAGCTTATGGAACCATGCCAGAATGGGACCTTTCAGGCTAGCCGGGAATACCTTACACAGAAGTCGATCGTTCCCGGCGTTAAGGATCATTGCCTGGTTAAAATGCAACATGTGGTCATATGGATCAAAGGAGTCGTCGTGCGTAGCAGAAAGCGAAGGTATGGCCGAATCTGCGGGAGAGCTCGTAATCCAAATATGCGCGAGGAAGATAGCATGTCGTGCGGTCCTCGGACAGGGGGATATGATGCATATGGGCGGGGCCGCCGGAGCTGAGTGTGCGGTGAAAGCTGGGGGACCATGCCGAGGCAGAGTCAGATATGTGTGGGGACGGTCACGAGATAGGCGTTAGTCCTGTCTTGGCCTCTCGCCGCATCCAGACGATGCGAGCCCTCTTCTTGGTATTTGGAATGGCGGGGGTCTCTTCACGGACTTGGCTTCCGCATTGTTAAGGGTGGTGAATGGCGAAGTGGAGAGGCCCGAGATAACTCATCATCTGTCGATGGAATGTTTATGGTCGGAGTGGGGCGGGCTCTTTGCCCTTATTTATGCAGGTTAGAAGTCACATGTTAGGCGACTCCTTGTGGGTTTTTCAACCTTGTTGTTGGTCTCTACTTGGTCAGTAAGCGTTGTTCTCTTTGTAAGTGGTTATGCTCACGTGGACACTGTTGTTTCATCTCAACTCAGCTGCCTCAGCCTCCACACGGCGGCCTTGATTAGGCCCGATCTTTGATGGGTTGGTTCGTTGGGGTTGCTGGAGACATGGTGATAAACCAGGCGGTAGAGGTGGGATGAAGGGAACTACCAAAACTTGGGCAAGGGAGATCGCTTGGGCGGATGAATCTAGGCTCTCGTGCTCGCCTTTGAGATTTCTGCTGGCGTTCCACGAGGCGGTGCGGAGTGTAGTCTTGAGTCTTACGCGAGCCACTAGATCGTCGGAACATAAACCTGCCTGCAACGATCTGCAAAACAAACAAGAAAACGGTGGTGGGGTCTCCGCCGCCTCTCCGATGCTGAAGTTAGATTCCCCTCAAGCAAGAAAAATTAGGACCCCTCTTTCTTAGTCTCGAATTTCATACCTTATTTTGTGTGATGACCTTCTTTTATTAGAGAGGCAGGGGATTTGCTTTTCGTGATGAAGAGTAGATGATTTCCTCCAAATCAGGAAGAGAGGTAGAAATATATTAAATGCATGAGACTTGGATTCTTCCTTTTAAATAGATGTTTTCGAATGAAGGACCCGAAGGCACTTGTCCACCTTGAATTCATGGAAGCGTGGGAGAACATTCTTACTACTAAATAGATGTGTTTCAGAGATGAAGGGCCCAGAGCACTTGTCACTTGAATTTATGGAAGGCTTGGAAGGGTATATTCTTCGAGTCTATCAGGCATCATTTGTTAAATAAATCTCAGGCAGGAGGAGTGACTTGTCCGATATCAACCCCTTCCGGCTGGGGAGGTTATGCGGAGTCTCGGCTCTTAAATTGGGCTCACGAGACAGTAAATTTGGGCCTTGATTATAGTCTTTGTTAGACAGGGCTGTTAGGTAGAAAGGGCACAGATAAAGCCATGGCACCACCGTCCCGATTATATTTGTAGAGTTTGACATAATCCTATTTGGAAATTATATTTGATTAATTTTATGACATAATTATGTTGGAAATTCTATTTGCTCCTTTTTATGAAATAATTTTTTTTTAAATTCTATTAGACATAACTATATGTTCCTTGTAAATCATAAGGTTTAACAAAAATTATGTTTTAGAAAATGTTTTAAGGCGAGTTGAGATTTTCAATGAAACATTTTAGTTAACATGATGATGTAGATCAACAGGCAATATCGAAAAAAATGGAAAATATAAAAATTGACATAATTTATAATTATTTTAATTTTAATAATATATAAATTTATTTATGACATCGCAGGTGGATTATGGTTTGACTATTGATTAGTCAAGATGAATTGTGAGCGGAATGCTTTCGATTCAGTCATTGATGGGTTTTTATAACATTAAAAAATCATGCTCTCCATACTCCATATATAGATGTTTATCAGTTTGGAGTGCAGAACATACAAAAGCATGAGAATTGGTGAATCTTGCAGGACTTGCTATGAAATTATAAGTATTTCAAACAAAGCGTGTCGAAATCTAATTACTTGCTCCAGCGAAAAATTTAATTCCCTAGTTATTTGGTTCCTAAGTCTATGTGGAAAAGCTTTGAAAATTGGTGTATTGAAGGTAAGAGAAAAAGTGTATAAATTTAGGTTGAAAGATAACAATTCATTATAGAATATCACGAAAATGAAAATATTAAGCAGAAAGCTTAAAGTAGGTCTTGTAAGGAAAAACATATAACTAAACTAGAGATCTGGATGGTACATAAACCAGTAGAAACATAAGAGAAATTAATGCTGAAATTCTCTGTTTTGAGTGTTGATTGATGATTGATTTGTCGGCCCTTGATCTAATATTGAGTCTTCCTTTTTCATTTCGGATCTTTGTCCACCTCGCCTTCTTGATGGGGCTCATCTCCACTAGTATTATTCTCCAAGTCATTTCACCTAAGTAAACTTATATCTTTCTATGCTTGTTCATGTTTTCCATGTCATGACCCAGGTTGGAGAAAAAGTCTCATCCACTTGCTTTTGGGGTGAAGTCTCACCATTATAAGTGACACTTTGACAAATTGAGAATTTATAGAAATGTAGATTGTTTAGTTTAGTCAAGGCTTTTAACCTCTTCTCTAAGTCATTACCATGAGGCTCGAGAAATCTGACTTATCTCTTTGGTGCGGATTATCCTTGGAAGAATGACGAAACCCAGGCCCCATTGGAGGGGAGGAATTGAAGAAGCTAGAGTAAGACCTCGAAAAAAAGCCTCCTTGGAAATTTTTCTTTCAAACCCTAAGTTTATTGATCACCGCTTCAATTATGCTGGTGATGTTTCTTGCCAAGAGTGCTTGAGGTTAAGGACTTTCTAAGATCTTTTGAGTTTCTAGTATTTGATTTCTCACCTTGGACATAGTTCTGCGATTTTGACATGACCCTTGAAATTATCATGCTAGCTTATCTCTTTTTGCTAGGTGGCCAAAAGCTGACCATTAGTTTGAGCAAAAATCCTTTGAGGGGTTGTGGTTCTGGTTACATTAGGTCTTTCCCTGCTACGTTCTCCAGAGTACCACCCTCTCTTCTATTGGGAGGAAGGTATCTAACCTTTGCTTACATATGAGAGGTGAAATTCACAACTTCACGTAGGTTCTGCGAAATCTTGGAGTTCTATTGAAAATTGCCTTTCAGGCTTAGAAGCAACTTCTTGCCTTGATTACCCTTTTTCTCTAAAGTTTTCTAGGATGGCTTGAGATCGTTGCTTCATTTCTTCTATAATCGCAATCATGATCAATCACTGGCTCTTTAATTCTTGCATGAGAGCCTGAAATTCATTAGAAGTATTAGAGAAAAGAATAGGCACGTCCACATTATATACCTGCACCTCTTCCTTCTACTTGTTCAATTGGGTTGTTGGATGGGATTCCTTGGCATGCACTAGAGGAGTCCTCCAGGTTTCTCTATCTGTTACGAGCAGAGCTCTTCCTTCGAGTGTTTATGCAACGACATAAAATCCCAAGTTTGGAGACTCTAAGTTGTCTTACTCCTCAATTTTGGTGGCATTCTTCAGCAAAAAGCATGTCCCACCATGGAATGCACAATTGATACAAAAAAAAAAAAAAAAGATGTATCGATGTTTCCACAAAGGCGTGTCCCCTTAGGCATGCCAAAAATTTGTTTATCTTTGGATACGGGAATTAGTGAATGCGTGTGGGCCATGAAATTATGTGTTTCCAAATTGAAATTGTCTGCAGAAATCTAACTTCCGTAAACAAAATGGATTCTAGTTCCATTAACAATTCCTAAAATCTAAGTGGAAAATGCTTTAAAATTGGGTTGTATTAAAGAAAATTTGAGAAAATAATTATCACAGACTAAGCGAAAGATAACAAATTTCATTGTAGAATAGATTGAAAATGAAATACTGAAACGAGAAAGCTTGAAGTAACAAATAGATGTAGGGAAAACGTAACTAAACTAGATATCTGGACAGTACGGTTGATAAACTAGTAGGAATATAAAAGAAATTAATGTTGAAATACTCTGTTTTGAGTGTTGGTTGATGATTGATTTGCCGACCCTTCCTCTGATGTTGAGTTTTCCTTTTACAGGCATTCCCGAATAACTACCCAGCCTACCTTCTCTAGTAACAACTCAAGTCTCTACTAGAGTTTTGTTCTCTAAGTCATTTATCAAAGTCTTATTTCCCTAAGTAGCTTTCCCCACATTTCTAATGCTTTGCTCACATTTTGCCATGTCATGACTTGAGTTGGAGGGAACAAGTCTACTCCAGCTTACTTTTGAGACAAAGTCTCCCATAATTAAATAGCCACTTTGAAGTGAAATTTGAAATGTCCTTAGACCTTTAGTGGTTGATTATCGTGAACGAGAACTTCGCGATAGGTTGGGCTCGAGTTTAGAACTGATATATCTGATCGGCACATTCTTATCCTTTGGTAAAATAATTATTGAATATCGTTTGGCGCAAATTTTCAGCATAAAAATTGCCCCCTGCATACAATATGACACATGGGCCATGTTTGTATGAAAAGCTTTTATATGTCAAAAGCTCTCTTCTCTCGTCTCTCATCATTCTATGAGATTTAAAATTTGCTTTACTCTTTGGATGTGGATTATAAGCGGAAAGGGCTGAAAACCCGGCGCGGTTGGAGGTGGAAGAAGCCTAGAAGTAATACCTCGAAAAGCTAACACCAATTTTCTTTCAAACTACATCTAATGGTCTGGCTTTACAATTGCAGCAAATTGATGTTTCTCACCAAAGTGCTTGGGTTTTGGACACAGATCTTTATTTTAAGATCCTATCTCTCATCACTGGACAGCGTTTATTCGTTTGAGCGACCCTTGACATTATCATGCTAGCTTATCTCTTTTGTTGGGAACAGTAAAAATTAGGCCATTGCTTGGGACATTGTAAATGGCAGATTTGTATGAACAAGTTAGGGAAAATAATAATGACGAAATTTGTATAAAATATAAGTCAGGAAAATATTAATGAATTTTTATAGGCATAAGTTAGGAAATAATAATGATAATTTATTAACTAATTAATTAATTAATTTAATGAAAGAAATTAAAAAGGTAATTTTCTAATAGATACCCTAGTATAAATTGGAATAAGAAAGAAAATCATTTTATTAATCTTTGAATTTCTTTAAGCTGGTGAATTCAGGAAGAAATACGACTTTCGGATCTAGGGTTTGAAGAGCAATTCTACAGAGTAAGATCTTAAATTATTTATTTTCTAGATTTATTTGATGTAGATTCTTTAATTTTCTTTTCGGTTTAGATCTGACCACGAAGAAGTCGATTTAAAATTACTTTGGTTCTTTAAAAATAAAAGAAAATAAGGATTGGTGGTGTCATACTAAATTACTTTGATGAGAATAGAAAGTATTTAAGATATTTTGAAGAAAATAATAATAAACAAATAAGATAAATTTGAAAAGGCGAATTTTGTATAAATATATGTATTTGATAATATTTAAAGATACATGTATTTTTAGCGGGTAAATATTTGTAAATTAAGAATTTATTAAATAGAATATAGATAGAATAGTGTTACTTAATTATAAGGAAATAAGATCAGTTAATGCTGTGTTATCAAATATGATAATTGTTAAATTAAAAGGCTAGATGAGTATTGGGTAATAATATAATTTGTAAATATTATTAATATTATTTCTTTCTAGTAAAAGATTTAGTTGGATAAGAGCATAAAAATAAATAAATTATTAAAATAAGATTCGAAAGGAATATAGGTTTTATAAAATTTGTAAAACTCACAATTCAAATAGTTATCATTTAGAGCAGTTTTGTCCAAATATGTTTGAGGTAGAACAAAAAAAATCATGTTGATGAATATAGCTTTATAATCACAATTTTATAAAATATATTTAGAGCATTAACTTTTATTATTATGGATTAAAAAATTAAAAATAATATCATTTATTAAGAATAAAATTAGGAAGTTTTAAGAATAAATAAAAAGTGTGATGATAGTTTTCCCTTATTATTTTAGGAAATATTTTCATTGAGTGAAATTCTTCGGATTAGCTCTTTCAAGGCTTTGAGTATTCCTTTGAGGTGAGGATATTAGTGCAGATATTTAAAAGAAAATTGTTTGTTTTTATTCATTTGAGGTAAGTGTTTTAAGCTGAATTATATATAATCTTGGTTTATGAAAAGTTTACTTTTTGTTGTTTGATTATCATTGGATAAAAAGTAGTTTTATTATGAATTGTACTTTTTAGATTGTTTTATTTGAAGAAAATGTGGAATATGTTGTTTTTTGAATGAAATATTTGGCTTTGGTTAATTTTGGCCATGTGAAACAGAATAATAGTTGATACTATTTGGCCCTTATCCATGGAATATAATAATTGACCTTTTACATTCCTTGGTAAGCGAGATGTAATTGATTTGAACCCGGCCTAAGGGTTGAGTTTAGAGGATTTACTAGTTACTAGTAGTGTTTAGTTCCGTCCACCTTAAAGAACATTGCATTCTTAATAGCCACCCATTTGAAAGTCCACGTAGTTTAGGCACCATTTGATGTTGATATTGAGAGAAAATATGTTTGAAATGTTGATTTTGAATTTTGGATAAGAAAGTCATTTGAATCAAAATTTGATATGGGGTATTTGGATCACATTTGATATGAAAGCCAGTTTTGAATTGGATGTGAAGTGTTTTGATAAATTTTGTTAATGTCCTAACTATTTTTAATCTAAGTTTGATGAAAAGCATCTCATTTGTTATATGATTGAAAACTTTTGATTACATGAAAATGTATTAGTATTTCTTATTGAGCTTTAAAACCATCCCATTCGTTGACATATTTTCGGGTGGTTTGTTTGTGAGGAGTGATGGCTAAGTTGGGGATTCGTCATCATTAAGATTTGATTAGAACTTTATGTTGGATGATGTGGAACTAATAAGTTCATGTTTATGTAAAATGTTGGGTTTGAAGGTGATGAGAAAGTCACTTGGATGATAACATTCGTTTTATATTAGTACAAGATGGTTGAGATATAAGTGTTATTATAATCCACGAGCAAGCTTTATATGATATGCGCTAATTGAGATTTGGATATTTAGAAGTAATTTTTGTCGACATAAAAATTTGAATTTGGAGGGTATCGTTTAAGTGCGCATTTACTTTGAACATAATTGTGGTGGACAAAATTTAAGTTATAAGGAAGGTTAGTGTGGTTTCGCAACGCCGGGGTGAAGGCTTGAGGGGTGTGAATTAATGATCCTTATACCCAAATTGGAGTTCCGAGCGTAATAGTGAGTATCGAAGCATAGGTTTATGATCTTAATGGGAACATTTAAGTTTTTCTATAAGATGGATTAATTGGCGTGTTAGTTGATAATTCATTTCGTTTATTGTATTCTTAGCATTGCTACAGATAAATGTTGAATACACAATTGACATATTATAGCATAACTTAGCCAGTCACATGTTTAACTCGTTTGTGAATGAAGGTGCTTTAATCGCTTCGTGTTTTACGGACTTATATAGTTTTTGGATCTAATGCATAATTGTCTGAGATTTATATCGAGGGAAGCAAGTGGATCATTGGGGATGATGGCAACTGATTGGTGAAGCTTGGGTGTAACAATCTTTAGAGCACAGAGAGCAACATATCGAATTTTATCTTTCCGTGCACCTATCTGAGAAAAGTAGTGGAGTGAGCAACATCAAGTACCTTCAACATGTCTTAGGTACACCTATCTGAAAAGTAGCGAAGGCAACATATGCGTGCACACTAACATATGTGTTTTACCATCAAACAACTAGCAGTGATTAATTAGTGTTGAGTCCTCATATGGAATGCATGTCGTGGCACAATCTGCGAGGATCACATTGGAGAGTGCTCAAAGCCTTGGATGGAGAGGCAGCACGTTAAGTTAGGTTTTCGAAGTATTTAACTGCCATAGTTTGGCAAAGTTTTTTATAGGTTGAAGACTTTATTTCTCTGGAGATTTTTGATTTAAGCATGTAATCTTTTAGTGAGAACACATCTCGTTTTCATTCTAATTTTATATTTTCATTCCTAGTTTAATTAATTTGATTTTCTCAAAGTCCCTTTTATGAATAAATTCTCTTGATTATGAATTATTATAATTTCCATGGAGTTCTAAATTTCTATCTTTTGGGGTTCTCTGATTGGAAACTCTTACTGATCAGTTATATTATTGATTCTCTTATACTTCAATGGATTGTGTGATGTTATTCACTTGTAAAAAAACTTTGTAAAAACCTTAGTTGGGCATCCTTGACAACATGAGCGAGATCCTCGGTACATGTTGTTGTGAACTCTGGAAATGCAAGCTAGGTCTGATTGTTGGGAACAAATTGTTTAACATCGTTGATTATCTTTCCTTTCAAAAGAACATTTGAAATCTTTCATAAGTCATTTATCAATGGCTCCTAGATGAGATTGTAAGCCTAGAAAGTGGGAATTACGTGATCGTTAGTGAGTGGGAAACTGGGAGTTCGACAAATCATCTTCTATTTTAAAATAATTCAGTTGTCGATCATCAGATGCAAAACCTGACATGAATTTCCTTTTCAATTACACCTTTGGAGGAATAGCTCTAAGGATCAACAATTTAGACCACTCCTGAATAAGCGATGGACTCCCGTTGCTACATGCTAGACAGCCTTAATTCCTACGCTTGGGAATAGAATTAAATCATTAAAATGAAACATGTCTTGAACAATTGGATTTCTTGGTAGCTAGTTAAAGTTCACTACACTCTTTTGCCTTTGTTTAGTTTGTTGGTTTAGTGAATATACTTTATCAATATAGGTATGATTTAGATTTTGTCCTTCTTTGGGACATGTCATTATGGACAATATAATTTAGTTTAAAGTTATTTTATGTGATTGGTAAAGAATATTGAATTGGCTCATCTTTGCTTAAGCATTAAGGCTTTTGTTTGATTTTGAAAGGGATGAATTAAGGTCTTCTCTCTGTTTTATTTATTGATTGTTTTGGAAAATATTGTTTTCATAAACTGAATATCTTGAGTTTGGTCGAAGAAGATCAAATATGAATAGATTATTTACGCATAAGCTAAGTCTATAAAGTGATTATTGGCAGAAATGTTGTTAAGTCTTTTAAGTCAATGTGATGGTGAAACAATTGAAATTTGAAATGATATAATATTGTTATTAAGTTTGAAGACCTCATGGGGTTTTATTAGTACTACAAAATAATTAATAAGAATCTCTGATTATCTATATTTTGGTGACATAGAAAGAAGTTAGAAGTTTAGTTGTTATAACTATGATGATAGCTTCATAGAGTTGAAGAGCAAATTGGTATAAACTCTTATTTTGGTAGTTTCATTGGGTTCTTAGATTTGTTTTTTATAATGGTGTCTTTTATTAGAGATTTATATTGTATTCTTATGCAAACATGGGAAATTGATATATACTTATAGACATTTGAGAAATTTTAAGATAGAGAAAACTACCTTATTAGTTTGAAGTTAAATGAAATGATTTACTGCACTTAGATATGAAGACATTTTTTTGTGTAGTCATATGAGTTTATATGAGAGTTTAGTTTTGTCTTTGTAAATAGATTCAACAAAGGAAATAGAGATATTGATACAATTATACTTGAGAATTACTGGTGACATTGTTGGGTATAACAAAAACAGATGATCTTGTGATTTATAAATAAAATAGAAAAAAATTGATTCCTTGGAAATTATTTAAGGTTATGCAAATGATTGTATGATTTGAGATGTTTACAAATTATATTATACCTTTGGTTTTGAGTTCTTATATTTAGGCATTATAGTGATAAATTTGTTTAGAGAAATTAAAGATCTTACTAAGATTATTTGAACTAGTTGAACTTTTGGAATAATTGATTGTGTTTTAATAAGAAAATAAGATCTTGAAATTTGGAATTAGATTTAATGTTTAATAATAGAGACACAAAAGACGCTTTTTGAAGAGTTTATTACTTTAAACTTCGATCTACAAAAGGATGCAAAAGTATAAATATTTAAGGCGAATTTTGATGATTCATATATGAAGTAAGGTATTACATTATTGCTGACTTAGGTTTACTATTATTGTTATTATTGGAGTTTTGCATCAGAACCTAAATGTACTTTTACCTTTACTTTATATTTCTAAATGGTGAAGCATTTGTGAGACTCGGAAGTGTTCGATTTTAAAAATGACTAAAATCGTATTTTGATAAAAAAAATCCATAATTTTTCTAGATCTCGGATGACGAAATTGATTTCACCGTTGGAATCGTCTCGCAAAATCTAGCTAACACGTCGAATTTCGGCAATTAAGAAACCAGTTAGATTTACCGTTTGCCAAGAAGGCAGCGATATCGGTGTAGGTAAAACGACATTTGATGTGACAAAGTGCATATAGCATGTACTAATGTATTATGACACCACAGTAGAGAGATGATGGAAACGGACGGTCGAGATCGTGCCGTGTCAAAATCCAAGAGAAGGGACATGAATGACATTATTTAAATTCTTAATGAGGAAGAAAGCGAGATGACGATAATTGTTATGTACCTTAATTAAACCAAAAGCGTGGGGAAGAGACAAGAAAGAGCAGAAAGTTAGGTTTGGGTTTTGTGATTTCTAGAGGAAAATACATTTCTCTAGATTTCGGATCCAATCGGACGGTCAGTTTCTTAGATGAGAAGGAAAGTTGTTCTGTGAGACCTTGTGTGGCCTGGTTTTTGAGGAGTTTCGACAAAATCCATAGAGTGGGGGTTTCATCCTACTTGTTTTACACTTTATTTAAGTGTTTTTGTAATGTTTGATTGGTTTGAGGCGTGGTATTTGATGATCAAAAACATGGGACCGAATTGTGGGAATTTATTGGAGCTCGGTTGGGCAGTTGATCAACATTTAGGGGTGCTGTTTATAATTATATTAAATTATGTTTTGTGTGTATGAGGCCAAGAATGACCATAGAGTCGGTTCCACAGAGAACCAATGTGGAGGAGTGAGCGCAGTGATGACCCACTTGCATACATTTTGGGATTGTTAAAAACAGTCCCGGGTTTGTGTGAAATGAACAAAAAATGTTCATGTGTTAAGTGTAGAATTTTGATGGTACGACTTGATTGTGTGTAAAATGGATAAAGTTATTGCTGAACTTTGTGTATTAACATGAGAGTCTAATGATATATGGATTATAATTGGTGTAGATCTGTGGAGATGAGATAATGATTAGCTCAGTGAGCAATTTGGGAGTTAGTTGATCAAAGAAATTAATAGGTTAATAGCAGTGTGTTAACATGATGCATTATATAGAATATAATTGTGGGTGTAGAGTAAGGAAATGGAATAGTAATTAGCTCAGTGAGCTCATTTTGGTGGTGATGATTGATCTTGTTGGATACATGTTGTGTGATTGCAAAATTGAGAATATATGCATATTGATATAATGGACAGAAAATGATTGAAATGGCATAATGCATTTCATATACTGCCGTAACTATAAGTGGAATTGTGAGTGCATGACAGCGTTTTTAAAAAGCGAACATGGTTGCAAAAGGAATTTCACGGGATGATTTTCTGGAGAATTGTGTTGGGAGATGGTCAAGCGGATCACCGGATGGACCGCATTGTTTGGAGTTCTCAGCATTCGCCTCGGAGGGTAGTCCCGTGTCTTTTTACCTAAACTCGGTAGTGTATTTCGAGGCAGCAGGTGCATTTTGAAAATGGTATTTTCTCATACATGGCCAGGCAAGTGTGAAGTCGATGGGGACTCGAGACATGGGAATGGGCATTTAGACATTAGTAGGATCACGTATTCTTGAGTGTGTGTTTACATTGGAGCATTGCATATGCACTTAGGTGGAGTAACCCATTTAAGGTGATTCCCTCTCTTGGGGCATTATTAGCTCACCTGTTCGAGGAAATATATTCCAGTGCGAGGGCGTGAAGAGACGGCTCATCTTAGAGGCCGATTTTGAAGTCGGGTTGTGGCTTTGATGGTTTTATGATGTATGATATGGATTAGAATGTTTTAAACTTTTAATATATGTTTGAAATAAGAGTGAATTACTAACTCTTGAGCTATGATATATAGTTGATGTATATTTTGATGAGTATTGGTTTGTGGGCCCAAGAGGCTATTTTTACTCATTTTAATTGTATGTGGACCCTATGTGGCCATATTGAACTGTTTGGGACAGGTTTTGTATTTGGGTAGAGCTCCTCGTACAAAGGAGACTTTTGGAATTTTAGTAGTGTCGGGTTGGAGCATTCCACGAATATTCAGCGAGTTGTGGGTTGTCAGCGGACACCCGATTTTGGGCGTCACAGCACAGTATCGAGGCCCCAAGGTAAGCGGTACCCAGGGCTCGGTGGATTGTAGTTATAGGTGTAGTCGTCACAGAACGCGGCATGGTATAAGAGGCTAGGTTTATAAATACCTAGAGCTTAGTGTTGATAAGTTAGGTATACGATTACCTAGAGCTTAAGGGACTTGGGTCTAGGCCACGGGTCTTAGAGTGTGGAACTTAGGTATGTTAAAACCTAGGGATTGAGGAACTTGGGCTTAGGCCATGGTCATGAGGTGTAAGGACATCACCACTTGGTGTGGCTTGATATAGGGTTAGGTATCAGAATTTTCAGGGTCATGGTTGGGATTGAATCCCCCTTGCATGAACATTGTTTGATGTGATGGTGTGTATAACATGAGTGGTATGTTATGTAAATTGTGAACATATTGTATCATATATACAGTGTATGCTTGAGTGAATAGCATAGGGATTATGTTGAACCTTAGGGATTATGTGAAAAGCTGGAAAATTGGTCCGAGGTTTGTCTGAAAAAAGTTTGTAATTAAACTCTTGAAAATTTTGAAATGTAGGAATTCTGATTGAAACTCTTTGCATGTATGGGTAAGCAAGGAGGCCTCTTGGAATGAAAAAAAAAAAAAAAGTGTGTGATCATTTAAGAAAAGAAAAATTTTACAGGACTACAGTGTGTAAAAGCGAAGAAATCATCAAATAAAAAAAAATGAAAATGAAATTTCAAAAATATTTTGTTGTTAAAAAAGATTTGACAAATGAAATTATGTCTTGTACATTACCCATATAAATCTGAGGACATTGAAGTATGAAATGTTTTACGTATGAATAGTGTCTTGGGGGGTGTGTTTGGGCCTTAGAGATGGAGTTAACACGCCATTTGACTTGTGTAGATGGCTAGTCGAGCGAGGACGTAAAGGGCGTCCACGAGTCTTGGTCGGGCACCATGGCTTTGACAGCCCGGGCCTTTCTTGTGGCCCAGTAGGGATTGCGATTCTGCTCTCGCACAGGCATGCAATAGTGAGTTAGTGAGAGATTGACGACCTCAGCGTTGGCTGTCGTATCAGCTCAGTTTATAGAGGAGGAGTAGATGGCGCATGAGGCATCGAGATATGGGTGTTGAGTAAGAGGAAGGAAGATCATCTTCTTCGACCCCGGGAAATAATAGAAGACTTTTTGTTTTTCGCGAGGATATCGGGACAGGGCCGAGGTCATGAGACAGAGGCGGGGTGGATATTGGTCGAAGCAGGCAGATGATGTGTTATTTAAGGCCTTTGGACACTTTAGGATTGCCTGGAATGGGGAATCCCAAAGTTGTAGGGACACCCGAGTCCACAATCATCGGTGAGGCGAGTTAGGATTGCCGGTCGGGATGGGTAGATGGTGTGCTACCATTGCGGTAGTGGACATGCAAGAAGGATTGCCACCGGAGAGCAAGGATCGGGTTTGGGGGCCAGTGCGATCCAGTTAGGCGGGGATAGGGCTTGAGACACAATTTGTTTCTCTTACCTAGTATGAGTGGGAGGACCGAGTCACTGGTGCCCATCGGATGGGCCACATAGGCGGAAGCGAATCACGGTCGAGTGCAGGACGGATATGCGGTAGAGTTCCCCAGTTGGCTGGGCGGGATGTTTGTGTTACCATTGCCTTGGCTGGGCATATGAGGCGAGATTATCCACAGGGCGCCAGTCATGGTCACGAGGGGCGAACGATCGGACCTTTGTGCAGGCCGTTCTACTCTTGCACTTGTTATTGGTAGTTAAGTGGATGCATTGAATTCATTCATTTCAAACTGCATCCTTGTGTAGGTTTGAGCTTAGAGGTTGAGGCCTTTAGAGATGATGGGAAATTCTTCCCTAGGATCTAGGGTGAGAGTTGGTCGATTTGTCGAGATACGTGGTGGGGGATCCTAGGTGATTAACAATTGGACCTTAGGAATTGGTAGATATATTGGGTGTTGATGTCATTCTTGACATGGATGAGATGGCGTCATCGGGTTGTCGATAATAGGGACTGGATTTAGACCGTCATACGAACCGATCTTGGAGTTGGGTGAGTTACATATACACGTGGTTGGATGCGTATGCGTGGAATTCGGGATGAGAATTCTTTTTAAGGAGTCTTGAGACCCTAGAAAATTTCCAATTTTTCGAAAATGTAAAATCGTAATTTGATGAAAAATTGAATTTTCTAGATCTGGGATGTGGCCAGTTCTTGTTGGAATAATAAATTTGGAAATCTAATTATTGTCAATTTAGTTAGATTATCGAGCAGTTAAAATTTACGTTTTTCAGTTAAGTATTGGGTCACGTGGCGATGTTGGGTATTGAAAGTCTGCACCGATCACTCATGAAACCACATATTTACCACAGTAGAGAGATGATGGAAGCGGGTTGGCCAGAGATCGTGCACATATGAAATCGAGAGAAGGACATGGATGACATTATTTAAGTGCTTGTGGGAAGAAGACAGATAGCCCGATAGTGTTGTCTTCTTCAAATTGAACCAAAAACGTGGGGAAGAACCAGAAAGGCAGAAGGATTGGGTTTTGAGGGTTTTGTGATTTAAGAGAAGAGAAAGTGCACCTTCTCTCTAGATTCCGATCCAATCGGTGGTTGACGAGAAGGAAAGTTGTTCTACGAGACAAGGGCAACGCGTGGGCACAGGTTTTGAGGAGTTTCGACAAAATCCATGAGGTAGGGGTTTCATCCTACTTGTTTTACACTTTATTTAAGTGTTTTGTAATGTTTGAGTTGGTTTGAGGCGGAGTGAGAATTGTTTGATCGATCCCAAAACATGGACCCGGGTAATGGGAGAATTTATTGGAGCTCGGTTGGACAGTTCGTCAGCATTGGGGGTGCTTGTGTTGTAATTATGCATTAAATTATATTTTATTGTATAGACGAGAATGACCATAGAAATTGGTTCGCGCAGAAGACCAAATGCAGGAGTGGTACGCGTGGACAACCCACTTGCTACGATACAGGATTGTTAGCAGATCCGGGTTTGTGAAATGGACCAAAAATGTTCATGTATGTTAATTGCAGGAAGTGCAGAGTGAATGGCTTGATTGTGTGGAAATGGACGGTTAATGCGTTTGTGTATTAACATGAGGTCACAATTATATGGATTATAATTGGTGTGTAGACCATTGGAGATGAGATAATGATTAGCTCAAGTGAGCAAATTTGGGAGTTGGTTGATCAAAGAAATTAATAGGTTAATGCTTGATGTGTTAACATGATGCCATAGTTATATAGAATATAATTGTGGGTGTAGGCCATTGGAAATGGAATAGTAATTAGCTTAAGTAGAACTAGGAACGATGAAGATTGATATTGTTAGTACATGTTTGTGTGATTGCAAAAATTGAGAATATATGCATATTGATATATTGGTTGAAAATGATTGAAATGGCATAATGCATTTCATATGCACCGGGTAACCTAGAAATCAGGTGTGAGTGCGCAACGCAGTTTTTAAAAAGCGAACATGGTTGCGAAAGGAATTTCTGGGATGATTTTTCGGAGAATGGGGTTGGGGAGGCCAGGTCAAACCAGATCATTTCGGATGAGGACCATGACTGTTGAGACATGCCATTCGCCTCGGAGGGTAGTCCCATCTGCAGAGCTGGTGGTGTATTTTCGAGGAACATGAGTTTTGTTTTGAAAATTGTATTTTTCTCATACATGGCTTAGAGCGAGTGTGAAGTCGGTGGGACTCGAGACATGGGAATGGGCATTTAGACACATTGGTGGATCACGTGTTTACTTGAGTGTGTGTTTACGATGGAGCGTGCGTATCTGGCAGGTGGAGGAAATGTAAACCCATTTAGGGTGATTCCACTGCGGGCATTAGCTCACCACATCGAGGAATATATTATTTAGTGCGAGGAGCATCTGAAGAAGACGGCTCATCTTAGGCCCAGGTTTTGAAGAAAGCTAGGGTTGTGGCTTTGATGGTTTATGATGTATGATATGGATTAGAATGTTTAACTTTTTAATATATGTTTGAAATAAAGTGAATTACAACTCTTGACTATGATATGATTGATGTATATTTTTGATGAGTATTGGTTTGTGGGCCAAGAATTTATTTTTACTCATTTTAATTGTAGTATGTATTGGACCATATGTGGCCATATTGAGCTGTTTGGGATGGTTTTGTGTTTGATGAGCTCCAGTATAAAGGAGACTGTAGATTTTCATGAATAGTGTCGGGCTGCAGGCATTCACGTATTCATGGAGTTGACGGGTTGTGTAGTTTTGATTTTAAGGCGTCACATTATTACTGTGGATTTTGTGATAGGGTTACAGAGTAGTTGATGACAATATTCATTATGATGGTTTGTTTATGGATAGAATACAATAATTTTCTATCATACTAACTTCGATATTAAGGAGATTTTGATAATGTATGAAATATTTGATTCCATGGTGTATAATAAAATTTGTATTTTACTTTTAGATTCCCGACTTAGTGAAAAAAAAAAAATTCGAACTACTAAGTTAGTTTTTTTTTTTGATGGCTTTTGTGTAAACTATTAGCTAATTGAGGAAAGTAATGCTAAGTTGGAAATATTTGTTGAGATATATTGTTTAAACTTGAAAAGTAAACGAATGAGTTTACTTACCTTTGGATTTAAATTTTCTTGTAGAATAGTTTTAAGCTAGCAATGAGATTATATCTTGAAGGTTATGGTAGAAGTTTATGATCCCCTATGTGTTATGATCATATTGGAGAAAAAAATAAAATAATTAACACATGAACTTGTGTAATGGACTACTGAAAGGATAATCCAGATGGAAGAGAATTTGGAAGAAAATCAAGGTACACACAAGTGTTATGTTGTGTCCCGAGCAATATTCGGTGTTGAATTTGGTGGTGCGTATCTTAGGATTTGCAATGAGAGTTAAGTTGAGATGTTGGAAGTTGAAAATCTATTGAAGAGAGAAACATTCCTCGATTTGTGGGCATGTTTGAAATATTAGAGAGTAGGTACCTTAGCATATAAAGTAGCCTTGCCCACTAGGCCTGTGGGTCATAATGTGTTTATAATTAATATGGAAGTGTTTTGGCAGCTTCTCATGTTGTGGAGTTAGACCTATTAGGATTTTGAGGACTTGATTATGAAAGGGTGCCCATTCAAATTTTGGATGTGATGAATAAGGTTCTACAACATGTTGTTGTCGGAGTTAGTAAAGTACATGGAGGCTTGATCATAGTATCAGAAGCCACTTGGAGTTAGAAGAGATGAGAGAAAAACGTCACTCCAGTGTTTGAGACTGGAGGTGTGTGGGGTTTAGAGGGACTAAGCTTTTATAAAAGAGGAAGATATGCAGGAGTTTGTATGGGGTATAAGTTAGGAAGAAATAATAATGACATGAATTTGTATATGTATAGAATTAAGGAAAATAATAATGACCAGAAAATTTTCTGCGCACAGTTAGGAAAATAATAATGATAATTCAATTATTCATTATTCAATTAATTTAATGAAAGAGGATAAAATGTATTTTCTAATGATGCCCCTAGGTATAAATTGGAATAAGAAAGAAAATCTTTCTATTCATCTTTGAATTTCTTCTGGTTGGTAAATTCGAGATGACATCAGGCTTTCAGGTCTAGGGTTTGAAGAACAAATTTCTCTAGGTAAGATCTTCCTTATTTTATTTTCTAGATTTGTTTGTCAGATTCTTTAATTTTCTTTCAGTTTAGATCAACCCTGAAGAAGTCAGATTTAGATTACACTTTCATTCTTTAAAAATAAAAGAAAATAAGGATTGGTGGTGTCATACTAAATTACTTTGAGTATGAGAATGAAAAAGTATTTAAGGATAATTTTTGAAAGAAAATAATAATAAACAAATAAGATAAATTTGAAAAGTAGTTTGTATAAATATATGTATTTGATAATATTTAAAGACTACATGTATTTTGACAAGTAAATATTTTATTAAGAATTGAGAATTTATTAAATAAGAATATGATTAGAATAATTGTTTACTTAATTATAGAAATAAGATCAGATTAATGTGCTTGTTGTCAAATATTATAATTGTTAGGTAAAGGCTAGATGAGTATTGGGTAATATAATATAATTTGTAAAATGTGTAACATTATTTCTTTCTAAGTAAAAGATTTAGGATTCGGATAAAGAGCATAAAAATAAATAAATTATTAAAATAAGGATTGAAAGGAATATGAGTTTTATAAAATTTGTAAAACACCTAATTCAAATAGTTATCATTTTGAACGGTTGTCCAATATGTTTGAGGTGAACAAAAAAAATCATATTTGATAGTAAACTTTATAAATCACAAATTTTATAAAATATTTAGAAACCCATTAACTTTTATTATTATGGATTAAAAAATTAAAAATAATATCATTGTTAAGAATATAAATTAGGAAAGTTTTAGAAAAATAAGTAATGATAGTTTTTCCTTATTTTAGGAGAAATATTTCATTGAGAGTGAAATTCTTCGGATTAACTAACAAAGCTTTTTAGTACTCGGCTGAGGTAGAATCATATAATGCGGATCTTTAAAAAGAAAATTGTTTGTTTTACTTCATTTGAGGATGAAAATTGTTTTTAAGCTGAATTATATATAATCTTGGTTTATGAAAAGTTTTACTTTTATTTATTTGATTATCCATGATTAAAAAATGAGTTTTATGATTGTACTTTTGAGATTTGTTTTGTTTACGAAAGAAAATGTGGAGATATGATGTTTTGTAATTTGAACTTTTGAATGAAATATTTAACTTTGGTTAGTTCGGCCATGTCAACAGAATAATAGTTGACACTATTCGTACCAATCAACGAGAATAGTTGACCTTTACATTCCTTGGTGGCGAATGTAATTGATTTGAACCCTAGCCTCTAGGGGTTTCGGTTAGAGGTTACTAGTGTGACACCCCAAAATCGGGGGGTCCGTTGATAGCCCGTCAACTCTCGGAATACTTGTGAATGTCTGGTAACCCGACACTACTCAAGAAAATCGGGCAGAGTCTCCTTTGTACGGGGAGCTCTTCCCAAGGTACAAACCTGTCCCAACAATCAACTTGTAACCACATCGGGTCCATATACAATTTAAAATGAGTAAAGATAGCCACTTGGGCCCCTGCATTCATCTCACAAACATACCAACTATATACCATAGTTCAAGAGTTAATACATTACTCTTAATACTAACATATATTAAAATTATAAAATTCTAATACATGTCATACAACAATAGTGAAGTCACAAGTCGGCTTTCTTCTCAAAACGGCCTCTAATGAGTGCCACCTTCCCGATCGCTCCCTGTACCTGAAATGGCGATCCCTTGACGGGGTGAAGCGATCTTGATATAGAATAATTTCTCACGAGGGCTACTCCGCTAAGTGCCGCGTGATAGCACCGCCACGCATTCAAGTAAAAACATGCACGTTCCTACCGAATCTCTACATGCCATGGATGAGAATGTGGCTCACTATCTATGTCAGGAGTCTCAGACTCCCTCACACATGCATATGCCAAGTGTGAAAAAAAACTTGTCATTTGTATTCCATCAATGACCATTTTTCCAAAACAAAAGCTTTTTGTTTTTTTTTTTTTTTTTTTTACTCATTGGACATTCTCCGATATTCACTTTATTAAAAAACATTGGACATTCTCCGATAAAGCTATTTATTAAAACAATAGACTGATCTTAAAAAACTGTTTAAGCAGTGGAATGATCTAGATAAATTGTTTTATTAAAAAAAACGGCGGACATTCTCAGATAAACCATTCATTTAAAAGCATTGGGTGGAGTCTCAGATAATTATTATTCTTACAGTCGACCCTCGAAACAATTCTCTCGAAACCACCTCGTACACTCTTCCTATTGTTATAGGAATTGCCCAGTGCATATGGGATACTATGTCTGAATTCAATAGTTTATCTTTAATATATTCACATGCATATATATTAACATATTTAAATCACTAAAACATATTTTTTAAATTCACGTAATTCACACAAGGTAAAGCTCACATGACTAATTAACAAACCACGAACAATTCATTTTGAATCCTGACCAAACACATTTTCACACAAAAGGTATTTAGTGTCACTATTCATGTGAGCGACCCTCGGATTACGTTCAAATCCTCAGTATGAATTTTCTCCGCTTGGTTCAAAGCTTTGGCAAGATTTATAGGCTAAACAAACCTCGAGAACATTCTAACCATTTACATGGCTCTTAGCCAAAGATTAAGCATAAGTAGGAAAGATCCCTACCTCGTGGGTTGTCGAACTCCACTTGAGTGGATGCCACAGCGTAGTATAGCCGCGTAGAGCAACTCCTTAACTGCTCAGTCGAAACCGATGGTCCGATCGGTCGGAATCCTAGAGAGAAGCCATTCCCTCTCTCTCTAAAAAATGAAAAACCTTGCTACTGCATCTCCCTCTCCTCTCCTGCACGTTTTGGCCTTTTTCCCATTTGAGAAGATGACCACTATTGACTCTTTTGTCTTTATTCATTAAACTTTCAAATAATGCCTTTTATGTCCTTAAATCTTGGATTTTTGACACTTGGCACTATCTAGGCCGTCCATTTCCATCATCTTTCTACTCATGCAACATGTCTCACATGAGTACATGTTATAGGTGACTTTTGTAACATCGCATGTCGTTTTACGGCACCCGATACCCGATTAACACTCGAAAAAGTGTAAATTTATTTGTCTTGAAATTAGGCGAGAATCGACGTGATAGCTGAATTTTTGAGACGATTCAACGGTGAAGTCGTTTCATCATCAGAGATCTACAGAAAATTTTGGATTTTCCAAAAATGACCATTTTACCATTTTTTGAAGATTGGAATTTTCTCGGGTCTTCTGACTAGTACTAGTAGTGTTTGGATTAAAGATCTTTCTTAAAAGGAACGGAGTTTATTCTTGACATTTGAAAGTCCACATGTTTGGGCCTGGTGAATATTCTGTTAAAAAGTTTTGATGTGGTTTTGGATGGATATGGAAGTGACCTGAGATAGAGCTGATCAGTTGTTTGGATCGCATTTGATATGAAACTGGTTGAATTGGATGTGAGTGTTTTGGAAATAAATTTTTGTTAATGTCCCAAACATTTATGATCTAAAGTTTGATGAAAAACATCTCTATTTGTTACGATTGAAAACTTTTGATCCATGAAAGTGTATTAATATTTCTTATTGAGCTTTAAGTTCACTCCCATTCGTTGACATATTTTCAGGTGATTTTAGTTTGTGAGATGATGCAAGCTAGGTTAGAGTTCGGTCATCATTAGGATTTGATTAGAACTTTATGTTGGATCGTATGGAATTAATAAGTTCATGTTTATGTAAAATGTTGGGTTTTGAAAGTTAATTGAAGAGTCCTTGGATATTAACATTCGTTTTATATTAGTAGAAAGTTGGATTTGAGAGATCCCAAATATTGTTATATTCTGAACAGCTTTATATGACATGCATAATTGAGATTTGGATATTTAGAAGTAATTTTTGTCGGCATGAAAATTGACAGTCATGCCCGTAGGGTGGGTTTTGGGGTGTGACAACTTGCTCTTACGATACTTGATTTCTTGTGCTTAGATTGTTGATAGAAGCTCATTGACATTGCACAGACGCACTCACAAGCATGACATTGCGTTAGTGGACCAAGGTGGCATTAGGCCTACCTTTGGATGTGATGAACTTGTGTGTACTAGTTGTGGATTCACTAAACACTTACACACATGCACTTACAACCATGACATTGCATTAGTGGACCAAGGTGACATTAGGCTTACCTTTGGAAGTGTGCTTGTGTGTGAATGATGATATATAGCGCCTATCAGGTACAACTCTAGAGAAATTGATGAAATAGTGGCTAAAAGCCTGCTATTTATTTTTGAATATATATATATTGAACAATTGTGTGTTGGGGAAGAATTTGCATGCTTGAGAACTGTGGCTAAGAAGTCTGCTTTTACTCAAAACTAGGATAGTAAAGGTATTATGTTAGAGAAAATTGAATATTTGAGAACAAGAGTGGCTAAAAAGCCTACCTTGACTCAAAACCTTAGGATAAGTATTTCCTCATAGCTACATTCTGCGTCACATCGCGACGTTGAAACTAGCGTCGCGGCGTAGGAAGAAGTTGTAGGGATTCTGAGATGCTGAGACCACATTGTACAATGAAAATAACAAAAAAAAAAAAAAAAAAAAAAACAGGAATCCCACCCATTTGACCATCATAGTTCATCAAAATGAACCAAAACCAAAACTAAGAGTTCAAAAGATGATATACCTTTGTAGATCTACTCTTGGAGGGTGTTTGCAGCTTAACTAGAAACGAACCACGTCCTTGGTTCCTCTCTAAAGGTATCCACATGAAGATGAGACCCAAGAGCCTCGAGAGGCAGGTGAGATCAAACTCGGTGCTAGCTGATTTTATCTCGATGAGGTGAGATGCTCTCAGATCTTCTTCTTCTTCTTAGTTCTTCGAAACGAGAAAAAACCTGCTTCTCTCTCGAAACTAGGAGATTAGGGTTTGAAACATCAACCATTAAAGGTTAGAGGTTCTCCCATAGCCACATATTTATAGGAGGAACCCACCACATGAAAAGACTAAATGACCTCTACTTTCGAGATCTGGAATATGCTACATACATCTCCCATGCATGAGTAGCATGCTCCTCATGGGCCTTAAGCGTGAGCAAGCTTTACCTATCCCATTTTAAGTGATTCCTCATAGTCATTGATTACTAATCCGGGCAGTCTAATCCCTAAAGTGAAGTCCCTCATGATTGAATCACATCCAAGTCCGTTTTTTTATCAAGTCTCCATCTTCTAAGTGTGTGACCCATTAGGTTCCCGATTACGTTAGCCACTTGATTCAACCATTGAATCAAGTAAGTCATGAGTGGTAGCAACACATTGGACCGGATTAGCAACACATTAGACCAGATTAGCAACACATCATGACCCCCAATTGATCGAAGAGTTAGTGGTTTGACTGCAAACCCTTCCATAGACAAATACCGTGCAATTCATCCTTTCGCCAATCTATACCCTACTCGGTTTAGAGCATGTACAAAGTGTAGCTCCTACTAGACTGACTACACCACATCTAGCCCAAGTGATATCAAATCTTGTCCTTAAACTCATTACTCATCAGTTATGCACCTAAAGACACTCTTCATGGCATTTACACTATGGTAAGAGATTTCCGAGTAATGATCCTAACAAGAGGCCATAGGTATACTCTCCCTCTATTTGGGAGTGGAAAATCCTTTGTTGGCTACTCAATTACCTTCGAATACTTCAAGTTGCACCCAATCATCACCCTATGAGTGATTAGTGCTCAAAAAGTGCTATTTTGAACCCTATTTATTATAGGTTTTGAGTGCTTTTTGTGTACTAATCATTCTAGTCTTTGGAATTTGTATTAAGGTCCCTACTATTCCTACGATGGCATTTTATAGCTAATTTTGTAGTTTTCAAGCTATTTATGCAAAATTGTTAGTCGATCCAAGCGAAGGTGAGTCAAACTCAGCATTGCGAATCGGAGACCCGAGAGAAGGAAGAAGATCAGAAAATGCAAAGTGGGCATTCGAAAATGCTTCCTGCGGCGCCTTGTTCGCAGAACCTGCACATACTGCTTGTTAGGCTTTCTTGCAATAATGGGAGGAATTTTAGGATACAAATATTGTTGATTCCGGCACCCTACTGTGGCATGAATCAATGAGCAACCCCTAGAAGGCAACAAGGAATGAAGTCAAATTATAGAATCAACATTCAAGATATCTTTGAGCACCTAAAGTCTAAGGATACTTGCACCATTGTTATGATGAGACAATCATCTACATTTAAATAGATAATTCATATGATTGTCTCATGGAAAGTCTCCGATGTACTTAGTTACTCTTAGCAAGCATCCACATGTCAACTCTAATAATCTTATGATCACAGTTTATAAGATCCACTACTTGATCCAATCAAGGAGTATGACATGTGCTAGTCTCTCCGGATCAACAATGTCCAGTCTCGTTGATCCTATGACTAGGGATAATTTAGATACTAACATAATTGTACATGATAGGAATTTTATTATCATGACCCCATCATGATTTCTTTCATGCTATGTTATGTATCATAGACTTCATTAATTCGATTAAAGATCTATATCAATTCAACATATGAATATCAAATTAATGAAGAAGCCTTACATATTAAACAATATGTAATGCGTACCAAAAGTGCTAAGGGCGATTGCTTTTAGAGCACTTCTCTAATAGAAGCAACGTCACGACGTTGCTTACTACTCATTGATTTCTCCATTTGCTTTAATGGGTAACCTATCTCTTGGTGCAATGATGTAACAAGACCAATTATTTCATAAAAATTTTGCATTTGAATGTGTAGTGGCTACGGAGCCCACTATCCTTTTCTTCGATTAAGCATTAGGGCTTATTTCCTCAATCTTAGAGTAATTATGATACCCTCTCATGAACTTGTTTAGGTGCCTGCGTTTGGGGAAATAATATTGTGCTACAGTGGCGAGCTACCTTATTCACTCGGATATTTCCCCCAATTTTTCTTCAATCTTGAGATGGTAAAAAAGTCTTCCATGGGGAATCATTAGGGAATCTTGAGTAATTTTGTGTTTTTAAGGTGAAGTGGCCAAAATCCAACTTTACTGCCTCAAATCCTATCTTGGAACTTGTCTCATACCTATTTCTCCAATGACCTTAATAATCCCAGGATCTATCGGAGGAACGAACGCCCTTAGAAAAATCAATGTGTGATGGATGCAATGACCAAGCCACTTACATCACTAAGTCATCCCAGAATTTCTCTAGTTTTAAAGTGGTCGAGGAGGACACTTTTGGAGGGGGTGATGGGAGGCAGTTCGTGGGAAAAAACACTTTGTTAGGATCGATAGGGTCGCCAAACCTACTTTAACCTTACAATCAAAGATCAATATCTATTTCCCCAGGTTTAAAGTGGTCATGGGACCTACTTTATTTATTCACAAAACAATTGAGGTATAACAAGTATGACATTGAAGAATACAAAAGGTTTGAGAAGTGAATGGCCAAAACAACCTACTTTATCACTTAAAGTAACTACGAAGAATAGTTTCCCCAATACAATTTTTGCTTGTTATTCCTTCATTCCCCATCTTAGTTTTTCTTGGCAGTATTCGATATTTCCCACATTGTGGGAAAGTATTTCTTGAGGTACTTTCCTTTGATGAACCTTTTGTGTGGCTCTCCTTCAAGGCTTGATAGCCAATAGGCATTTTTGGGCAGTACTTGGTAAACCTTGAATGGTCTCTCCAAATTAGGAGACAATTTTCCCAATTCTCTATCTTTAGCACCGATGGGTAGCACCACTTTCCAAATGAGCTCCTTGTGGACCCGCCATTTTACTTAGTTCAGCTCGATGGCAAGACTTTTTTCTTATTTTTTGAAAAACCATTTTTTAGAAAACGGGTTTAGGTCGCCATTATTTTGTTATTTTTTAAAGGAAAAGCAAAATAAAATAAAACTAATGTGACTCATTGTTTGGAAAAGGCAGTGTCCACGAAAAAACCAAGTACAGTCAGAGGTCATATTTTCTCGGGAAGACACGGTAGTGAGCCATATCTCTCCTCTAAGGCCATATAAGCGGTCTACACTAAGCAGTTTAGGGAGGCTGTGGCTTGATCAATCGATCAAATTAATTATAGATACCAATAAATCATGTAGATGGTAAATGAGGCAAAATTAAGAAAAATGGGTACCTTGGCGTAGAGATGAAGCGCTATCAATAGAAAATCATGTTAGTTCGACCCAGCGATGATATAGAATATTCCACATTCAATTCGCGGTTATAGGTAGAAATTGATATTTGTTAAAAGGATACATGAGATGTCGAGCCCCACCCAAGCTTATTTATATGTTACACCAATTAACTTCACAAGATTCCATTTTCTAGGAACTATCGAATTAATCATATGTTTGGAACTTTTGAAAAGCGTAAATTGAAAATTGGGAGGAGGGAGGGAAGGGAGGAGGAGAGTGAGAGCGTTTTGGCGACGCGAGGTGACGACATTCACATCCATAAATAAATGAATTTGGTTTGCAGGAATTTTGATTGAGATTTTGGAAATTGGTTTTGAATTAAAAACTTGAATTTTATGAATTTGAGATTTGGAATTTAGAAATTGGAAGATTTGAATTTTTAAATTATGAAACTTTGAATTCTGAAATTAGGAGATTGTAAATTTGAAATTGAATACTTTAAAATTTGAAATTGGAAATTTAGAGACTTCTAATTTTTAGATTATGATACTTAAATTTTGAAATTGAGAATTTTTTAAATTGGAAAAAATGAAAACTTGGAAAAAAATGAAATTGAAAATTAAGGGAATTTAATTTTAAAGTTGAAAATTTGAATTTTAGAAAAAGAGAAAATGATAATTGAATTTTTTAAAATTGGACATTTAAATTTAAAAAAATGAGGAATGAAACTTTAGTACTTGAATTTTTGGAATACTTGAATTTTAAGATTATATTGAAAAAAAAATGAATTTTAGAAAATGAGAAATTGAATAAATTAAGGGTGGAAATTTGACAAGCTAAAGAGCTGATCAGAATGCGTGACTAAAGGTTTGATCGAATGACCTAATGGTTCGGTAAACTAACCTAATGAGTTGGGCCTAGATGGGTTAGACCTAATGAGTTGGGTCTAAGTAAGTGAGTTATAATAGATTGGGCCTAAGTATGTTAGACCTAATGGGTTGAGCCTAAATATGTTGGGCCTAAATTAATGGGTTGGACCTAATTTGATTGGCCTAAGTAAGTTGGGTTTATGTAAGTTGGGTTAGGCTATTGGGCCTTGATTCTATTGGGCTTCAGAAAATGAGTTCTGTTTAATGGGTTAAACTATGGGGCTTAACACAATTTTCGTGAAGGCATATATTAATGTATGTTAAATGTAACAGAATTTTCATAAGCAAAGAAAAGATCCTTCATAATCGAAATCCTTTGTTCCCGGACACAAAGCAACACTTTCAGAACTCTAGCTAATCCACCATTTTAGAATGAAGATCAATGTGAGTTTAAGAACCTCTCCTCCAAACTGAGTTGATCGGGCCCACGAGATGGCGGATCATATCGCCAGTGAAATAAGACAGTGAAGAGAAAAACATCGATTTTCTCTCTTAAAATTTGGAAAAAGTAGCATTGTTCTCGAACTTAAAGATGACTGACCGGGACTCTAACTCCAATCTTCACCATTCAGATTGAAGATCTATGTCTTATCTCAAACATATCTAAAACTCAACAATCCAACGGTGGAATAAGAAGATTGAAATCTTACACTTAAATCATTTGAAATTGAAACGAATTCATAAACTATTGGTTCAAACTACCATAACTATCAAATGAGATCTCCAAACAAAATCTCTGCCGTTCATAATATATATCAATGTCTTATCTCAAACATATCCAAAAATTAGAACAATCCAACGGTGGAATAAGAAGATTAAAATTTTACATTGAAATCGTTTGAAATTGAAATGAATTCAGCAACTACTGGTTCAAACTAACATAACTATCAAATGAGATCACCAAAAATAATCTCCACTATTCATAATCTATATCTATGTCTTATCTCAAACATATCTAAAACTCATAACAATCCAACGGTGGAATAAGAATACGAGAGCTTACACTGAAATCGTTTTAAACTAAAACCGATTTCCAAATCTCCGAAAATGACTTCCGATATATGAAAATCTTATCGTTGAAATTTTTATCAGAAACCATGGGGAGGTTTATGGTATTGAGTAGAACCAAGATATCTAAATTTGATGTCCATCGGGTCCAGTTTGATCCTCCAATCAGTCTCCAATTTCTCCTTTCCTCTCCTCCTCTTCTCTCATTTTTTTTCTCTTCATTTTTCTCTTTCTTTTTTGGAGCCCCCTTTTTCTTTTTTTCCCCCGCTTCTCTCCTTTTTTTTTCCCGCCTTTTCTTTTCTGGAACTCCCCCTCTTTTTCTTCTCTCCTTTCCTTTGCACTCCTCTTAGAGTTTTGAGCGCGGTGAAGGCATGCGGATGTACGTCACGGAAGCGAGGAAACAGGCGAAGCACAAACACCTTTATTCGGATGCAGAGGTGAAATGAGTTTGAATGCGATATGCGAAGACGAAGTCTGAATGTAGTAGGTCTTTGAAAATGAGATACAGGATGGAAGTGCGAACATCCCAAATCCATATGGAGGGCCAGAGAAGAGAAGAGAAGAGAGACTCGAGCAAATGCTGCAGGAAGGCGAGTTTGGAGCGTCTGATGCGGTGCTAGCGCATGTGATATAGATGAAGTTTGAACATATGATCCATATGAAGGTGAAGTCTAAATGCTTGATATGCAAAAGAAGAAGTTTGAACGTCTAACTACGATGCTAGAAAATGTGATCTTGAAGTGCAAAGTCGGTGCGGTCATCTTTAGAAAATGTGATCACGAATGAAATTACGAACATCCCAATTCATATGAAGAAGGCGAAAGTCTGGGCATGATATGCGAAGACGAAATTAAACTGCGATCTAAAAGCTGTAGTGCTAGCAAATGTAATGTAGATGAAGTCTGAACATCTTATCCATATGAAGGTGAAGTCTAAACGCATGATATGCAAAAGACGAAGTCTGAAAGTCTAAACTACGGTGCTAGCAAATGTGATGCAGATGAAATCTGAACATTTGATCCATATGAAGGCGAAGTCTGAACGCCTGATATGCAGAAGACAAAATCTAAATGTCTAAATTGTTGTGCTAGCAAATGTGATGCAGATGAAGTCTGAACATTTGATCCATATGAAGGCGAAGTCTGAACGCCTGATATGCAGAAGACGAAGTCTAAACGTCTAAACTGTGGTGCTAGCAAATGTGATGCAGATGAAGTCTGAACATCTTATCAATATGAAGGCGAAGTTTGAACGCCCTAATGCATTGAAGATGAAACCTAAGCGTGCGAAGCTGAAAGATAGTAAAGCGATGTGGGAGTGTGCCCTAGTATGACATCCAGTAGAAACATGATGAAGTCCGAAATGTCATAACAATGGCTCATATCCTCGATAAAATTTGCTTGGACAAACCCGACCACACAGTAATGATCTCGAAAGATAAGGGATATGCCCCAGTCTGGCATCTATAAAAACATAATGAAATCCCAAAAATGTCATTACAAGACTCATCCTCTCGATAATGACTTTATGCACAAACAAACCAATTCCTGATGATTCTAGCGAATAAGGGATATTGTGATGCCCAAACTGGCACCTATGTCGGAAGAATTGTCCCACAAATCTAAGAACTATAAACATGTTAACTTAAATAATTATAAACAATTATCTTACTTGAAAATATAAACGCACAAAATTTCGCATATACATCACCCAGTAGTAGGTATTCTGTTAATCATATACATATATTTTGAGTCTCATTTACTTTTACTTTTACATTTACACTGTCTCCAAAATCATACATTTAGATTTACAAAATTGAGTCAAACCTACATATGGTGTGGACTCCTACAGGTTGTGTCATTTTTGTATATGGAATATTAGGGACGTCATCTTCGATTTTCACGTAGATAAACACCCAGGTACTAAACTGAAACGGTGGGGGTGTAAATATGAATGACCATCTTGATTATCTGTACTTTATAACATTTTATTCATATTACATATTACTTCTCATATCATTATAATTCAATTACATATTGCATTTCATATCATTTTCATGTTTCACCCCTTTTATAAACATTCCAAAAATTTCATCTCATCTTATGTCATGCTTGCATATTCCAAAAAAGTGGATACGGAAAAGAACTATATGTACGAAGGTCATATCCTTTATGCAGACAATTGATCTATAAAGCTTGTATTGTATTGTAATGACGGGACCATTATAATGATCCAAATGGGATCCATGTCATCGACCTAAACGGGGCCACTCTGTTTGTAAACTATATGCTACAACATTATTATCCCTACAGGTATGCCTATCTATCAAACTACTCAGTTATAAGCAGACAATCAGTTTTATTATGTTTTCTTAACAATCTTTCAAATATCAAAACACATATCCCATATACATGAATAATTACTGATATCTTGTATACATATGGGATATTCACTGTCAATTATTCTCTTGAACCTGTGAAATAGTTTCACATATTTCTTATGATCATTTAACTGTATTCTGTGCTTCTTCATATAACAAAAATATATGTATTTTTTTTTCACACGATCAGAGTTCATATCCTTTCGTATCTTAATCATCTCAATATATTTATCCTATATCATGTAACATTAATTCATATAACTTTTATACAATTTTCGGTTTCCATAACGGTCACTGAGCAGTTTAGACGCTCCCGAGTCCATTTTAGAGCTACAATTTGACCCTATAAACAGGATTGTTAGATAAAGTAATCTTCCTAACTCAATATACCCCTATGTAAGTTTCTTATGGTTGAAAATCATGTCATTTGGACTTTAATTCGGAGTGATATGGTCTAAACATTCGAATTGCTCTGAATGATTTCGAACGAATATCAAATTGTGTTCCTATATTTGAAAATTTTCTAGGAATGATAAAGACGTAATTTGATCATACTTTCTTCATAAAAGTTGTTCTCCCAGATGTCTAGTTTATACAAAAATTTGAATCATCTCATTTGGATCAATATAACTCAAGTTATGATTTAAACAATCGGAAGCTATTCCAGTTCAAAACTCTGTTATGAGACAAGTTTCAGGGACATAATTATTCCCTTACTTTGACGAATTTATGGTAACAATGGGTACTAAATTTGGCTATATTTCCCTCATGGAAGTTGTTTTCCTAGAAGTCTAGTTTACCAAGAAAGTGGAATAACTCAATTTGGATGAGTGAAACTCAAATTATGACATAAGCACCAAAACTTTACCAAAATAGAGGATAACCCAACAACTTACCTGTATTTTCACTTCAGTCTCAAAAATAGGGGCCTTAGTTTGCTTCTTGGTACCCTCTATACTTTTGTAGGTTTACCTCTTAGGGTTATTTCCCAACTGGAATCACTCAATTTAGATGACTAAAGGCCAAGTTATGGCCAAAACAAAAATATGGGTTTTGGAAAAATTTTGACGGGTATCTCTAAAACTGACATTTCGCTACATACATAATCTCCTCATTTGAGGACCACAAACCAAATAACAATCAAAACCAACTTTAAGCCAACAAAAACAACAAAACAAAGAGGAGAAGTAGAATTAGTTTCTAGCATAATTTTTTCTTGAAACCTTATCTTCCTCTCTTCTCTCTTTCTTTTATTTCTTGTTCCTTGTTCATTTCTTCTACTTTCTTCCTCCTTCTCTTCTTACTTGTCCAAAAAAAAAACCAAGAAATGGAGTAAAATCACCAAGGATGACTTCCTCTTCTTCAAACTCGTAAACCTAGTTTCTCCAAAGCCAAAATGAAGAACTCCCCTCAATCAATAGACCAGGTGATATTATCACATATTTTCTTTACAAGGCCTTGTTTGGCTTTTCTCATTTTTTTTTAACTTTCCTCTTTTTTGCATTTTAGTCCCTCTTCCATATTCTAATTGCACACCAACTTATTACAATTTCTAATTAAGTATATACTCTTCTTCATTTATGACCTTTGGGTTCTTAATGTAACATTTTACTATTTTACCCTTAACTCTTGAATTAATTCCGAGTTTTATCATTTTTCTCACTTAGCATTTAAATCCCGGAAAAAAAATACACATTTACTTTTATTATTCCCTAAACATGTTATAAAACTACTAGGGTATAATTTGGGGTGTTATAGATATGCCCAAGTATGACATGTATGCCATCCAATAGAGATGTGATGAAACCCCCAAATATCAAAATATGGATTGACATCTCAACAAGAGTCTGTCTACACAAACAAACAAATCCAAATGATCCCAACAGATAGGGTGTGCGTATGGCATGTGGAGGAATAGTCACAAATCCATGCATCCCCAAATGAGAAAGGCAACCTCGGGATCAACTGGAACTGACTAGAAATGGATCAGCTAGTGAGACATCTCCCCAGAAAAAAGCCACATGATAATATCAAAGATGAAGCTGATGCCAATACCTATCCAAGTAGATGGTGTCAAAGAAAACGTTAAATCTCATGGTCTCAGGGTGGTCTTACGACACGGACTGTAATATAGGCTTAAGGTGATAAGGTAAAAGAAATAAAGGGAAACTAGGTTGAAATACCCAATGATCAACCCCATGCCCTCGTGTGTGGAATGCCACATGCATAAGAAGTCTCATGAGCTATGGACACAATAACATCCAATGGAAGTGCTAATAATAATGATGTAATGCAAAAAGTGTAACATGTGGTGAGATAGGTAAGAGGAAAAGGATGTAGAGTCAAACATCAAACCCGAAATCAATAAACTATATAGAAGGTGGTAAATGTGAAAATAGAAATATGAAGTCAAGAGGGATAAATAACGATGGGGAAAAAATTGGCGATGATAATATGATTAATCTACGAATCACTACACAGGAGGGCATGTGAGTCGACAAATGGGATGATGAATATGACTTTGGCTCGGAGTCCCTAGGAGAGGATCAGTCATCTCACATACCGCTAATAAAATCTAAAGAAATAAGCATGATCTTTTGGGATCTTGGGAAGCTCATCTCAGAACCTCTAGTGGCCTTTATAATAATGATCCTCATAAATCCATTACACGATACTCGAGAATAAATCTTTTAAATTATATCACAATTAGCATTTATATATATATATATATATATATATATATATATATATATATATATATTATTTTTATTTATTTTTCTTATTTTTTTATTTTATTTTTATTATTTTATTTATTTTGCGCATAGGCGAATAAAAATGAGAGACAAACTAATATGACAATAAACGAACATATATCTAAGCGCGAAGGTACAATAAAACAACTCCAATAAAATGACATATATATATTATTTTTATTTATTTTCTTATTTTTTATTTTATTTTTATTATTTTTATTTATTTTGCGCATAGACTGAATAAAAAAATGAGAGACAAACCAATATGGCAATAAACGAACATATCTCTAAGCGTGGAGGTACAATAAAACAACTCCAATAAAATGACATAAGCCTCTCAAACTAAAAGCCTCTTAATAAATGTCGATGGAATGAGTGAAGGGATGACACGACAAACCCCCAATGCAATAAAATGAATAGATCACCAATCTAAGTAGGAAAGAATGAGATAGAACAAGGAGTTAGATAGAAAGAAAGTGATGAAAACATAGAAACTATGAAATGGAGTAGGATTATTGATGGATGTTGCAGGTGATGTAAAGCATGTCAATGCCTATTATAGCCTCAGGGTCTGGCTTGGGCTCTGCACATGAGAGGTCCCACATATCTTAGGTATGAAAAGGTAAGCAGGGCTATAAGATAAAGATAGACCAAAATGCGCAGGTGAGGCTAAATGGGCGCAGCAGTGTGTGGAGCTAACATGATAAAGTATATGGCTAACTAAAATAATGGCTACCCTTCCTGCGACCATGGTCTCGAAGCATTAAGGCTTTAAGTTGATCCAGGTTGGTTGACTCGAAATTGGTTTCATCTGAGTCACTTCAACCATGTAGCTCCCTGCGGGTAAACTCTCTAATAATGTAAGGTCCACACTCAGTTGGTCCTACAATTCCCTGAATTGGGCCGAATCCTCTAAGCTCTTAAAACCAAATCGCCTCGTAGTGGTCTAAACGGCCCTCTTGAAAGCGTAATCTAACTCTTCCTTTGAGTGGCTGAATATGGTCGGCGGCTCTCAATCTCCTCTCATCCTAACGGGCTAAGCTGATCAAGCCCAGTGACTAAGCCCCTCCGCCTTAGAAATATGTTTGCTCCCAGGGCTACTCGAGGATCCCATCTCTGTCTCGATGGGAAGCGCCTCCATGCCATAAACTAGAGAGTAAGGTGTGGCTCTTGTAGCAATGCGAAAGGAGGTTCGGTACGCCCATAATGCGAAAGGAAACTTCTCATACCAGTCTCAAGAAGTCTCAATTATCTTGTGCAAAATACTCTTAATATTCTTGTTTACGGCCTCTACTACCCCATTTGTCTATAGCTTGTAAGCAGGCAATCTATGATGTTGGATGCCATATCTCTGTAATAAAGTGTCAACCTCACCCCTGAAATGCACACCTCTGTCCGATATCAACTTATGAGGAACCCATATCTACAGATAATGTACGATCTGATAAAGGTGGCCACCTTGACCGCATTTAGCTTTGCATAAGAAGTGGCCTCTACCTACTTCGTGAAATAATCAATAGCGACCAGGATGAACTCATGACCACTAGAAGACTTCGGAAAAATCTTCCCAATAACATCTATGCCCCAAACTGAAAAGGCCAAGGTGAGGTCAATGCATGCAACTCTGATGTTGGAACGTGTATGAGATCTCCATTCATCGAAACCTTTCTGTACATCTACGAATGAATTGACAACAATATGTCTCGTGGTTAACTTGATAATAACCGGTCCCTCATAATCTTACGAGCCAACATATATCCTCCCATGTGGGGCCCACAAACTCCAGCATGGACCTCTCTCATTTCCTGGTCAACTAAATCTCAATCTAAGCATAACAATAACACGCCATCAGCTACAAGTATATAAAGTGTCTCTCCACATATCACAACGTGGGTGGCCAACTGTCTCAAAGCTCTCTTGTCCTTAGCCGTCACGGCCTTAGGGTATGTGACGTAGCTAAGAAACTGATAAATATCTTGATACCACGGCAGACCATCATCAAACCCTGACTCATCAATTAGGCAACAATAAGTAGGGACAACTCTAGTCTCAACTAATAGGGGGGCGAACTACTACACCCTTAGGAATGTCAATCATGGAAGCTAAAGTATCCAGAGCATCTGCGAACCGATTCTATGCTCTAGGCAAGTGAGTGTAGCTCAAGTTGTCAAATCTCCCAACTAGCAACTCTATTTAAAGCATAATAAGGCCTAAGCTTCACATCTTTGGTCTTCTAGTCACCCTGAATCCGTCTAATCACCTGATTAGAATCATCGAATATCTTCATCCCTCTAATCCCAAGCTCAAGTGCAGTCTCTAACCTAAAGGATGCATGCCTCATACTCAACAATGTTGTTTGTAGCTGGATAACAATCCAAAAAGGCCAAATGAACTGATCTCTGGATATGATCACCATGTGGAGAAAACTATAGAACACTTATCCCATATCCATAATGGTTGGCTACACCATCAAAGTACATGCGCCAACTAGACAAACCAGTTACTCCTATAATCTCCTCATCTGAAAATTCATCATCAATCACTCTATTGTCGGTAACCGGAAGTGAGGCCAAGTGATCTGCTAAGACACTCTCTTTTATAGACTTTTGAGTGACATATTGAGTATCAAACATTATCGAGTCTGAGCCATCTCTCCTTAAGTGCGCTTATCAAAGGCGAAATGTCAAGCGAGATATCTCAAAGGATCCAGGACAAGAGGAAGCAAAGTTTGCACAAAATACTCTGTCATGTAATGTCTCAATCTCCGAGTGGCCCAAACTAAAGCTAAGAAGACCTCGTCTCATACTCCAACATCCTCTTACTCAAATAACAGATAGCTCGCTCCCTACCAGAATCATCAAGCTGAGCTAACATACACCCCAAATCAATATCTGAAACTGACAAATATAACAAGAGAGGTCGTCTAGGCATGGGAGGTACCAAAACATGAGGGTAAAGCAAATACTCTCTAATCCGCTCAAACGCCTACCGACACTGATCATCCCAAACCTTAGGTTGTTTATTTCTCAGAGGTCGGAAGATAGGCTCACAAGTATCTGTCAGTTTAATAATAAACCTTCTTATATACTGCAATCCACCCAAGAAACCCCAGATCTCAATCTCAGTTTGTGGTGGGGACATGTTAAGGATAACTCTGATCTTATCGAGATCTGCTTCAATACCTCTCTCACTAATCATGTAGCCCAAGAGCTTCCCAAAAGTCACTCCAAAAGTGCATTTTTGGGATTCGGTCTCAATCTAAAGCATCTAATCCTACGGAAGGGCGCTTAAGGCGCCAGTGGTTTGCCCTATCAAGGGACTTCACAATCCTTATCATCCCCACATAGACCTCGACATCTCGTGCATCATGTCATGAAACAGTGTAGTAGTTGCTCTTTGATAGGTATATATACATTCTTGACTGGCTTGCGACATGACTACATGGTGTAGGTGCCCTACTCAATGATAAAAGATGTCTTCTCCTTGTCCTTGAGAGCCATCAGAATCTAGTTATAACCAGAGAATCCATTCATAAAAGACAACATCGCATGTCCTGTAGTACTATCAACCAACATGTCAATATGTGGGAGAGGGAAATCATTCTTAGGGCTGGCCTTGTTGAGATTTCTAAAGTCCACACAAACTCTAACCTCGTCGTCCTTTTTAGGAACAGGGACGACATTAGCCAGCCACTCGGGATACTAAACCACTGATATGAAGCCAACACTAAGTTGCTTCTAGATCTCCTCCTTCACCTATAATTTTGGGGGTGTAATCGCCACCGAACTCTTTCTTGGTCACAGCATGTGCCTGGCGGTAGGTGATGCTAAACTATAAAGGGGTCAAGGCCTGGCATGTCCTCAAATGGCCACGCAAAAACATCCAAGTATGATTTGAGTAGCTTTGAAAACTATCTCTCATCTGTTTACAAAGTGAGTGCAGATCCTCGACTCTACGAGGCTGTACCAGTGTACTAAGGTAACTATCTCAAGGTCATCAAAATGATGTGAAACTCGATCATCAGTAAAGCTATGATCGGAGTCAAACCGGTAGTTGTCATCAAAATCAGGTTATAAAGGCTCATAATCAATATCACGAAAATGTGATATGGGTGAATGAGGTGCACATGCCTCAATATCATCAATAAAAGAGATAGGAAAATACTCGAAAATGCTCAAATCCATAGATGAAAAGGCAAGTACATCATCCGAACATGAGACAAATCCTGAAAAAATATCAAAAGAAAGTGGTGGGCCCATAGAATCGGACTCTCCTACAACATGTCCTAAAATATCCAGGGAGTGCAATATCAATAACCACTTTTGTATCATTCCATTAATCAGCGTCATCGTAGGACGAGAGAAGCATCCTCATCACCTCTCAAAGCAAGCACATAAAAATCACTAAGTGTAGAATCTGGCTTAGGCTGACTGATGACCATTTGGAGTACCTCCTCAACATAATCATAAGATGACATAACCCCATCAATACCCTCATAATCAGCTATCTCGTCAGGAAAACACATAGTGAACACACTAGATCACCTAAGGGAAGGAGGAGCGATCAAGGTAGTAGAAGTGTCGGGAGCCCATCGTGCAATTGAAGTTGTGAAAAAAGTTGATCACGGCTGACATCTTTGGATATTAGTAGGCTCATCAATTGATCTATCAGGATGTAATAATGGCTCTAAAGCCCTCACAAAATAGTTAGTCAACCTCAAACTTTAAGGACTAACATGATAGTCAAATGGAATGTGATGAACTCGAGATCTGACCCTCTCTTGGCGCAGCTGTGCCATGCATCGAAAATATGCCTTTACGGGTACAAATCCCAAGCCAAAGGGTAGGTCATGGTCCAAAACTGTGATAAGCTCGCTACGGCCATGCTGACAACGCCTAAAACCAAACCCGGCATGTACGACATGCCACTCGTCATGTCAGCTTTGACCGGGCTCCTAGGTCAGTCAAATGACATAAGTACTTAATCTCTAACAAAATCCCCTGGCTCCATGGTATGTACCTCATCAAAAGTGAATCCGATCATAAGTAAATCATAACCTCCATGGCTAATCTCCAATATTGGCTCATAAGTCAAATGTGGCCCGCTTGTAGATGAAATAGTGATCACTCAACCATCATGAATGAACTTCACCTTCAAATGAAGGGAAGATGGGATAGCACCAACACTATGAATCCATGGCGGCCCCAGTGGGCAAAGGATGTAGGGATCCTCCAAGAGCTTGAGAGCAAAACCTGAAAAGCGGTGACCCGATCTCATCGACGAGGTCGAAGGTGCCCGTCACCTCTCTACGAAGTCTTGCTTGTCATAAGATCTCATTTAATGCGTGTAGATGGCTCAAAATCTATGGGCCCATATCCTAGAGTGATAGTAATGGCAAGTGGATAGACATTTAGGGAAAATCCATTATTTAAGAGGATAGATGGAACATGATGACCTAAACAACCCGATTAATATATCACGAGTCGGCGTGGTGAAATCTCGGGGTGAAATCATCCTTTAAGAAAACAATGCAGTGGCTGGACCCGGTTGTGATCATATGTATCAGGCCCTCTGGCGATGTGGTCGTGTCAACTCAAATCCGACTCAGAGCCTTAATCAAAGTCTCTCTATGGGTGGTAGAGGAAGCTAACAAACTCCAAATAAAGATACGAGCCTATGTACTCTGTAGTTGTTTGAGGATCTCATCATCCTCTCTCACTTTCTCGTCTCTAGCAGTATCAGGATCTATAAGCCGAGATGGAACCAGAGGTTGCTGTCTGACCACCCTACCTCCTCTGATAGCATACTAAATCTCTAGTGTATCAACTATCCCTCGGTCTAGAGTCTGAATAAAAGGAGTCTAAACACTATAACACAATAAAGTCACTGGGCTCGTTACAAGGATCCAAACTAGAGTGATGCTCGGTGTCAAAACGACATGTGCTTGAATTTGCTGGCTCAAAAACACCTCATGAACCCTGTCATCACCGTAACCATCATCAAATATTATGGACCTCGGCCCCTGATCATCCCATGACAACATATGGATGTGATCATCAAACTCAGAAAAATCAATAGAATGAATACCTCCCGCTGGAGGAGGAACCGCATGTGTAGAATAAGTCGAAAGGGGGTTAGAACTAATGCTAGGTTGCCCTAACTGCACAATACCCTAATCAATCAAGTTTTGAACAACATGTCTCAAGCGATTACTTGATATGTAGTATGTCAAATTGATGATAGGCACAATGTAGGTCCATCCGAAAATGAGGGTGAACAACCTGCGGTAATGGCCTTGGTGCTAATAGATTGAGTAATCCAACAGTCATCAATGCCTATAAGACCTCACCCAAAGGCATGCCTATTGGAGTAAAGAAGTGCTGGCTGTCTGAGGCTGTATGTAGGAGGCTGTGGGGCGCTCGAGGTTTAAGATGAAGCGTGGGTGGTCTCTCCATAACTTTGTGGGCGTAAGCTGGAGTGATTGGAGTGTATGGAGGCGGTAACCTAGCGGTTGAGGTGGTATGGAAGATTACATCTTTGAAATGAGCCCGATGGCTCCTACCTCCACGGTCTATATGATCGGATGGCTTCTTCCCTTACTATTAGAAAGGAAGAATAGGCCATGGCTTGCGCACCATACCATCCTCAATACCATATAAGGCCTTTATCGAAGCTCTGTAATCAAAAATCGATACCCCCATAAGACGTCTAGCATAACTAGGTTGTAGACTCCTCATGATCATGCTAATATCATCTCTCTCGATGGATGATCAATCATCCCGAATAACTTCCTCCCTACAACGGGAGATGAATGATGTGCAGTCATGAGCTCCACCTCATAGCCTCGAAATACTCTCCTAAGTGACATCATGACAATCTTTACGAGAAGAGGCTATCGGATAAACTCATAAGAGCAAGATCCTCCCAAGTCCGCCTACATGAAACGCATCTAAAAGGTGGCAAACGACTATGTACCCACCTTACTCAGTAATAGGGGCAACATGATCGGCGAGCTGTCGAGCCCGTGCTTCTCATCGGCCGACTATATATCCTCGAATGAATGCATGGGCGTCCCTACTGCTGTATACCGCTCCATGTCGACGTCGAAATTTAGGCGCGGTGGGGTCGTATATTGCACTATCAAATCCATCCCACACATCCATACCCTCTGCAACTCTCAATTGTCTAAGCATTCGCTCTACTCTTTGTATGTAATCATCAGAAGCACCAATAGTCTGAATTGGAACAATCGCATGTGGCGAGATCACCTCTGTAGGCCTCTGGATGACAAAAGGAGTGCCCTGAGGGATAGGCGACGGTGCCATCTGAGCCATCGATGGAGGTGGAGGTGGTGCCCCTATGTCAAACTGAGTATCCTCCTGTGTTGAAATTTATGGGGTTTACTGTCTATCAATCCTTTGACTGAGGCCATGCACTATATCCTGGGTGCGGCGACGGCCATGCCTTGATATGCTCAGCTTATAATAATATAGCTGCATGTGGATCCATGCTCATTTTGATTTGATGTATGTACTGACTACTATGACTTCCCAGCACGAAGATGGGCCCAGTTTGTGTTAGTGAATCCTGAAAGTGTAACTGAAACAAATAAGGTGGAGTTCAAGTCGAACCTAAAAGAATCTTCAAAATGGCGAAATAAGCAATCGTCACTATGCTCATGCGCCCCACTTTGAAACTCAATACTAGTCAATGCACATTATCTTGTCGAGAGGAAACCAAAATGGAGAAATTCGGATCCATATCATGACTAATCCGACTCTGAAGGCTCACAGATGCACCCACGTGTAGGATGGGAGTTCTAATCGAGCGTGGAATCTAGAAACTCCCAGCCTAGAAGTCGATGGCGGCTCCCCAAAGACAAGGGGTGGTGGATGCTTTTAAAGAGGGTCCCAACGGGACGGTGTACCCTCAGTGGCACCTGACCTCACGTCTACGAAAAGACGGGCGCTTCCATGTAAGGTGGTCATTGACTCCACACATACTTCCTCGACATCCAGAGGCTTCTGGTAAAGAGCTCTCACTACTCTTGGCATAGGAATAAAACTAAGTGTACGGTGAATAAATATTGAAAGCATTCGAAAAAACCTAATAAATCTAACACAAAGAAGAGCACATTGGTCATACAAATATCCTGAAAACTAGCTCTGGGCTATACAAGACTTCAAAGATTGGACTCCTCAGCATCAATATGTCAACCACCTTTGGAATGCTCCCAAACATAGATATAACCCATTGCTGGACCTTACTCATAATCATTCGCTCAATCGAAGATCAAACAAGGAACAATAGGTCTCCAATCAAACATCAAACACAACATCTAAAGGGACAAAGTCGACCGAGATAAAGGAGTCGGAGATAAGGGGATTAATGTCTGTCCCATATAGACAAGCAACATGCAGTCAAACAAGAGAGGGTGACAGACCCCCTTCCTAACGACAGGAAATCTGCCAACAACTCCACGGTAAACCTCCCGGTAATGACTCGCTCGTGACAGAGTTACCATGAAGCTAAAGCGGGTTAAAGCTGCTGGGGAGAATTGTATTTGGAAAACGTGGGTTATAAAATTTTTCACTTTTCTATTAAAATCACACCTTTATATTTAGCGAAAATCCGGCAACATAACATTGCACGGTGGTCAAGCTCAAAATACAAAATCACCTGTATAAAAATATACACTCCCAATGTTTTTCCAAATGTCCAACTACATTGATAAAGGACCTCAGTCTCATCAAAATATAAGATAAGGATCGATCAACATAATTTTTGTCGTGACTTTCATTTTTCTCAAAACCATGCATGCATATTTTACAAAGATATTTACATATACAAAATGCCACATTTTTAACTTTTACTAATTTTAATTTACACACCTTATCTTATATAACACGGCGATGCGGGGGCGAGGATCTGGAAAGGTCTTTCGGCTTCAACACCTTTGAAAAATTATTTTAAAAACAGAAAACTGTGAGCCAAACGGGCTCAGTGAGTACTATAAGTTCTAAATGTTGCTGTCTGTTGTATGTACCTCCCAATATGAAAATCTGTACATAAATGGTTGTAAAGCGTTTTATGAAAGCGGAAGTTTTTGCTGAAAACCATTTAAAACTATTTATTTGTTGAAGCTGTTTACTGGCTGGCGCGTTACGAAAACTAGTGCTGCGGCGTGCGAAAACTATTTATGCTGGCATTGTTTACGTGGTGGTTAATATACGAAAGTGCTATCGCGTAAATCGAAATTTTAACCCGCTGCGGCCCGTTTACGAAATACCCTAGACGTTGATGCCACGGAACCTCGGAACCTGACATCAGTAGTGAACCTCGGAACACTACCCGACTAAGATGGTCCGGTGAACACAGCAGGATCTCTAGAAACATAATGGAACCTTGGAACCAAAATGCTCGGTGATTGAACCAAAATGCCGTTGATGAACCCGCAGGGCAACACCTCATCGCCATGTACTGCTAAGTCGTAGCTAACTATACCGAATGTGCGGAGGGCGACTCACTATATATTCTAGGTCTAAACTTTGATTGTTGACCGAGCCAGTATAGTTAGTCATAATATCCCATAACCTTGCCATGCACAATCAGAAGCCATCGCCAGGAATGGCTGTGCCATCTAGGGTTTTGCTAAACCAGACCAAAGCTGTTTAAATGCGAAATCAAACTTGCATTGAGTATAACAAGTGGGAGGTAAAAAAAAAAATGCTTTATAAATTTATATTTTTCAAAGCACTTTACATTTGTAATTAAGCAACTCGTTTAGAAAAGTTTTGAGTACTCACCTTTTCTCGACTAATTTCTTACAATTCTTGTCAAGCACTCTAGATTCTCGTGGTCGAATGCTCCAGATAAACACCACAATCCATGCAAGTCGCAAAATGCCCTCAGTTCAACGTTTTAACCATAAAACATATACAAGGCTTTCAAAGCGACTATATCGAACGAACTTCGATTGTAACTAAACTTTACGTGCTAGTCCCATTCGATGAGGACATCGATAATATGATGTGAAATTGACCAAAATGTCCATACACATTAAATAACCCCATAAAACTATACTTGTTTTACTTAAAACTTTTGGCTTCGAGGACTTTTCCACATAGAGTCTAAAAATACCGAAATATTTACGAAAATTCTGTCGGAGCTTGTCAGAAGTACAATCTGAGAATTTCAATCCAAGCGTCAGAACGATCAGAAATTCAAGCCATGGTAATAGAACACGGTCGAAAATTCCTAAAAATTCCTAAACTTCAGTCTAAAAATTTTGGGACTAAAGTTCTGACGCTTTCACGACACCAGAAATTTCAAGCCATTACCTAACCTTTAGGCTTGAAATAACACAAATAGACAAATTTTTCTACCTTTTTAAAAGTTTGACAAAATGCTAGATATTAGGTACTTATGCGTAGCTCTCTTGGCGTAGTCAACTTTTTATATACGCTTTCGACGAAAGTCACGGTCGATTTGGTAAATGCGAGAAAGAAACAAGGAGAAAATAAAAAAAAAAAAATCGTTTTCTCTCTCTCTCCAATTCGTCTCCATTACCCAATGGTCCACGCCACATTTTTATTTTTTTATCCCTTTTTTTTTCATTATTCTTTTTCTTTAATTATTATTATTATTATTTAGATAGCTAATTTCTATTGTCTCATTCGGGTTCGTTTTTGTCCCGAAATTTTTTATTTCTTTTCAGTTCACTTATTTTAAATGAACTTTAACTCAAGGCATTTTCTAACCACGAATTTTTTGTAAAAATCTCATCCTGAATCCGGCAATTTATCACCCGAATTCGTAAAATATTCATTTGTCTCGAGGTCGACAAAGAAATTTTACGGGTCACTAAATCAGCGAGACAAATTTAACGGCGTAGTCCATTTTGTCATCCGAGATCTAGAGAATTTTTTAGGCTTCCCTGAACAATTCTGGTAATTTATTATTATTATTATCCTTTTAAAATTACATAATTGGAATTTCACCTATCCACTTTCCTTAATTGCAAAGGTGCCACAATTCTTTGAAAGCTTTATAATTTCATCCTTAAAGCGACCCAAAATTATTATGGCTATTAAAATAATTAAGGGAAGCTACTTGAATACACTATACGGTTACACATCGCATGCCTCTCTCGGGACGGGCGTTACAAAATCCTCCCTCCTTTAGAACATTCGTCCCTCGAAATGAACAAAATAACACTCTTTACAAGAGGATACTGCTTAATCTCAAAACAATGAGGATGATAGCTGGCATCAGAGCCTCGACTCCCATGTAGCCTCTTTTAATCCGGCTGATTTAGTAAAAACTTTGACTATGAATGACCTTATTAAAGTAAAATGCGCTCTCTGTGATCTCTTATCTGCATTAGTACACTCCTTATAGGGAAAATTATCTTTAGTTCTACTGGTTGATCTTTGAGTACATGGGAGGGATGAATATTGCCACGGGCATGGATACATGAAACACATTATGAACCTTAGAGCGACTAAGGAGGAAGGTCTAATTTATATTCACGGTCCCACTCGGCAATAATCTCCTTATGGCCCTATGTCTGGGCCTCGGCTTTGCGTCTTCGTCGAGGACACCTTTCAAGGAAACTTTTGAGGAAGACCCTATCGCTACTGGCGGAGATCTCACGATTGTTTGTCCGCATAACTTTTACGCCGCCACTGGCTATCTTGGAGTGTCTCGGACAATACGGATCTTATCTAAGGTAATGCGTACTAACTCACGGACCTATCAGTCTCCTATCTCCCTACTTCATCCCGACATAAAGTGCGACACTTCAGGCCATACAATGATTCAAATGGAGCCATGCATCTTTGGATTGATAGCTTGTTGTTGTAGGCGAGAACTCCATGTCGGAGAGATAAATGCATATCCAGCTTCCTTAAACTACATCACATGCTCTAAGCATATCCTCTAATGTCTGAATAATTCTCTCTGACTGACCATCGGTCGAGGATGGAAAAGCGTCTTCAAAGTCTGTCGAGTCCCATGGCATCCTATCGTGGACGAAATGCGGATGTGGTCACGGGGTCTCGGTCTAAGACTATCGATATAGGAACACCATGGTAATCTAATAACTATCTCCCTCCATATAATTGGGCCAACTTGTCCAGCGGTCATCATTACTAGCTGGGAGAAAATGCGCGGTTCGTTGAGTGCATCATTATCGCCCCATATGGCATCGTGTTGTCTCGAGTTCTCGGAAGCCAGATAACAAAATCCCCATAGTAATCTTATCCCACTTCCATGGGAATCGGAAGGGAGTTGTATCTTTCTGTGGCTTACGGGTGCTTTGCCTTTACTGGCGCGGGTTAGGCATACGGATCTGAAATCTGCAATTTCCTTTCATGCCTTCCGCTAATAATGCTCCCTCGGGTATGATACATCTTGGTGCTACCAGGTGCATGGCATCTTGAAGAGTGAGCCTCTTCCATGATTTCCCTTTTTAGTTCACCTATTTTGGGGTACACATTGACTCCACTCCCAGCATTACGCCATACGTCTCACGATCTGGAACTCTGGTTTCCTACCGCTCGATCTCTTGCTCGACTTGTCATCTACGAAACCTGCTTCTGACCTTCCTTGATCTGATCCACGAGAAGAGGACAAGCATAAAACGATGCCAATAGTGTCCCTATATCGGCTACACACCAGCTAAACTCCCAAAGTCCTCAACTCTATCCCAACAATGGGAGATATCTTGTGCGCAGGATAAACATAGGAACCTCAGATTTCCGGCTTAAGGCATCGGCTACTACATTGGCCTTCCCCGGATGGTACTCTATCGTGCAATCATAATCCTTAATCAACTCCAACCACCAACGCTGCCTTAAGTTAAGCTCTTTCTAAGTGAAGATATACTACAGGCTCTTATGATCGGTGAATATCTGACAGGGAACACCGTATAGATAATGTCTCGGATCTTTGGAAGCGAAAACCCTTTATTTGCTAGTTCTAAATCGTTAGGTAGTTCTACTCGTGCTTCTTTAGCGGCGGAAGCATAAGCTATCACTCTACCATCTGCATCAAAACACACTTTAACCCGCATGCGGAGGCATCACTATATACCACGTAACAGTCCTTTCACGGCGGTAGTGCTATCTCTTTGATTTGTCGTCAATCTACGTCTCGGCTCCTCAAAGCCCATCTTGTGGTGTCGACCACTTTCAATTCCGATCCCTTTTCAATAGATTGGTCAATGGGGTTGCTATGTTCGAAAATCCCTCAGCCAAATTTCTGTAATAACACGCGATCAGAGAGCTACGGACTTGAGGAAACAGCTGTGAGCACCGGTTCCACTATAGCTTGATCTTCGAGGGATCCACACTAATACCTTTCCACTAAACAGACATGACCCAAGAAAGCCACTGTCCGAACAAATCAAGACTTCTACTAAACTTGAGTGATAACCGACGCCTTTAAGAATCTCGGCGAACATCGCCCTGGAGGTTTCCCTATTGTTCCTCCAACTGGCCAGGTGAATAGGAATGTCATTTCAACGAATACATCACAAACTTATCTTAAATACGGACTGAAACACCCTATTCATCAAATCGTGAACGAATTTAGTGCATTAGTCAACCGAATGGGACAATAGAAATCTCCCAGAGGCACCCGATCTCGTCCCGAAGGCATGAGAAAACATCATTCTCCCGACCAACTGATGGTAGTATGACTTAGTCAATCTTTAGGAATATACTCCAGATCTTATGGGAATTGGTCAAATAGGGGCTCATTCATACAGGAAGTTGATACTGGTCATGATGGCGCCCGATTCAGTCAGTTGCCTAGGCCGAGAGAACTGAAGCTTCCCCATCTTTTCTCTTATGGGAAGAGTAGAACTGAGCTCCCCATGGTGAGGCACTAGGCCTGGATGGTGTCTCTTGCTTAGCAATTCCTGAATTAGCCTCTAATTCCTTTCTAACTACTGGCGCCATTCTCAGACGAGGAAATGGATATCGCCTGGCCCCCGAATCAGTCAATAACGAACCTAATTTATCCTAGGGCAACCCAAGATGGTCCCAGAGATTCGAAACTGACTATGGATGTTCCTTCCAAATTGGCATCCTTCTTGTCTCCTATCCATCTCAAATGCCAAATAACCCGCAACCTTCCGGCATTTCGAGGCGGCCGAATAACAGACTAGGGCTTATCTTCTTCATTCCAAGATTATCACTTGTTCTCCCCGTTGGAACCAATTTACTTTTTTAGCAGCTAACCCAAGGTACTCTGATGCTTTTGATAACCAGTCCATACCTAAGATTATATCAACCACTTTGATGCCTAACACTATCAAGTCTTGCTGAAAATCTTATTCTGATCACCACCTCCTGTTACTTGAAACTTATCCTTTGAGATTTATCTCATCGGGTACTGAACATGGGTTTAATTCATCTATAGGTCGGGACTCTATCTCGGTGCCTCTAAGTGAATGGTAATCAAAATAAATGAATGAGTCTTCCTAGGTTCACCAATGTACATCGCGATCGTGAACTCGAAATCATACCAAATTCGCCTGTATAATTCGCTTCATTGCAGTGACCGGAATACCTGAGCTTGAGTACTGAAACGATTCACCTGGGCGACTGTACTCCGTCATCGTAGACCCCTACCGCGACTATCAGTGTCAGACCGTCACCTTCGTTTGAACACCCTACTTGAATGACTGACCATCAGCCTGGGGTAGATGCTAACGCATCACCTCAGGTCTCAGGCATGAACTGACATTTTATAGTGACCTTCCCGCCGCGAATGGAAACATCTGCCATATTCTTATCTCATCTTCCGAGATGCCTCCTCCACATGTATGGCAATACTAAAAGATGAGCCCCAAGATCTACCACTTGGTCGTCAGATCACTGATCTCATAGATGTCGTCTTCCTCCCTCCCTGCCCCGAGTCACACGATCCACTTTCCTTTCTTTTCTCATTTAATCTGACTAGGTGCCCTGGGCTCTACTAGTGTCGGGAGCACTTCTTTACCGTCCGTCGCCCGAGTTAGAATTGAAACTCGCCCTTTTCTACTCCCTTACAGCCTCAACCAAATTTCTCTCAAAGTTACTTTGAGATGCCTGTGTTAGATGAACTTTAATTCTACCGTCTGCTTCTACATGAATCGCTTACACTTATGTCTTTATTTTCCCTAGATTATAGGTGCACCAATTTCACGAGTTCAAAACCCTCTCGCTCATATTCTACACCATGTGGGATCGCTGTTTCCAACCTCAAGAATTCTTCATTTGCATCCTGACAACTATGGGTAAAATCATTCAGAACGCTCATTTGGAATGGTCCCAAGTACTTTAGGGTGTCTCTCTAATGGCCTCCCACCAGCCTTGCCTCACGCACCAAGAACCCCAAAAATAGGGACTTTCGCCATTCAACACCCCATTACTGGAGAATTTCACGAACTTGGCTGAAGGGTGGCATGTCAGCTTCGTAGTTATGTACCATCATGTTTTAGCCTCTTAATTTTAGAGCCGCTTTATCAGCGCCTCGCTCTTCTGTGAGGCTCGATCACGTGGTAAATTTCGCTGCAATAATCAGATAACTCGATCCATCAGCGTATCGCCATCCCAACCCGCTCCATGTCTCCATGGGGTTGATTCATCAGCGCATTTTCAGATCTGGGGTGTGCTGACATATCTTCCAAGTTTCCATAAAGTTCATGATCGACCTTTACGACCATTCGTACATACGCCGAATCTGATTTAGTGGACGGTGGTGACACTTTTTCAATATTTGATACATGCAAAGATTAGCAAACAATGTAGGTTGCGAGTAGAAAAACTAATAGAGCAAAGGCGTGAGAAACACTGGGTGGGAAACGCTCAAAAACAAGTGAACTATCGCCTGTTCCGTCATACCAACTCGAATGCACTCTTCCTAAAGGATGTGAAATCACGGCACTCCACAAGAACTCCCCGCCCAAGCCTCTCGCCAGACTGACAAGGTTACCATGAAGTTGCCGCTAAAACAGCTGAACCAGATTTGGAAAACAAGGAAATTTTTCACTTTTCTATCAAAATCACACCTTTATATTTCAATAAATTCGTGAAAGAGGGAATTCGACCAGACAAGTGGTCGGGCCCAAAATACAAAATCACCCGTATAAAGAGAGACTCCGAAGGTTAAAATGTCCAACTTACAACAATAATAGACTCTAGTCCTTTCACTAAAATATGGGATAAGGATCAATCCAACATAATTTTTTGTCGCAATTATTTTTCTAAACCATGCAATATATATTTTATAAAGATATTTACATATACAAAAATGCCATTTTTAACTTTTACAATTTTAATTTACACCTTATCTTATATAACACAAATTCGTCGAAACTATGATCCTCTGAAAGGTCTTTTTCGCTTGAAGACCTTTCGCACCTAAAAATTATTTCAAAACAAACTGGAGCCAAAACTGGCCAAATGAGCACTAAGTTCGAATGTTACGCCCTGGCAGGCTGTACCTCCCAATATGAGGTAAAATTGTAGACACAACCTATCAGAAACCGCCAGTGAAACGAGTTTAAGTAAAAACCATTTCCAACTGATATTAAGTGGAAACCTGCTTTCACACAAAACCGTCAAAACTATTTATGCCGTTGAAACCGTTTTGAAGCACATCCTCGGAAGTGCTACTATAAATCAAGTACCAACCATCGCGCCCATTTCTCGAAATACCCTAGCACGTGATGCTACCGAACCTCGAACCCGAGCATCGTAGTGAACTTCCTAAACACTACCCTGGGCTAAGATGGTCCGAACACAGCTGGATCTCTAGAAACATAATGGAAAACCTTGAAACCAAAAATGCCCTATGGATGGAACCTCGGAATCAACAATTTTACCATATGGCTTGCTAGCAATAACTTATATACTCCCGAACGCAGGCGACCTCCACTATATTCTAGATCTAACCTGAATGGCTACTTGTAAAGAGGAGGAATGGCTATCCCATAACCTTGCCATGCACAATCCGAAATACATCCGACCGAAACTCGAGTCAGGTTACCTGTGTGGGTTTCGCGAAACCGTGCCAAACTCGTTTCTTAAATACCGAAATCAAACTTTTCTGTTGAGTATAACAAGTGGGAGGTAAAAAAAATGCTTTATAAATTTATATTTTCAAAGCACTTTACAAACTTGTAATTTAAACACTTTGCTTTTGTAGTGCCGATTTTGAAAGATCTACCTTTTTCGACTAATTTCTTACAATTCCTCGCTGCCACTCTAGATTCCGTCAGTTTAATGCTCAAATCGCCTACAATAATCCATACAAAGTACGAAAACGCCTCGCCAACGCGCTTTAACCATAAACATATACAGGCTTTCAAAGCCACTCATATCGAACCAACTCGATTCTAACAAAACTTTACGTGTTAGTCCCATTCGACAGACATCGAGCACATGATGCGAAATCGACCAAAATGTCCATATTACTAAATGCCCCATAAAACTATCTGCTTTAGCAAACTTTTGACTTAAGGGATTTCCATAGAGGTAAAATACTGGGATTTGTAATTACGCCCGACTCATCCGACTACAATCCCGAATTTCAATCCAAATGTCCGAAAACAATTCAATTCAAATTTCGACCGTCCAACATTAGCCCCAAAATTCCTAAAAATTCCTAAACTCGATTTAAAATTTGGGACTAAAGTTTACGACTTTTCACTACTTTCTACAAAATTTCAAGCCATTACCTAACCTTTTAGGGCTTGAAATAACACAAGTAGACAAATTTTCTACCTTTTAAAGTTTGATAAAAGGCTAAGATATTGGTACCTATGCGTAGCTCTCTTCGCGTAGTCCAATCCGCTTCGTCCGACGAAAGTCTACGGTCCACTCGCAAACTGGTGAAAGAAACAAGGGAGGCACAAAAAAAAAAATCGTTTTCTCTCTCTCCAATTCGTCTCCACTGTTCGTCCCACGTCCTACGTTTTTTATTTTTATCCCTTTTTTTTTTCATTATTCTTTTTCTTTAATTATTATTATTATTATTTAGATAACTAATTTCTATTGTCCTGGTCTCGCCCGTTTTTGTCCCGAAAATTTTATTTCTTTTCTACTCACTTATTTTAAATGAACTTTAACTCAAGGCATTTTTCACTTCCCGAGATTTTTGTAAAAATCTCATTCCCTAAGTCCTCAGTAAATTTATCCCGTAAATTGTAAAAATATTATGAAATATCTCATAATTCGAAGGAAATTTTTCTGGTCACTAGATTTCATGAGACGAATTTAACTACAAATTAAGCCACATCCGAGATCTAGAGAATTTCGAAGCTTCCTGAACAACATGGTAATTTATTATTAATATTATCCTTTAAAATTACATAATTGAATTTCACTCCATCCACTTTCCTTAATTGCAAAAGTGCCACAATTCTTTGAAAACTTTATAATTTCACCTTTAAACTACTCAAAATTCTATTATGGCACTAAATAATTAAGGAAACCCTTGGTGCACATACTACATACCGCATACACCCTCCTGATGTGGTGTTACAGAGAGGTAGTCATACAACAAGTAGTCATGCGAAACACAAGTATCTATACACAATAAACATATCAAATTGCAAGAAATATACAATAAGAATACATCATGATGAAGCAAATTAATTAATAAAACAAACAAACAAACAAACACTCAATGTGTTATTAGCACAAAGAGGATATCAAAATCAATCACCAATTCAGTTACATTTTCCTAAATTATATTCAAGCTGACCTAATTAAATTCCCAAACTGATTCGCGCATTTCAGGACCCCATTTTTCACGTATGCTCCTACTCGAAGGCAAGACTCGCTTTTTTTTCTTATTTTGAAAACCTATTTTTAGAAACGCTTGGAGTCGCCACTTATTTTAAGGGTTTTTAAAGGAAAAACAAAATAAGAAATAAAACCATAGTGTGATTCCTTATTTAGCAAAAGATGTCTCCACGAAAAACCAAGTCCGAATCCAGAGGTCATGTTTCCTATCAGAAGGTACTAGAGGAGTCAGAAAGACTTCTCTAAGCCTATAAAAACGGCCCTACTTAAACAAGTTTAAGTGAACTCGTGACAACCAATTAATTAATTATAGATGTCAATGGGAATCATGTAGATGGTAAATAAGAGCAAAATTAAAGAGAAGAAACACGGTACTTGGCAAATGAATCGAGATAATTATCAATAGAAAATCATGTTAGTTTGACACAACAATATAGAATATTCACATTTAATTAAAAAACGATTATAGATCATAAGTCGAATTATTTGTTAAAATGATACATGAGATGTCGAGCCCCACCTAAGCCCATTTATATGTTACACAAATTAACTCCACAAAGATTCCATTTTCTAGGAACTGTGACACCCTAAATCCCAGGGGTCCGTTGACAACCCGTCAACCTGCGGAAAATTCGTGGATGTCGGGTAACTCGGCACCACATCATTGAGTCCCCTTTTCCCGGGACCTAGGATTTAACGAAAATCAGGTAGAGTCTCCTTTGTACAGAGAGCTCTACCCAAAATACAACATGTGCAATTACATGGCAACATGTCCCAATATTATACAACGACCACACCGGGTCCACTTACAAGTAAAAATTGCAACATAGAGCCCATTTATCCATACTCAAACATATAAGCACATGACTATAGGACCATAGTCCATAAGAGTTTAAATTTACACCACTCTTATACAAAACATAAATCAAAATTAAGAATTCTAAAACATGTTTTACAAAATATGAATCAAAGCCACAATTCGGCTTTCTTCTCATTATCGGCCTCTAGTGAGCGTCATCGCCTTGCACATCCCCTGTACCTGAAAGGGGGGTCCCACGACTGGGTGAGCAATGCTCAATAGAGTGAAATCCTACAAGGGCTACTCCCCACCAAACTGCACATGCAATGGTCAAGCCACAAACACATTCCAATCACGATTATGTCAATCCTAAAATGGAATCTACATGACATGAATGAGATGCTACTCCTCATGATCCCTATACCAAGTCCTCACCGACTTCTCTCAACATACAATATGCAATGTATGAAAAATTGTTTTCAAAACAAAAGATTTTTGTATTGAAAACTCATTAGACAATTTTTGATATCAAAATTTATTGGACAACCCTCCGATAAAATTTATTGGACATACTCCGATAAAATTTGGTGGACAACCCTCTGATATAATTTATTGGACATACTCTGATAAAACCGCTTTGTTCAAAAGCCATGTTAGGCAACCTCCGATCATTCATGCGACCTTTTAGGACTTTGTCCCTAGACGGAAACCAACATCAACACCAAACACAATGCTGATTTTCCCATCCACTCACACCCATTTCATGCAATGTACTTGCACATAAATGCAATGCAATATTCCATTGCCTATCACCATGCTACATATATATGAGTGCTATATGTACATGCCTACTCATGCATTTCAACCCATGCATCAATTGGAAAGTTATATCAATGAACACATAAATTCTAATTAATTCACACGATTCATGCCAACATATCAATACACGCATACATTGACATCATAAGTCATTACAACTCGAGTAACGACATAATTTAACCTCTAGCCTAATCAGATGATCTCAGTCCATAAGTAGCCTACAATAAGCCATGTAACAGCCCCCAATCATACACAAACTCATGCATTTCCCCAAGCCTCAAGGATAATTATATCAACATGTATATAATCACCAACCAACATACACCAATTTTAATGTATTAGACCACAAGCGTCATCACAACCAAGCAATTTGCACACTTGGTGCTACAATTAAATTTTTAGAAAATATGTGGGCCTCAAATGCCTCACAGGCATATGGCTAGATTCTAGACTCAAGGGACTTTCCGTAGAGTCCAATGACACATGAATTGGAGTTCGGACGAGAAAGTTATGGTCATCTAAAGTCAACATCGTATGAACAAAGGACTTTATTTGCGCAACCAAAGAGGGGCCTACTGTTTTTCATCTTTTGGATATAATATGAGTTCAAATTGTATTGGTTATATGGATGGATTCTAGACTCAAAGGGCTTTCCATAGAGTCCAAGAACATACATGAACTCCAGTTCGAAGAGAAAGTTATGACCATCCAGTTGAGGCCTGCATAAACAAAGAGAACCCGTGTTTTTTTTGTTCTCTAAAAGCCATCCAAATAGTCCCTAAGGCTCAACCAAGACCAAAACGAATTTAGATGGAAAATAAGCCCCGAGTAGGAACGCTCCCCACTTCAAATGAAGTGACTTAAACCTCCAAGACCTGGAAGCTCAAACCCACGACCTTTCCGAACTCTCTCCGTCAAATCTCTGGTTTAAAATTTTGATTTCCCGATGTCCATGCCTTGCCCTCAACGAGTACTTCGACTTTAAGTCTTGGCCCAACGTGAGACGATCATTCGAACCTCGTAGATCTTAGAGAGAAGGTGGAGCTTTTCTCTTTAACTCTTCTTCAACACAAATCTTCGACGAAATTCAAGGTTGTCTGGGCATCAATTTGATAGCTTTCGTTGAGTACATAGATGAACTTAAATCTTTGGCTCGATTTGATTCCGACCACCCGATTCCGTATATCGTAGAGAGAATGAGGAGTTTCTCTCATTTCTCTCTAACTCACTTCTCTCCCATTTCCCTTTTTCCTCAAAAATGGAGTATTTTCTTTTTCTTCTTCTTTTTTCTCTCTTAGCTTAAGTTGGACGTGGGGCCCACTTCGCTCCACTCGTCCATGACCCGTCCGGTTCATTTCTATCCCGAAACAATTTATTTCTTTTTAGTTCAATTCATTTTAAATGAACTTAACTCCAGTTATTTCCTAACTCTCGAGATTCTCGTAAAAATCTCGTCTTTGGATTTATTGGCAACTCACCACTCAGAAACTCGTAAAAATTTTAATTGTCTTAGAATTCGATGAAATTTTTCTGGGTCACTAGATTTCACGAGACAAATTTAACGACGCAGTCCGTTTCGTCATCCGTCTAGAGAATTTTCTAGGCTTTCCTGAACCATTATGGCAATTTATTATTATTATTAGTATTATTATCAGTTTGTCATTTTTGAAAATTTCTAATTTTCTCGGGTTTTACAAGAACTATTGAATTAATCATGCGTTTGGAATTTTGAAATCGATTTGAAACGTCTGAAATGGAAAGTTTGAAATTTGGAAATTGAGAATTTTGAAATGAATTTCCAAGTTTGAGAATTTTGAACTGATTTTGGAAATTGTGATTTTGAGATTAAAAACTTGAATTTTGCGGAATTTGAGATTGGAATTTAGAAATTGAAGATTTGAATTTTTAAATTATGAAACTTTGAATTCTGAAATTGGGAAATTAGGAGATTTTGAATTTTTAGATTATGATACTTCAATTTTGTAAATTGGAAAAAAAATGAAAACTTGGACAAAAAAAATGAAATTGAAAATTAAGGTAATTTAATTTTAAAGTTGAAAATTTGAATTTTAGAAAATGAGAAAATGAGAAATTGAATTTTTGAAAATTGGACATTTAAATTTAAAAAAAAATGAGAAATGAAAATTTAGTACTTGATTTTTTGAAATACTTGAATTTTAAGATTAAATTGAAAAATGATTTTAGAAATGAGAAATTTTAATAAATTAAGGGTAGAAATTTGATCTGCAGAGTTTACCGGAATGCAATAAAGGCTTCTGGTTGAAATCGACCTAATAAGTCGGTAAACTAACCTAATGGGTTAGATCTAATAGGTTGGATCTAAGTAAGTGAGTTGTAATAGATTGGGCCTAAGTATGTTGGGCCTAAATTAATGGGCTTGACCTAATTTGATGGGCCTAAATAAGTTAGGTTAAACTATTGGGCCTTGATCCTATTGGACTTAAGCAAATGGGTTTTTTTTAATGGGTTAAACTATGGGGCTTGACACAATTTTCTAAATGGAGGCATACATCAATCATATGCCAAATGTAACAAATTTTCATAAAACAAAAGAAAATATCTCCCTAATCGAACCATTGTCTCTTGACACAAAATACTACTTGAACTCACCCAATTCTACCATTCACGAAGATCAATGAGTTAAGAATCTCTCCTCCAAATTTCAAGCTGATCAAACAGACGGCCGGATCGACCTCATGAAATTTGGACAAAGGAAGAGAAAAACACTACTTTCCTCTTAAAATCTAGAAACATAAGCATTGCTCTATGAGTGAAAGGACGATCGACCGACACTAAATTCAATTCGCCTGCCTCGGGGATTGAAGATCTATGTCTTATCTAAAAAATATCTAAAACTCAAAACAATCCGAAAATGGACCCTCGTTTTGGGGTCTACACTCCCCTTCTTCAAAACTATTTCTTTTGACCCGCTTGTTGTAGGCCCTAGCCACCTTCTTTTTCTGGATCTTGATGTGGTCAAGCGCTTGTAATCTTCCTACAGCGCACGTGGCATTCGTGTGAGTAACCCGAACAGTCATATGGGTGACTAGAATCTGGTTACATGATAGTCAAGCAAATGACTCGAGCTTAGCAGGCAGGAAGGTCGAGTGTGACTCAACAGGCAAGCAGGAAACTCAGCGAAAAACGAGGACCAAACTGAAGAAGACAAAGCTAGGGCGGAAGACCGAAGAGGGACTGACTTCAATTTCAGTGACAACACCGCCTTACGCGAACAAACCGGTGACTCCCCGTGATGACGGTATTCGAGGACATTAATAGGGTTATCGACACAAAGGGCAGAGACCGAAATAAGGTTTTTAGACATTGCAAGCACATGTAACACATTGGTAAATAGTAAGGGGATAGGTAGAGAGGTAAGGGTGAAGGAACCAATGTTAGCTATAAATAAACTCAGACTAATAATTAATAAGAAATTTTCCATGATCATAGCGTGTGGGCGGACTCATGAAAGGAAAAAAAAAAAGTGGCAAGATCCGTGGTCACATGGTGAGAGGCACTCGAATCAACGACCCAATGTGAAGAATCATCAGGGTTGGAGCAATGGATTGTAGTGTGGGCATAGGGTAAATGAATGGGTGGTTTTATGCAGGGCAGTGAAGAGTTGCAAGTGACGAGGTGGAGATGTAACCACATTCGTCGTCAGAGTGCCTCGTGCTATGCCAATAAAGTCGACAATGCCTAAGGTAGCAAATCTAGCCTAACTGGCTCTGAGCCGGATGTCAGCGAGATAGTAGAGGAGTAGTTGGTTCAGATTGTCCGAATCGGGTTTCAAAGGAGGCTCACTGGTTTTGATCGCACTGGTTGTCTCTACCGATGATACGGAAGGGTTAGGCGAAGAAACCAAGGCAATGGCCGGAGTGGAAGAGGTCAGTGTTGAAGAAATTGAGAGTTGCAGTTGGGCCTCGTAAGTAAGTAGGTGCTCAAACAATTTCTCAAACGTAACTAGAGTTTCCTGAACTTATAGGGCATGAGATATGTTAGATTAGGTCGGGTTAAGTTTGTTGAAGAAACTAATGGAGAGCTCATCAAAGTCAACAGGGACATTCATAAGAGCAAGAGAGTCAATGTTGTGTTTGACATCTTACATATAGGCGAAAATAGTGTGATTATCTTGTTGAAGGCTGACAAGGTTCTAGTGATGGACCATGATGCGTTCACGCGAAGAAGAGGCATACATCTTTTCGAGAGTAGTCCACGTAGCTCGAGATGTTGTGGAGGTAGAGATAAACTACACTAGGGTGGCAGATATAAACCTAATAATTGCATTGAGAAGCAATTGGTTTTGTCGGAGTTAAAGAATATGATCCAGATTTGGGGAAGGGGAAGGAGCACTCCACTGGGTTATCATTAATTTGAGGACACGCTTGAACCATCGACGGCTAAGTAAATCATACCCTAATAGAGATATGTGAACTGGAGCCCCACGCCGAAATAATTCGTGGTTGTGAGTTTTGAGCTTTAGCCCGAGCTGACATTGAGAATAATTAAGTTTCTTGGTGATCGTTCCGTGCAATACCGCTGATCGACGAGGAGGCACGACGACAGTGATGGAATAAGATTTGTCGCCCATGAAGAAGGATAAGTGCTAACGAAGAAGTTGGATCATGAGCGGTAGCAGCAATGACGACGACGGCTAGGGTTTTGCTGTTAAGCTTAACGCTCTGATATCATATTATGAAAGAGACTTAGTTAATTATTGAACGAGTTAAGATATATAGATACCAATATAGGGACAAAAAAGTAATAGAAAAAGGCTAATAAGGAAACCTAAATATACTCTAATATCAAGTACATTAAATATATATATATATAAAGAAAGATATATATATATATATATATATATATATATATATATATATATATATATATATATATATATATATATATATATATATAGATTGGTTTTTTTGACAACTAAATTCTTTAGTTATAATTAGTAAATTATCCATACTATGACTCCAATCCGAACCCCTTCGTAACATGCCCAGCCCATTTGAAATGTTAGCGCTCTACCACATGATATGAGCTAGGTATGATGAGGTATTTTAATCTCTAATTGGTTAATAGAGAATAAAGAAGAAAATAAAATAATCTTTTGTTAACAATTTCTTTGATGAAAATAATTTGTCAAAATTAAGGAACAATTTTTTTAGTTGTGTAGCTAAATGTTGAGGAATTCCAAAATATGATTTCCTAATTTCACCTATACAAGATGAGTTAGGCATGTGACTTTCATTCATAAAAATTTTTTGGGGATTTTTTTATCAACTAAAATGACTCTACACATGATGTTTCAAAATAAAGTTTCAAAAAAATCTCTAAGACGTAGAAGTTCGACAAAAATAAAGTTTTTACGTAGTGACAAGCCCTTTGAGAATAAGTCATTTTAAACCATAAAGTGACTTTTTGAAGTAAGGAAAACATTTTCATATGTGCTTGATGTTTGCGCAAGTTACTTGACATTCTTGACTTCTTGACTTGTTTCACTCTCATTTTCCTTAATTATCTATATTATCTCTTTATTGGTTCCATAATTTTTGTTTTCATTCTAACACTTTTACCTTAATATAATTTATAAGGTTAATTTCATAATAAACTTTAAATTAAATTTATCAAACAATGTTAATAATTGAAAAGTAATAATTAAATAATAACTTTTAGGTCAACATGATTCAACTTAAAACTACTTAAGCCATTAATATATGTTAAGTTTTATGAGGTAACTTGATGAGTCCTAAACTCATATATTTTTAATCAATTTTTTTTGTATATATTTAGCAGTTGAGATATATTTAAATGTTAAATTATGGAATATTTACAAATTTTGTATTTTGCAGGTTTTGATTGAAAAAAGATAATTCCAGCAGGAAAATAAGAAAAAAAGTGGCCAAAGCATAACTCTCTGTCGCAACATAGTTTCTGAATGTCGCGACAGAATCTTAAGGGAACCACCAGAGCTATGTCGCAACCAACAACTTTATGTAGCAACAAAGTCCTGGCTGAACTCAAGGAAGAAATAGAACTTTGTCGCGACAAAGAATTTTTCTGATTTTGTCATAACATTGCTAAAGAAGTGTGTGAAGAAGACTGTCGCGACACTCTTGACTCTGTCGTGACATTGATCAAGGTAAATGGCAGTGGAACTTTTTCGTGACAATCCTTACTACGCAGAAAATAAAAAGAATGAAGATAGATTTAACTCGTCGAGACAAAAAGAAGACTCATTGCGATAGAGTATGGCAAGGTTATAACACAAGTCGCTTATGATAAAGTGTTTTTATGTTGTGACAAAGCTAAATATAGGACCTGGCCAAGGAAGGATTTCTATCGCGACAAGAAAACTCTGTCGCGACATAAAATTCAAAGTTCACAATAAAGGGTTACAAGACTTTGTCACGACAAAGAAGTTTTCTGTCGTGACAAACAAAACATGAGATTAAGGTGACCTCTGTAATGACAAAGAAATCTCTGTCGCAACAAGAAGTTGAAAAGCAATACAAGAAGAATGTTGTAACAAAGAAGTTTTATGTTGCGACATAATGAAGAACTTAAGGTAGAATCTCTGTCGCGACAAAGAAATTTTCTATTGCAACAATAAAAGCTGCAGAGTAATAGAATTCCCCGCGCGATAGAAAATGAAAGAGAATCCTAGATAGTAAGACAAGTTTGTCGCAACAAAGATTTCTATGTTGTAACAAACAGCTTCAACAGCGAAAGGATCGAGAGGAAGAAATTATGTCGCTGACAAAAGGAAACTCACATACAAAGTTGTTGAGAAACCACAGAAAGAATGTTGCGACATAGAAAACTCTATCGCGACAGCAGAAAAGCCGGCGTAAAATAGTTTGTCGCGACAAAATTTATGTCGCTGGGCGCTTTTGTAGCTAAACGTATGAGAAGTCGGGCTGCAACAAATTTGCGTCAATGCATACAAGACACCTTTGTCAGCAAGAAGAACCAGATTGCCACATCAAAACTATGTCGCGACATTATCAAAGTCTGTCGCGACATAATCCAAGAAAAGCTCGTAAAACCCGCCGCGACAAAACCGCAGCTACTTACATGTTTATACTGCAATCCAAAACTACGATGCAGAGCGACCAATTTGGGCCATAATTTTTGGGGATCCACAAAGCAGTTTTGAAGTGGAACTCATCATTGGAAAGTCTATAAATAGAAGCATCTAGGGCACTATGCGGAGCCGGCCGAAAAACCAGGACTTCTGGGTAGCTGGAGACTCTTTGTATATTATTTTTCTTTTATTTTTTCTTTTAGATCCTTTTTAGTAGATTTTGTTTTAGCATAGTTTTTAGTTAATTTTATGGAGTTTAGTAATAAACTGATATGCAGCTTCGAGCTAGAATGTATTGTAAAATTTTCTCTCTCATTACTATTCTTCTTTAAATGGATTTTGGAAAATTTATGCAGTTCATTTATTTCAGTTCGTTTACAATTTCAATGAATTTTCCTGATTAGTTAGTCACTAATATGTGTGAACCAGTTTTGAAAGATTGAACTCCCTCTAGGAATGGGTCGATGGTGATTTTTATTTTTCTATACAAAGTGGAAGAACGCCATATTTAGAAATCTTGAATTTATTTGATTGGTACTATTCTTTAACTTAATCACCTAAGTACTAGTATTTGTACCCAAAAAAAGCGATCAGATTCGCTGATTCAAGAGCGCTCAAGGTGGACAATGTGAGATGGAGAATCCTGAGGGTACAGAGCAGTTCCTTGTGGATATGGTAGACTAATACTTTGAAACTAATAAACTTTGGTATTACTCAGATAGATCACTACAACTTACTCATCAGGAGCATAGTCGATGAAGTATCAATTTAATCACTGTGAGCCCTTCGATGAAATAATTCGATCCCATATTAGCATAGATCTAATTACGAGATGGAGAATTTCCATCAAGATTAAGGATGAGGTGCGCTTAAATCGAGAAGACTTGTATTATCTGCCACTGGAGCAAGAATTCTTCCCTGGTCCTAGAATTTGCAAAGGTAAATGAAAAGGAAAAATACCCCGTGAATCGCCTATCGCACTACCAATACTTTTACTTTTAAGATATTTTCAAACACCAATACAAATATAAATACGTTTTCAATATCGTAGCTCTATGCAACTTGTGCTTTAATACCATTAAAATCCAATTTCAATTTCTTATTTAAGACACATTTTAAATGCTCATTTTGTAAAGGATAATTAACCTTATGAACATATATACGTAAACATCATTTGAACTTAAAAAGGGCCTATCATTTGTTCACAAATGCATATTTTTTTCATTCATTCAATATGGCATTATATGCCCATTTAGTCCATTTCCCACCTTGATAATACGACATTATTAGCCAAGTCAATCTTAAAAACATTTACGAAAACAAAATTAGAGTTCACTTTTCGAATTAGAGTTTCAATACAAAAATAGTCAAATCAAATTCATGTATGCATATGACAAAGCTTTACTTATCCTCCGTGTGGCTTTGACGATGACTCTGAATCTCAATGGCCCTTGCCTTTGTACCTGTTCTCTCGATACCTACACGATGATAAAACAACGCGCTAAGCATTTTCATGCTTAGTGGTTCTATATAGTTCTCTCTTCCATTTCAGTTTAATACAAATCATGCATTTTTTCTAAACAATGCTTTTTAACCTTTTTGAATGATCAATGCAATACAATACATATATTCATTTCATATACATCCATTTATAGTTTATTGATCATTCCAAATATGCACTTTCGTATGCAATAAATCATTAAAAACACAAATCATGCATTTCAAAATTTTCTTATCATTTCAATTTTCCCTTAAACGAATTTAACCTATGTTTTCTGCATAGGATAACTAATCACAGCACCTGGCCCTAATCGGGCCAGCAGCCGGTATAAAAACATTTTATTTTATAACATAGTACGGTCCTACTGGGCTGCCGATCGATTATTAAAAATCAATTCGCGGAACACTATCAATACCGGCCCCGTCACAACTGGACGAGTGACACATCATTACGCCTATTCGCAAGATCGCTTAATTGACCCTTTATAGTATACCAATCTATCCTCAACTCGAATTTAACAGTTAACATTCTATTAAGGGCGTTCAAATCATTCATAGAAAAATACGATATAGTATGTATATTTATGCAAACAATTCATTTTCAATAATCATGCAATTTTTCATATGCAAATCATTTCACAATCAATTGCCTCAAATACGGTATAGGAGTTCTATTCAGGTTTACTTTCTACCCGACTCCCCTTTTCCATACATTCTTCATTTATTTAGAAAATCCTTAACATTTTTTTAGGCATTTTTATGCCTCATTTTTAATGCTATTTGTGGGTTATGGACAATCTAATAATCGTTCTCACTTACACTTAGGGGATTCGAGCAAAACTCAACTAACCACCAACACAAGAAAGTACTACGTTTAATTTGGTGATACAATCTAATTTTTAGCAAATATTTAAGAATCAATTTCATTCAATGGCATATGGTTAGATTCTAGACTAAAGAGCTCAGAGAGTCCAAGAACGTGCAACCTGGAGTTCGAATCGAAAAAGCTACGGTCGACAGTTTGATAATAATTTCATATGTAGTATTATGAAATTTATAATTTACGAAATTTTTTCGCAAGGGTTGTGAAAATCTTTGCAGGTTTGCGAAAATTTCCTGCATTCTCTGTTTTCATTTTCTTTTCCTCTTTTTCATGCTTAATCCACTTGAAAATAGTTAGCCAATACCAAATCACCCATCTACGGCTCTTAATAGAACACACATGCACTTTTCTTTGATGATGTGCACTTAAAATCACTTTACACCACTCAAAATGATTCTCATTTTTTGTTCCAAACAGAAGACACATCATGTTCATATGGTAATGCAGATTTGTTTTTGGAACAACATAAAACTTGAAATGAGGATAGAAGTAAGAAGAACAAACCAAAAAGAGCTGTTCCGGGTCTATTTTCCTTCGCTCTCAATTTAAACTCACAGCTTTATTTTCTCCGACTCCTATTCCAACACAAACACGGTAAAAACAAGGAAATATTAGTTGGCCATTCTAGGGTTTCCAGTTAGGGTTGATTTCTACCCCAATACTCTAGCTTTTCCATGCATCTAGAAAGGGACAAAAACCTAGTTTTGCCACTTCGCCAAAATGCTTCCACCATAGGTCGGCCTGTTTTGTCGGTTTAGGTGAGGAATCGGTTAGGGCTTGAACTGAGATGAGTGGGCTGGAAGAATGAGACTGGCACTACATGGATTTCAGTTCTCAGAAAATGAGATATGTGGGGTGAGTTTGAGAGAGGAGTTCGGTGTGTGAGAGAGGTTGGATGAGAGAATGAGATGAATGAGATAAATGTCTCTCAAAGACCTTGATATTTTGTCTTTCAATCGAATCCTTCGCTAAGCGCATTTGGCTACACTAATTCTCATTTTTCTTATTTTCTCTCTTTAAAACTTCATTCTTCATTTTCCTTAATTCTTTCATTTCTTCTTTGGCACCCATTATTCATTTATAACCCTTAAATTCTCATTTGACATTTTACCAAATTTAATTTAATTTAATTAACCTTTATTATATTCATAACCTTTATTCAAAGTGTTTTAAGAGGTGTTACAACCCTCAAAATTTAAGTCTCAAAATTTCATTCATTGAGCAGTTGAGGGTATTGTTGCCGCATAACGCTGGCTTTCCACGTGGCCTACTGAGTCACTCTGGTTCTCACATTACTTTGATAGGATTAAACTTCAGTAACTCTTTCACTTCTTGAGCTAAGATCTCTACTGTCTCCTCTTCATACTTCAAATGATCTAAGCTCAATCGTCTGAAGAGACTACATGCGATGGAGTCTCTTTGCCTCTCAAGCATTAACACATAGAAAAACATTATGAATCTCTTTGACTACGGAGGTAAAGTAATATGTATGCCACTTGGACCCACTTTCTCTATCACCTCATATAGCCCAAATGAACCTAAGGCTTCCCGGCACCTTGTTTCCAATCCTTTCTTAAGTGCTAAAAAAGCCTTTTTCCTGTCTGCTCGAATATCTTCTTCCTCATATCTTGGCGCAGGATTTTTGTTTATATGTGGCCACTTTCAATCTTTCTCTAATTATTTTCACTTTTTCCTCGATTTCTTGAATCAAATCGGGGCCAATTATCTTCTTTTGGAGGCATGTTATTTAAGATGAGTACTTTCTTCTTTGTGGTGTTTCTGCAAATAACAATTTTGAACTCAAGCCGACTTTGATCTGATGACTAACAACCATCGTTCTTGAAAATCTGATGAAACTGATGAACTATGGGAAGGATTATGAAACGGCTAACCTGATATGGTCAAAGTGGAATGGGTGAGACAGATTTGATCGGTGTGACTTTTTCCTTTTCTTTGAGAGATATGGCATCAACTTGGTTTGAGTCACTACCTGTTGGATCAGTGACAAATTGGGAAGAGTTGGTAGAGGCTTATATGAGTAGATTTTTCCCTCGATACGACCTTACGAAAGGAGAGGAAATCATAGTCTTCAAGGGAGGATGAAGAAAGTCTCTATAATGCATGGGAGAGATACAAGAGAGACTACTAAAGATGCCCTATGCGCAGGAATAGATCCAGATATAAGATAATAGATATTTTCACCATTCATGAATTACATACCAGATATATTGATGGCCCCTATTCATAGAAGCACAAAAGGAAAAAGTGTGAGAGGCTGAGGCAGGCGTTGAAGACTTGGCCAAATCTATATTATAAATATAAAGCCCAGTGACAGTGCAGAAAAAGTGAAGTGAGGAATTGAATATCAGTGAATAAATGGATAAACTATATAGAGAAAAGTTGGATGCATTAATGGAAGACAAAGCAGGAAACGTGAGAAGGTACGAGCATGAAGTGGTTGATGAGCGAGAGAAAGAAATAGTGTTGAAGAGGGATAGCCATGGGGTCCTACCAAGTTGAGGCACAATACCTAAATGCTAATCGGAGCTACACTTTTAAGCCTAACCTCGACTTGCCCACTCAACTACGCTTTGACCTTTCGGGAACCATGAGAATTTCTCATATGGGAGGAGGAGCTGTAAGTTCTTGGCAGGTCAAATTGACAAAATATCTCCACCTGCCCTCTCCAGGGTTCAACAACAATAATGCAACATATGTGTAAGCGGGATGAGAGCAAAAATCGGGGGGCGAGAGGAGATCTAATTCCTTTGAGGACCGGATGTTGACTTTCATGGGAAAAAAATAAGAGGTTGTTAAACATACATGAGCAGAAGTTTGCTTAGCTAGCAGCATTCAGGCGAAAACCTGACTATGTTTCAAGCAAATACCAGCGCCTACATACAGAAAATCTGGGAGCCTAGGTGTGGGTGACTGTACTAGCCGTACAGAGATAATCAATCTAAGGATCATTCCCAGTAACATAAGGAAGAATCAGAAGTTATGATAGTAACTCTAAGTGGCAAAGAGGTGGAAGATAAATGAAGAGCTAGGAAGAAACATGTAAAAATTGGAGAAAATTGAAGCAACCTGATTCAGAAGTGGTTGAAGAAGATGAAACGACAAAAAGAAATCGTAGGCGACAGGATTGAAAGGGAAATCTAAGGAAGAGAGGAAGAGGTTAGCGTACAATCACTAAGAGACACCCAGCTTCCACCAGAGAGCTGTGAAGTGAAACGAGCAATTCTCTCAGATTCTTTGAACATGTTCAAGAGAGAGATAAGAATTGATAATCCACATGAGCAGTTGATGATATAATAAACCAAAATTCTGAGGATATATTGAGTAGAAAGAGAGAAAAATTGTTGAAGAGGGTAGTAGGCCTTCTGACAGCCTACGGTCTGGTTATCAAGTCACACGAAAGTAAAGATCCAAACCAGCTACTCTTGCTATAAATTAGAATTCACAAATATGGAAAAATCTTCAAAGCAGATTAGACTAACATAATAGTGCCTTTATATGGTTAAAGACTTAGTTTGGGGGAGCTTGCTCATAGCCACTTATTTCTTTTCAGCCTGCGGATGTGGACAAAGTATCAGCCCAACCACGAGGGCAAATCTTCAAATGTGTTGATCAAAGTGGGAAAGTTCATTTTCCCAGTGGACTTTGTAGTTATTGATATAAAAGACAAACGAGTCTTCTGGCACATTAGGAAGGCCTTTCTTAGTAGGAGCGGAGTTTTGATCGATGTGAAAGGAGAATTAACTCTCAGGGTTAGAGATGAGGCAATGCACAAATCTCAATCAGCATTTTGTTGACAGAACTTATTAATGCTGATTGTGAGATTGGCAAAGTAAAAATTCCGGATTCTGGCCCGATAAATGATTATAATTTTAGAGTTGAATGAATGAATAGTGGGCTGGAATTTCCGGTATCTTGAGTATCTTGAAGTTAGTTTTTGAACTCCATTTAATTAAAGAACCTTACTGGTGTTGAATAGTCTGAAAAATCCAACGATTATGAAGAGAAAACTATTGGAAGTAACTGAAACTCAGGTTTCAGTTATAAATTGCTGAACATTTAGTACTAACTTTTATGAAAAAAATAAAAATGGTCAATAACTGGTGGATTGGCTATGGCAAGAAAAACAAAAGCAGTGGAGATTATAAAAAATCTGAGGAAGCCATACTTGATCACATAGATGATCACTTTAAAAAAATGGTCTTGTTTGTATGTATAGAGATCTTTTAAAGGAGGAAACCAAAAACCTCATAAAAGTAATCTCCAAGAAATTAATCAGTAATGAAAAGTATTAAAATGGCTTAATGCAGTCTTCCTTATATGCAATCTCGAACGACCTTTAGGTGATGAACCCGATTCCTCATGGGTTCCGAAAGATGATTCATTGACGTCAGAAATGAAGAATAGTTGAATTCCTAAAGAATTGCTGACGCGATGGAGAGTGGCGTCATTGTCGGGGTGATTCGATTCTTGGTGGGAGTATCAATTTCTTGATATATTTTAGCTAAACAAGCTTTGGTCTATATATGATGAAATACGAGTTCAATCGTATTAGGTTTTTGGCGGTATTTGTTGCGAGAGAGACTAATTAGTTCTTGGTAAGCAATATCATTTCTTGATCTCTCTTTGGCCTAAACAAAGCTTTTGGTCTACTCATAGTGAAATAAGGTTGATGTCTCTGCCTATTATTCATATTATTTTAATATGTGAATTTTATAAAATAACCTTTGATTAAGAGTAATTTTGATAAATATCATTATAAAAATTAGGAAAAATAAAACGATAATCTATTCTCATTTAAATAAAAATCTTGAAGTTCAAATATTAAAATATCTGTTTAATTCGCATTTAATGTTAATACGATGTGCTATTATGAGTTTGTCATACAATTAAAAATAATTGTAATTGTGATAATAATTTCAACTACTCATTATTTTGTTGACACTCTAAAAATCAAATCCTTAAATAAAATGACTATGAGGTATGACGAGAGACCATCGGATTTTTTGTTGAAATATGAAAGAAATGTTATTGGTTGGCACCAAAAAGATATTAGCAACCGATAATGGTTAAGAGAGAGAAGAAAATCAGTGTTCAGAAAATCTGTGTTGAAATATCAACAAAATGAATTCGATATTTCGGGGAATGTCTTGCGAAATTTTGAGACTTTATCTCAACATACGCTTGCCTGTTTTAATATGCTAGAATTTCTGAAAAAATATCGATAAATATAGGTAAAATATTGGTAAATATCAGTTATTTTGACTTAAATCAAATCCAACGGTTAGAATTAAATCACAATGGGTTTTTGACAATCAATAACTATTTTGATTCAAAAATTATAAATATACTAAGATCTCTGTTTGTTACCAACTCATTATATTAAGCTCATTTAACTCTCAAATTATTTTTTTTCTTTGTGATTTATCTCAATATTTTGAAGATCTTGTTATGGATATTATCTTCATGAAGATAGAGATCCTTCATCAAATAATGATTCAAGAATACCACCATGGGTCTTCATTTGGTTTCGTATTTCTATTATAATCATAATTTTCTAAATAAATTATAATAATATTGTTTTTCAATAAGTGTATATTTCTTTATTTATATGTTTTTATAGTTCGACAAAGTATTTCCATGAATTTCAAAGTATTTTTGTTAATTTTTTAAACTCTTGGAATATTTTTGTCAAAATATCCACCGATATTTAACGATGTTTCATTCAAGCATATATGTGCACTGCACACTTTTGCATAAGTCTCTTTATGCTCTCTGCATCCGTAATTACCAATATTGTTATTTGGTTGTGATTATCTAACAACCATAATTTTATTTTCTTAAAGGAATGAAATAACGTCAATAATTCATTTTCTTTGAAATCGCATTATAAAGTTATTGACTTAAATATGAACAAATTCATGTTTTGATAAATTTACACCTGATTAGAAACATTGATTTTTTTTTTGAAATAGTTAAAATAAATTTGATAATTAAGTTAATTATTTTGAAACATATTTTTTTCTTTGAACTATGAATCAAAAAATCAAATAATTGTTGGAATATAAGATATGCTTAATTCTCAGCGTTTATATTAAAGATATTTTATCATAAAAAATAAAATTGTTAAACTTTAGTTTCAAGGAGTATAACATTTTGTTATATTTAAAAATATTTACGACAATTACTTTGACATTTTCAGAATAAAATACAAAATTTCTAATTTTACCACTATACAGACCTATATATATATATGTATAAACTTCCAACCAATCGCAAATAAAAATTATTAAACTAATTAAATATGATGTCAAAAACTGTTAAATGATAAATAGATATTGCATGATAGTTTTATTTTCAACAAACTTTACTCTAAATATCTTATAATTATTAGTTTTACATTAACTAATCATTATGATTCACCTTCAACAAATCGCAATCCTTATCATATTGATTTACAGTTAACTCCTATTGGTTAGTGAAGAAAAGTAAAAGAAATGCCAATTAAAACTGACTTAATAAATCCATCATTGACTCTATTAATGAGAGAAGAAAGCTGCCCACAGTAACGTGATTTTTATTTAGAATGGGTATTCCAAAAATTGCTGAACGCTATCTATTGAAATTATACACAACAAAGTAAGAGATACCACTACCACCACCACACCCTTTCAAAAGATGTTTTTTATTTATGTTCTATATTTTAGTAAATCTCTCGCCCTTTTTCACCTAAACTCCAGCGTTCCACCATGTAGTATAACAGATCCTCCTATACTTATTAGGATTTACACTTTTAACAAGGAGTTAAGGTTTTGGTTTAGAAGTGCTTAAGAGCTTGTGAATTAGAAGACTCCATCTGACTTGCATAAGTGATCTCTCTATCTCTAAAAGAATAAATGCATCTCACTGGCTTGCAGTGATCCTCTCTCTCTGCGAAAGAACAAATGCATACGCAATGAAAAGCTTCGGCTCCATCCTGACTTGCATAAGTGATCTCTCTCTCTCTCTGTTTAGAACAAATGTACTCAATGAAGAAAGCTCATACTGGACTTAATTCTTTTCTTGTAAATTTTTTAGCACCAAAAGTAGATAACATAGGAGGAGGATGGCGCTCATAAGGGTAGTTCTTACTGCGAAACTTATCCACCAGGTGGATAACAAAAGAGGGGAGAATTGAAAAGAAAAAAAATATTTTCCTATAAAAAACTTACCTTTCTAAAGTGGATTACAAATGAGGAGAGAACCGAAATAGAGAAACTTAAAGAGAAACTTACCCTTTTGAAGTTGATAACAAATAAAGAGAAACTTACTTTTTTAAAGTTGATAACAAATGAGGAGAGAACTGAAACGCTCTTAATGTATTAAAATTATAACATTTGAAACTTACCTTTCTAAGTGAATTATAAATGAAGAGAGGTGAAATAGCCGGAAAAAAATTATTTTCTTATAAGCTTATACTGCAGTTGATATCAAACTAAAAGGAAAAACTTACCTTGCATAAAGTTGGTAACAAATGAAAGAACTGACACGCTCTTAATTATATTGATTTCTAGATGACGTTGTTTTATGGAATATGAATTAAGAATCAAAATTGAATTGAATTTATATTAAATCCTAAAAAAATTAGTTAATGATATGAGTTAAATGGAATGAAAATTTGAAAACTTCCTTTTTAAGTGGATAACAAATAAGGAAACTAAAGCAACTCATAACCGTTGTTTTATGGAATACGATTAAGGCAGAAAATTGAATTAGAAAATAAAAAGTAGTAATAAGGTGATTTACAGATGAAACTTATATTATAGTTTGAAATAAATTTTGTAAAGGATCTAATACTTTTATATATACTATAAATAGATATAGATATTGATATAGATGTGTGAATTTATGAAACATTGTTTATTTGTTTTTCAAAATTTATGAAAACGTTTCTTCAAAGTACACTTAAAGTTATTCTAATCTTTGTATTAGAAAAGTATAATATTTGTGAGCTAAATATCGAAAAAGCTGCACAACTGCACACCAAATGGGGCCGACTTCGTTAATGGGCCTTTCTCTATAAATCAAATCCATTTCACTCCCGTTCTTGTAGATCTCAAAGCCACTCAACTAAGAAAACTAGAGACAATGGAGCAAGGGCATTATCGTCTTTCTCTTCTCACGGCCGATCTTCTCATCCGTGCCGCCGGTGCTCTTGTCGGCGGCGCTATGGGCTGTTGACTCGCCGGCGGCGATGAGCGGCCCTCACGTGTGGGAGGATGGGAAGTTCATGATGGAGGCGCGGCCAAATTGCGTGGTGGCGAAGAAGGTGAAGTTCGAGGCGTGATCAAGGGGCGAGTCTCGGGTTGTCGCCGGCACAAACTCTTTGGTGGGATGAAGGCGAAGATGGCGAATCGAAGAGCTCGTGGTTGTTTGGAGCTGACGGATGATACTAAGGAGCTCCTTCCTTTCAACCTCTAAGCTTGCCAGGAATGTTTTGTTGTAAATGCGATGGAAAATTTCTATATGGATTTTGGTATTTACAGTTAACTAATTATATCCCAAATATATATCTTAAATGCTTTATGTTTGCACTCTTTTTTTTTTTGTCCTTTTTGTGGATTAGGCCGGTTGTATGGCATTTTGAAAATAATTGAAAAATAAATTCTTAAAATTTGTTTTTTTTTTTGTTTTGATATATATTCGATTAAATTAAATCATCTTCTTATCTTTCATTTTAATTGATTGGGTTTAAAATATTATGGCGCCCAAGTTGAGCTTAGCCTGATATCATTCACAAAGATAGGAAGCTTAGGCCCCAGAAACAATTGCTCGGCTCCATGATATCCCATAAACATAGGCCGGCGAGGCCCGACTCACCCTTTAATCTTATCGAGACCGTATTAAAGGGAAAGTACCCCCAATTCTCTAGTGCATCTCTACAATTAGGCGGATATTTCTAATAATTGGGCATCGATTATCCCTTATTAATCGGTAAATGATAAGGCAAGAAAATCTCTCACCCAATGAGAGAAACATGGTATCATCATCCAACTAGGAAAGTTATCATGATCACCCATTATAAATATTAGGCCACCTCATCGGTGAAAGGTACGCATTCAGTTTACGCCCTAAGCAGTTGATCTTTTTATCTTCCATCAGAAAGAGTTGACTTAGGCATCGGAGAGGCAACGGGCGATCCCCGCCAATCCTTTTTGTTTCTTATTTTTGAAGAGGAATTTCGACATCCGAGAGGCGACGGTGGCTACCCAGCGTCCATGACTCAGCTGTAGTTTGGTTGAAAAGCGTATCAGTTTGTTTATGCGTAGAAACGCGTAATTCCCTATTTAAATAAAGCGATCTGTATCAAGGCGATGGTATCGCCGGAACTAAACGAACCGTAATCTCTCAAGGTTGTTGACGAGCCGCGTAGATAGCGGCCTCTGAGTACACTCTAAAACTCACGAAATCCAATGCGAAGCCCGGATGATTAACTCAGTCTCATCTGACCAACGCATTCTGGGGTTAGAAACAGCTCGCCATGCAAATACAACGCCCCAAGTAGACTGTTCATGAGCCAAACATGAGGACTTCTAGACAACTAGGCTAGACGACTAATTTATCAGACTCTGAGGCGAACCAGACACAGGCAGGCTTAAAATCGGGCTCAAGCTTGGCAGTTTAAAAAAAGCTTGGCTTGAGGCTCATTAGGCTCGTTTTCCATATGAAGCAGAGGAATGAAGCAACCTCCAGGCATCAAGACCCAATCCATTACAGAGTTTGTATTGTAATGGAAATCCTCGACTCAGTCCATATACTTTTTAACTTTTTATAATCAATGTCGATAACAAATACATCGATTAAGAAATAAATTTCTATTGGATTTGTTTTACCATGTTCGATTATGTGATCAGTGTAAAGCGTAAAGCCCTCTTCTTATTTGTTTCCCTTTACGGATTCTGAATTCCCTTTGCTAAAAGCGACATATTGAAAATTATGAAATAGAATTAAAATGAGCAAATTACAGTGAAGAAATATCTCGAATGCACGAAATAATTGAATAAGAAACATGATTGGTTTAATAATTCTATCAATAAAAATAATAATATATCAAAGCAAGATCTCATGAGCGACTCTAAATGTACCAGAAAGCTTCTTTGGCAATATCTTTGTTGCACATGGTTAAGTTGGCCTACACCCTCCTACTACCCAGTACGCATGATTAATTTCAAGACCCATAGCTTCACCCGCTGCCGGCCGGAAGTCCGAATGCGCCCGCCCATGTCGAACCGGTCGGCCAATTTCATACCCGGTAGTGGCATGGTGCGCCTCCAGCGATTAAAGTCTGTTCTGCGATCGGATCTTCGTCTCCTTGTTTCCTCTACTGAAACCCCACCCACGAAGTCGCATGATGTCTGCCACCAGCCTAGATCTGTAGGTTAAGTCGATACCCGGTATCCAAGGGCCCCGATACCCCGAGATTGGATCCTAGTTCATCGGAGCTGAATTGATCGTATCGTGATTAAGTGTTTGCCTCAATCTTTCTCCGAATCGATAGGCCTTGTCCCCGCTCTGGCCACCAAGCCTCTATCTGGTTTTCAGAGCCCCAGCCACCACCCTCATGTTCCTTAACTCAGGATTCTTCTCCCGGGAGATCAGTGGTGTACGGTGGGTCATACCCAACATCCATGTCCTTCCACGAAGCGTCCTTTGGCCGGAACCTTCTTCACGCTATCCCACCTTTGGAACATATAAATCGCCCAGAGCACCTTGATTGCTCGTGGGTACCATTTCCACGCACCCGAGAAGATCTAGAGATCTGGAAGTACGGTCCCCCGGCCCGGCGGAGTGGGATTACTGACCGGCGTCTGATATGTTAAGTGCTTTCATGCGGCAGTGATTCGCATTTATATCCATGCCGATTGGATCTAGAGCTTGAGGATCCATTACATCGATATCAGGGACACATGACTGGGCATTTTCACTCGGCGCGCTGGTGGGGATCACAGGTGAAGACCCGGATCTCGGGTGGAGGCCGTGTGAGCTCTTTCGGTGATAGATGGGTCTGGCGGCCCGAGCTGAGATTACCGGCCGGGGTTGTCAGCTGAGTGGGCTCGAGCTTGGCTCGTTACCAGCCACCTTTGAGCGAAATAGGCCCCGAGAGGCCAAAACACCATTACCCGAGAAGAATAGCAGCACCTCGACCCTCCTCGAGAAGGCGCGGGAGACGGAAAAGGAGAAGCCTTAGCCAACCCGAGCTTATAGCCCTTACAAACCCCCCCAATGAGGCATATGGTAGGAACGAAGCGATGGACATCTCTTTATCAAGCGGGAGACGGGCGTCATAGGAGAAAATATTCGAGACATCGGTAAGAGCTTCGGCCCGTATGAAGCGGTAAAAGGTCGTGCTCTAGTCTCTCTCTCAGGCCTTCTGGTGCAAACAAAGGCGAATCCCGGGTTCACGGCGAGTCTTTGCACTTCCCTCTTGATAAAATTCGAGGAATATGCGTAGATCGAAACGTTTGACGGAACGAAAGACCCCATAGATCACCTCAACACACATAAGAACCAAATGGAGCTACACGGATATCAGGACCCCATACGATGCAGAGCCTTCGCTATCACGCTAAAGGGCCTAGCATTGGCGAGTTTTGAAGACTTCATGTCTATTGATCTTTGGTTCTCCCACCAGCTCTCCATCGCATTCGTCTCCCTCTTCGCCAGACTGGGACGTGCGGGAAGCTGGTGTCACATCTTGGTATATTGAGACTCTTAAGAGAGGCTTCGAGGGTGTATGTTCGAAGATTAAATGGAGTCATTAAGGTAGATATTCGGTGACGAAGTTCGATATCAGCTCGTGTAATTTAGGGTGCGGTCGAAGCGCGATGTTCTCTATCTCAAGAACCCTCGGCAAGCATGGCGAGGTGTTTTCCAAAGCAGATATATCAGGTGAAGAAGCCCTTTTATCTAAGCAAAGGAGCTCTTACTCAAAAAGGAAGAAGCGAGGGACGGCAGAAACGAATATGAAAGCCACACAGGTATGAAGCAGATGGATCATGGAGGGACAAAGAAAATAAATAAAGATCCCCAAAGAGGCGAGGGAACTTCAAGGACCACCTAGGGACCACTGAAGCTGGGGTGTGGCGACGATCTTCACTGGTAATTCCCATGACTCTCGATTATCACAGGGTCCTACATTGAAGTAAGGCATGGCGAGAACTGCAGGTGTGTGCTCTCGGATGAGAGGTCGAACCCGACAAAGAGACAATACCAAATATTGTGAGTTCTCACGAGGATGTGGACACGAACGATATTCATCATAGAGAGGAAGAAGTGAAGGTGATACTGATCCGGCGTGGAAATCTTACGTCGTTCCGTGGCTTAGGAAGGTCGGACCAGGTGCAGCCACCGCCACCTCGATGGGGTAACTGGCTCGGCACCAATTGCCCTTGGGGAGGGTCATTTTGTTGATCTGGAAGGTTCCCCACAGTGGTCCCACACCGGCCGGAGGCTAGTACAACGCTCAAGTCCGAGCATTGAAATACAGAGTCGCTATCCAAGCTTCACCGGCTGGATGCTACCATACCATATACCGGATAAACAGCGGAAGGTGCAGGCATCAGCAACAATCCGTTGTAGTGATAAGGGTGCGTCGTAGCCATGCCCCAATCCCACAGGTCATATGACAGTGGGCTGGCCAAGGCATCATCTTCGCATCAGCTTTGAACTCAAAATGTGACATGCTGGAAGAGCTTCAGCTTGAAACCCTTCTAAGTAGTTTTGAAAGAGAGTGTGCTACCTCTGGGGTCGATACAGCTAGTGCTCACTTTGGGAGACCCCCCATTCTAGGCTACAACAACAGTAAGATTTCTCATAGTAGATGCCCCATCGGCTTACAACATATTCTTGGCGACTCTCTCGATAACTACAGGCATTCTATCTTTACTCATGGTTATCAGTTCTAACTACAAATGGGTAAAGGAATGGTTCAAAGGAAACGATCTGCGTAGCAGTGTTACTCAACATCGTAGAGCAAAAGCGATTAGAACCCAACTCTACCATGGGCCAGGCTCGACGTATACGGGACAAGGTAAGCACCGACCTGCGCCCTCGGAAAACTAGAGTAATGCGGCGATGATGACCAGGAACACCTCATCTACATAGGATCTAAGGCATTGGCGTCGAAGCGCCTCTGTCGCGAGAAGAGCAGCTGAAGGTGTTCACACAGGCGGGGAGGCCATGGTGAGATGGCCGCGTGTCCACCAGGGTTGAGCGTCGATTTGTCCTTGAGTTGGTCAACGCGCATTTTGCTAAAGAAGGCGGCGATTAATGAAGAATGACGCTCCTCAGAAAATATTAGGGAAGTGAATATCTGAGTGGTTTGCGCCAGCGATGTTCCTGGCTCAGAAAAAACGGCGGAAAATGGCGACTGTGGATTTGCGAATCTCCTAGGCTTTGCCAAAGATATTCTACCTCTGCCTCGGTGACCTCTTAAGTGACTTGATCTAAGATTGGCGAATAAAACTTCATGGATGGCTTCTCTGGCTATAACCCGGTCGGTATGGACGAAGACCTCGTTACGTTCTTGAAGCGGGGGAACCTGCTATGGTGATACCCTTCAAACTAAAGAATGCGAGCCACTGCAAAGGTTGGTAAGCGGGATGTTCCTAAAACAAATTGGAGCATCTAGAGATATATATAGGCGACTATCGCGGTAAAAATGATTAATTGAGCTCATAACCCACCTAGTCGGCGTTCTAGGTCACGAAACTATATCTTGATTAAGCCCCATTCAGGCAAGTCTTGAGTCCTCTTGCCAAAAGTTCTTGGGTTTATAATCAGCGACCAGGAATGAGAAGCAAACCGAGACAGATAAAGTGTGTGACACCCAACATACATGACAATCAAGGATGACTCAGCGTGCTTTGGAAGAATAGTTGCGGGCCGGCGGCATTAAGTGTCGGAGCGGTGACAAATGTCGGCCTTTCTTTGGGTTCTAAGGCCTTCCAATGAGATACTTTACTCTGAGGAGGTATTCATGGTGTTTTCAAGGCTGCACAGGCTCTCCCCAGTTTCTAGTATTAAGCCCTTAGAGGGGAGAACTCCTCACTCTTTACCTGGCCGTTTCAGACTTCTCGGCTAGTGCCGCCTTGAGTGGACGGATAGGTGTGCTTGACCTACTATTGCACGGCGAGCTTTGAGAGGAGCGGAGGGAAAATATCAGATGGAGAAAGGCGGTCTGAGTGTTTGGTAACTACATCCGGAAGCTCAGAGCCTTACTTAGAGCTCGCCCATGAGTCATTGAATATCGATGAAGCAAATCTTTGCATAAACCGAAACCTTTGGAAAGTGATAAAGTGGGCTATAGAGTGAGTGAGTTAAACATGAGATACAACCAAGGACAACAATAAAAGGGTAGATCTTGAGATTTCATCTGCGGTCGCGATGAGAAACTCACCCAAAGCGCTACCAATGTGGCCTTGAGCCTCCCGAATTTGGAGGTTGTCCAGTGACAAGGTGCTAGCCCGAGAAGTGGTGCGTGTCTAATCGACCTCTCAGGAGCGGGATAGACATGGAATCGCCCTCGATTAAACTGACCTCCAGTGCAAAGTGATCTGGGAGGAGGGGTTGTCATGATTCAGGCAACTGCCCACTCATTGGAAAGTGATAAAGTAAGGTGAGCGGTGACTCCCAATTATTGGTAAAGCAGATGCGAGACTCCCTCGGCTTGGAGGTGAAGATGATCTGTGCCTCGAAGGTGCGAAGTTGTAAATAGTTCATACAGGTTGGTCGAACATGTACGAAGCGGAGAATTCTTGTCGCGTGCCTTGGCGAAATACGACAACCTCATAGGAGAAGACACAGCGGGATACTGTTGAGCACCTCCTAGAACCCTCAGTAAGCATTGACAACGGAGAAGTCTCCTGCGATGTAGAGATGCATTTGGATGAACCTCATCGGGATTACTTAGTAGAGGAACATTGCGGCGACTGAAGAGCATCGACTGAGCAAGATTAAACAAGATTCACCATTCATCGGAGGCCTTTACTGGCGGGAGCTTCTCTCTCAGCCATTTCGTCGTGGGAAAGGAAGCGCCACAGATCCATCTGGGGGAAGTGTGAAGCGTCACATGTGACCACATCGAACTCGGACCTTAACGGGAAATACCTTGCGGGGTATTCTTGCTGCAATGCTCAAAGAGCGCCAACAAAAGCCCGGTTAGAAAATGCAAAGCTTGTTGAAACATAGAATCTCCATCCATACGAGGCAGTGCGCCCGATCTGACCCACGGCCTTCTTGATAGGAACACGGGCGCGACAGGACGTATCCGTTGGAAGAAATTGTCTGAGATTTATCATTGTGGCGGTGGCTACTTTGGCAAGTGGGCGAGGCGAACCCTTAACAGCGATCAGGCGAAGTGCGAAACTTCATGCGGCGTGATATAATATGTAGGTTCGGGATCAGGGTCTCGTGTCCTAATAATGAAAAGCTTGATTCGACAATCCCTAAGTTCCCCGGAGATTTGCAGCGAGCTGGATCAGAACTACTACTCATCCCGACTCATCACGAGTCAATGGGCAGAAGTAGAAGTCTAAGGACTCGAGAGGCAGAAGACTAAATTAGAAGATGCCAAGGAAGAAATGGGTAGAATACCTCCCCCAGGAGTGTTATGGGCACACATAACTACGTGCAAGTCGACAACTCAAAAGACCACTGACCATTTGCGGCCTTTGGCACGAAACGTGAAAACCTATAAGAACAGGAGGTCATAAGACCTTACCAGGATTGTTAACAAGCATGTCGAACACAGCGGAGTTCTTACCGCTAAACACGGATCTCTAGAAAGAAAAGCGGGGAAGGGTCACGTCTTTATTGAAGCATCACGGAAAAATTGACGAATCTTATGACTGAAAGAATCAAGCCTAATTGACACAGACCTGGTTTCTAAAAACTTTCCGGCGGAAAATTTGCATGGAAGATGGGACGTTGGAAGGGAACCTCTCGTTATCTCGCATGATCCGGGCAATAATCTGAAATAAACAGAAGAAGGAAAAACCTGCCCCACTCATGGGAGCATAAAAACACCTCAAACGGTTCTACCAATAGACACCAGATATGATGTTTGTAAGTATCCCGGCGTTTTGATTTTAAATAATGATCTATATTATTTTAAAGCACTTAATATTATGGTGGAGTAAAAAATAGTTAATGATCAAACAGGAGCTCGACCGGGAAAGAGTCTGATTTTAGCGCATGTTTCTAAGGTGTTCTTTATTTCAAGATTAAATTAATCAGATTACGATCACGGGCGTTTCGTGCACCTCAGAGACAAGCGGCACAAACAGTTCTCTACTCCTCAAAAAGAAAAACCCACAAGGAAAAAGAAGAAAGCAAGGAGCTCGGTTGGTAGAAGCTCTGAAAAGTCACATAACACAAATACAAAATTTCATTTCAGAGAGTTACAATCACCTTAGAGGATTACAAAATCTTTCTTTACATCTCAGAAAATTATAATCAGCAAAATCGTTCTCCAAATCTTTTAAAAAAAAAAAAATTACAATCAGCAAAGCCATGCTTCACATCGACCAACACCCAATAAAGGCAAAAACAAGAAAGAAAAGAAGGAAAAAGGAAAAGAAAGAAGAAAAGAAGAAAAGAAAAAATGAAGGAAGAAGAAAGGGGTGGGAGGAATGGGAATAATGAAGAAGCGGGACTTAAAGTTTTCCCTGCGAAACTATCTTGCCCCCTCAGTCGTTCCCAATTCCATCAATGGGTAGGACTGTAGGGAACAACACAATATAGGAAACTAAGGAAAAACGCCTTCTACGCAAATAGCGAGACGAGAAACGGCCGGCCCGTAGGTGCGCCGCGGCGTCGCGCGATAGCGATCAAACCATGAAGCCCCATCGCTACGAACCCAGGCACTGTCAAAGGTAAGAAGAAAAATGAGAGCAAAGTATAACACACCATCAGGAAGGCGGTTATTTATAAAGAAGCTCGGATGCTTGGGAAATTCACGCGTCTGCGGAATTCCCCCGCAGGCACGCATTAAAGTTGCGTGCGGTTTCCCAGGAAGTCTAAAGCTGCTCTTGACTGTTCAAAACCATTTATAGTTGAGAGAGCGAGAGCCAAGAGCCCCGAGTAGCTCAATTATGCGAACAGCTAAAGGCACTTGTAGCCCGTAGGCCATTTTAGCTGGGTTCGGAAAAGCTAGAATAGACCCCGAGGCCCCGATGGCTCAATTTTTCAAAGCTTAACCGCTCAAGGAAGGCCTTATAGCCCATGAGCCATTTTATCTCAGTTCAGAATAGCTTAGGAGCCCCAGTAGCTCAGTTTTCCAAAGCAGCGCTCGGAAGGCCTTGTAGCCGGGGTATTTATCTTAGTTCGAATGGCCCGGAGCCCAGTAGCTCAATTTTCAGAGCTTAACAGCTTAGGAAGGCCTTGTAGCCCAGGAGCCATTTTAGCTCGGTTCGGAGCGAGAATAGCCCGGGGCCCCGGTGGCTTAATTATCTGCAGAGCAGCTCGAGGAAGGCCTTGTAGCCCGGGAGCCATTTGGCTCCCAGTTAGGAGAGAAGAGTCATGCCCAGGAGCTCATGCTCCAGTTTTCTGACCAGCATTCAGGGAAGGCCTTGTAACCCGGGGAGCCAAAGCTCGGTTTGAAAGGCATAATAGCCTAGAAGGGACAATAGCCCGAGCTATTAACTCGGTTCGCGAGAACTTAAGCGCTCGAGAGCCTGATAGCCAGGAAGACCAGTAGCCCATTTTGAAAGTTCTAAGCAAATATGACACAATATTACCGCCATTAAACAGCTGATTTACCAGACTTAGCTTAAAAGCGAGGCATGGCAGGAGCTCAGATAATCTCCATTTAAATAAATAAGCGTCAGTTTTTGAGCTTAACCGCTGCGAAGGCCTTGTAGCCGGAGAATAGCCAGGCGGATAGCTCGTTTGAAGGGGCTAAACAAGCGCTCCCGAGTTTTCAAGCGTAGTACTCAAGGAAGGCCTTGTAGTCCAGGGGTCAAAAAGTTCAGTTTTGAAAGGCACAATAGCCGAAGGCTGCTTATTTCAGGCTGGTAAATTTAAGTTTGCAGACTTAAGCTGCTAAAAAGGCACCTGATAGCCCGAAAGTAAGTAGCCCATTTTGAAAAGGCTGAAAACATTTCGAGAAAGACTGTAATAAGGCAATAGCTCAGTTTGAAACAGCTTTACGAAAAGACGGAAAAACGACCTGGAGATAATCTATTTCAGTTTAGATTAATCATTAAGGTGAGCAGGAGCCAATAAGCTGTTTGATGTCAAGAAATAATCAGAACAATAATGAATATCATATCAACGAAAAGTCAATGTCCATGATACAAAATACAGGTCAGCATGAAATAGCGAGGTTAAAATAAAAAGTCTAGGCAGAATTGGATTTTTAATTCTAAGCGAAGGGTGAAAATTTGAGCTCTTAGAATCTGGCGGAGAAGGCAGCCTCCAGGAGGAACTTAGATCATCGGGGCAAGGGAACACGATCAAGGGCCCCATAAAGCACCTCGGCGCCCGCGTCAACCTCGGCCTGTGAGTTACTCTCTCTTCAGCTGAATGTTGAACTTTTTAAGTCTGAAGCTTTGACATGTTTGGAAGGCAAACCACCGGAGGCCCAATGGTGAGGCCTCATCTGGGGCTATATTGTCATGGCCCTCTAGCTACTAGCCAAGGCATGCTCTGCTTGAATCCATCAGGCTGTAGGGCTCTCCTCAAAAATCACAGACTTCTTAATGTAATCAAAGCCTCTTCCATGGGCCAGTTAGTTGTCAACTTTGTGTGAGTCTCTTGATGCTTTGTCTCATCTCTGGCGACCTGGCTTGTCTGAAACGACCCCTCAAAGTGAATTATATTCTTTTTACCTTATATATCTCACACTCACTTTCCTTTATCGAAGGCATATGGATCAGACATGCCAAATGCCAAATTGAGATTCTTATCTAAAATCAGTACATTGACCTTCTAGGGTGAGGCAATACCAATATAAGACTTCATTATGGCATTCATTAAAGCTAGCCCTCCTTGCAGGCCCTTCATAAACCTTCACCTACACAAAAGAGCATAAAAAGAGTCAGTTAATAGTTTAGAAGCAATAAAATGTGATTACAGTGAAGTGCTTTTGGATGCTGACGGTTCCACTGGCGTAAGGCTGAACCTCATCAGTGACAGGGCGTCACATGTGAGTTAGGATACTAGAGGATGAGAAGCATATCCTGTTAGTGTGGCTCCACATGGCAGTCCTCATCACGAGTGCAGAAGAAACCTTCCATCTCTGGCGTGGAGGAGAGGGGTGTATCATCTTGGCATGGACTCAAGTGAAATCAGAAGAACCTCAAGAGGTCTCGGCCGCCCTCCTCGAAGAATCTCCATCTCAGAAGCGTTAAGAAAGCTAGAAGTTGGAAATTTGCATGGTCTTGGCTGGGCGACCCCTCATAAGAGCTAAGGTTTCACTTTAAACCTTCTCTTTTGCACAGGCCTCTCAGGGCAGGCTGAGCTCCGACCGCGATGGCTCAAGCCGAGACGAGAGAAGAGAGAGTGGTGCAGACGATTGGGTAGAGGCTGGCGGAGGAGAGGCATCGGGCAGGGTAGTGGGACCCACCCCAGATGTGGAATCTCCTTCCTCTTCATCCTCGGGCTGAGGCAGGCACTTTGAAACATGCTACTTCAATAAATGGAATTAAGGGCCTAAGAGGACTTAGAAGTATAAACTGATTGGAGGCTGAGGAGAACTCACCATGGATTCTGGGGTGATCTGTGGTGTGGAGCATCAAAAGTGTCTGTTCTATCAGAAGGATTCTCATTCCAATTAAGTACTATTTTCAAAAAATAAGTTCATTAGTTGTAGGAGGATGGCATATCTAGGAAATAATCAGACTGGGAAGCATTCAGCTTAAATGTTCTGCTTCTACTTCCAGGACTCTTTTTGGAAAGGTCAATGATAAACTGGGTTTGAGACCCCAGACCTTTTCATCTTCAAACAGTGTTAAATGCAGAGTTGGAAGGGCGTTTGGCATCTATTGATGAAGTGCATGGAAGAAAGTGTAAAGTGGGAATATTTTAAAGCGCCACCAAAAGAAATATCTTGGAACACTGTTTGATGGCAGTAAGTGAAAGTACGGGCCTTGACTTTGAATCTGGCCGAAAGTCTGATGGTGCGTTCACCTGGAAGGCTCGTTAAACTGAGATATATCTCAGACACCTCACGGTAGCCTACAGAATCTTCGATCCGGTGGGAATTGCACAGTCTTGCTAATCCTCTCTTTTTGGCGTGAGAGCGAGAGGGGATGACCCGATGGAGTCTAACGGTTGCAGGGGAGACCATCGAGACCCCTGCCTGTTTGGGTCGGACTCCTCGGCTGTAACCTCCTATGTGTTGAGTGTGATTGGACCAAGGAAGGCATGAATGATGAAATAAAGAAAAGTGAAAGAATGACAAGAGGCTCCAGGCATATTGGCTAGCCCGCAAGCTAAAGAAGAAGAAGAGGAAGGCATTAAAATAGACAATGATCATAAAACCCAGGAGCCAGCTAAAAGTGGTTACATTGCAATGGTTGAGTGTTTTAAAGGAAAATCAGGCTATGGAGGAAGGACTCGAAGAATAGGGAATGTCCCAAATGGCACCAAGGGGATGTCTCAGGCGGTAAAGGCAATGTGGATGGGCTTTTTGAAGTCAATCGTCGTTATTACCACAGGCGTTTGGCCGGCGACATAGCCCCGATCAAACCATCCTCAGTAGCCATGGAATTCACACCGATCCATGAAGTGATCTGACCCTTTCTCCACTTCTTGAGTGAGTAGTGGTGATTCAAATAACATCAGTTAACTGACCCGAGCAGCAAAATCAGGCAAAGGGTCAGGAAGTAAGCCCCAAAACAGTTGCTGAAGCCCCGTGGTATCCTGAGCATGGCGTAGCGAGAGCCAAATCATCTCTGCAGTTGGCAAGAACCCGTATTAAAGGAAAGTACCCAATTTCCCTAATTAAATCTCTACCAATTAAGGAAGTAGGATATTTCCTAATAATTGGTCATCAATTATCTCTTATTAATCGGTAAACGATAAGGAAAGAAAATCCCTCACGATGAAATATGGTATAAATCGTAATTAGGAAAGTTATGATGATCACCCATTATAAATACCGGAGGCCACGTCGGTCGCGAGTGCGCGTCGGTTACACCCTAAGCAGTTGATCTTTTTCTCTTATACCAGAAAGAGTTGACTTAGGCATCGAAGAACGAGCGATCCGCGATCCTTTTTTGTTTCTTATTTTGCGGAAGGCGACATCCGAGAAGGCAGTGGGCCAAACGAAGCAATTCCACCAAGTTCCAGCCTAGTTTCGATTGAAAAAGCATCATCAGTTATTATAAGGACTCATGTTAGTATAAAGTTCTTGTAAGGACTAATTCCACCTTTTTACCTTTTAAGTTAAGCTTTTGATAACTAAACGTTATAATACATTTTATGATTATGATTAAAAACCTTAAAATACTAAACTTTCATAATATTACATGATGAGTGATTTATTGTTACATAATATTATGTTTACTTCGATCGAACCTTCAATTGAGATTTGATTTATGAATTGTGAACTAATAAATTTTTTTTTTTTGATTACATAATCGACCAGTTTTTCCTGATATTTGGTGGAAATCTTTTATTTAATAAAAAATTATAATGTTTTAAAACCAAATCGGCTAATCCAATTAGTGCCCATCAAGCGAGATGAAGATTATGAAGATTTGCGTCATTTATGAAATTTAACAAAAATAAAAAAATCAAATATTCTTGAATTGGGAAAATTTGATTGACTTGTAAAATAATTTAAACTAGCATAAATTATAATTATATTTGTAGAGTTTGACATAATTATATTTGGAAATTCCATTTGTTTGTATTTATGAAATTTTTTTTTTTTAAAACAAATTCTATTTGACATAGCTATATGTTCCTTGTAAATCATAGAGATTCAAACAAAAGTTGACTTTTAGAAAATATATTAAAACTAAGTTGAGATTTTCAATGAAATATTTTTAGTAAACCATAATCTTGGGCATTATCAATGTGATTTGTTATTAAAAACCATTATTTATAATTATTTTTAATTTTAATAACTTATAAATCTATATATGATGGCATCACTTTTACCATTGATTCCATCAATGAACCATGAACCAATAACCTTTTCCGTTAAATAACCAATTTTGAGATATGGATTATTATACATTATCTATTTCAGTCATTGAGCCATGAATCAATAACATT
>JAEQBH010006354.1:0-124048 GCA_016808115.1 Tetrastigma voinierianum | reverse complement strand
CCCATCGTCGATTCGATGATCCCTTGGATCTTAATGACGGTCGACCTCATAATTCCCAGAAAGGTTTTGACTTTTTTTAAGATCTTTCCGAGTGTATCGTCCTTCTTTAGATCACTCACAGCTGGATTTAGAATCAATTCTTCGAAGAATTTTCCCAGAATGGATCCTGCAAGAGTTTCCATTATCGAGAATCCGGCTAAGTAGGAATGGGGTTTTAGCTCTCCAAACAAAAAGATTCGAAATAAAAATTTTACTTTCCTTTTTCCTGGGGTTTCTCGGCACACAAACAGATGTGGAGATAGTCGGTGCTCTAATTTAAGCCACCTAAGAAACTTAGGAAGGAAGTTTCCATTTACATTATTTAATGACTTAGAAGAAGACCAAATAATCTGCTCAGCGGGTGAATCTCTAATGGGTTTATTGGATTTGGACTTTCCGTGTAATTACAAAGTCTGTATAAATCATGATGTATTGTATTAATGATTTTTAAGATGTTTAAAAAGTTTATAAAAGCTTATTGCATTCGATTAAAACTTTAAAAAAATCTTAATAAATATTGGTATGCATGTATTAAGACTTTAAAAAAAGTTTTATAAAAGTCAGCATGTGATTTTTAATTATAACTTTTTATGTGACTCTTAAAAGTATACCTAAAAGTTATCACTTCATATATTAGACTTTAATTATTTTTAATGAATTTTTTAAGATGTAGTATAAATACACACTCTCAAACCTTCACATTGCCAAAGATTCAACCCACTTTTTATCAAACGAAATGGGTTTCAATAAAGATTTTTGCAGATAGCACTTAACATTACGAAGTTATATCCTAATAAAAGATTCAATTATTCTTAAAAACTCATATGAATTCCTAAAATTAGATAATTTTTTAGTTCTTCATATGTTAAGAACTAAAAAGCTAAAAAAAAATATATGATTATTCCTAAAATCACATACGAATAATTTTTTTTTAATTGTTTTACATACAAATATGGTATTTTAAAAACTAAAAATATCATAATTCCGCACGAAGAGAAGCTTAAAGCCAAACCATGAGACCCCCCAGGTCGATTTTCCTTCTGTCCTCCTCTTATCTGGCATGTTTAGCATAAAATGTTATTAATGAAAACAAAAACATTAAGGGAATTCATCACAGATGCATCCAAAAGTGTTTCAATAGTCTTCGTTTTTACTTGGTTCTAGAGCTCCCAAGGGTGAGCTCAAAGTTCATCAGATCCAGCCCCTCATGGATCCTCTCCTTCCCCATGGTTTCACCAATCCTGTCATATTGCTGCCAAATGCAAACTCAGCAGCAATCCCATCTGCCATTGGAACATCAGCTGTATGATCCGAACCCGCAGCAACTGCAGGAGAGCATGTCCCACTTTGCCCTGGGGTTGCTGATACAAGAGGTTTTAGCTGGTCGAGATCCTCCACCAGCTAAAACCTCCTCCTTGAAACCAAATGGGTTTGCTGATACAAGGCTGAATGTGGGAGATGTTGGCCCACCTTGGGGAATTTGCATACCTGCAAACCATCCTGAATCAGGATGAACCTGACGGCCAGGACTTGGAGGGGTGGAAGAAGGCAGGAAGTAGCGCTGCCAGGCCCAGCCTGGCCCACCAGTTGAATCATCCCAATCATTCTCGAGTCGTGGAGTTCGGGTAGTAGGAGAACTCAATGGAGGGGTAACTGGAGCACTAATGGAACCTCCATGGATGTAGAGATGGTGGGGAAACTTGGATGAGGTTGATGATGAACCAGATGAGAGGTTTTTGAGCCATGGAATAAGGGCATTGGCATCAGCACTAGCATTCGCATTGGCTGCATAACGGGATGAGACAGGGCTTGGATTGTAGGAGGCACATGGGCTTGGATTATGAGGCATTATGGACTTATTGGGTACGATGAGCATGGACTTGCTGATGCTGAGCCACCCATAATATCCATGCGTTCCACAGGTTTGCATCCCTAGAAAATAGTCAAAATGCTAAACAGTAAATGAAACAGAAGATTTGATCAGCTGCACACACATTTGATTGGGGTATAAACGCCTAAACTAAACAATAACTAATCCCCATGTCCTAGAGCTAAGTCTGAAGTGTGTAGTAAATATCCTGTGAGATGATTAAATTTCATGCAACTGCTTGCCAATTACCTAAATGGTGCATAATAAGACATTTTTGCCTTGCTTATATCAAAAGAGTGAGTTGAACTATATCCCTAAAATCTAATGAGATAATGTTGAGATCAACAACAAAGTTATAGTCATATGACCAGAGTAAATAGTAATGAAACAGACATGGATTTGTGGCAACTCTCATATGTGGGCATTCAGGGGTCACAGATTATTTTCAACTGCTTGTTGAGATCCATGATTGATCAGGGCAACTCTCTCAATCTGGGCACCTTCCTCATGTAGAGCTTTCTCAAACTACACACCTTCTTCCCCATTTGTTCTCGACAATTTCCTAATTGGGAACAACCACTTATATCCACAAAGAAATTCAACTTAGTTCAGCTTCCAATCGCTTCTCGGTACTCCAATCTTCATGTGATTAAGCCTCAAGACTTCGTGTAATTTTAAGCCTCCCGATCCTTTCGAGCAAAGGTTGATTGTTAGATTTGAATACACAAGAATAAACACATAGATGTGATTTTTGTTACTGTTACACCAAATACAGAATAAAACCACATAACCCTGTAATCACGTGATACTAATCAAAGATCAGCAAGCCAATATTTAAGACATACCGAATCCACACTAGACAATGCAAAGAATGTAAGCTCTCACTTAAGTATGGAGGCTAGGGTTTGTCTTCTGGATTGTAAAACCTAAGCAATGATACGTTCTCTCTCGATGGGGCTGCAGATAACGTGCTGTAGGTTTTAAACCCAGACCCTTCGCCACTATTTTTAATCGCCTTTAATGCTTCATCAATCTATCAAACAAATATTAAGGGCAAAACAAAGAAACCAATACATTAATTCCATATTTTATAATTAATGAAATAATTATATACTATTTTTAGAACCCTAATTCAACTGGGAATAGATCACTTAACTTTATCGTTACCGATTAGACAAAGCACAATCATGTCCAAAATTCTAACACTACAACCCACTAAAAGGTACTCCAATAATCTCCCACTCGCTATGTTACCGAATATGTATATGATTGAATACTTAAGTCATACAGAACATACACCGTCCATCAATGTAAATACTTTAAACACCCTGGCCCATTAATCAGACTAGAATGGGATCAAAGCTACTTTGTCATATCTGCGTTAACGAGACCTATCTTTATCAACAAACAAAGACAATCAATGACATAGATCAAATATAGGTGTGTGGCAGAGATTACATAAAATGTGATCTATGTGACGCCATTCCAAAAGGGTCCTCTTTATGACTCAAATGAGTCTAGTATCATATATTTTCAAATACTACATGCTAAACAAAGAAGAGGAAAATCATGACATGACAAATGTAATAGCTCAAAACATAACATAAATGCATTAAATAATCATAGCATGTACGCATATAAAATGAAACAACTATAGCGTGTCAATCACATAATTACACATAAAACCAAAATGAACTCCCACTATCTTCTCCTATATCGCCTAGGACTATACACCCATCCGAGCAACATGCTCATGAAACACCTTAGGTGGCAAGCCTTGGGTGGAGCGTCTCGCAATCACGGGAGTTCGCACTATCATATGCTCAATTGACACTTGACCACTAACTCTTTCTTTTACAAACTTAAAACTTAATGTCAATGTGCTTTGATTTTGATGAACTCCGGTTGTTTTAGAATATAACTCACAGCCTTTATTATCACAATTAACTTCTAAGCGGCTTTGCTAATGCCTTCAATAATCAAGTCCCGATAAAGCTCTGTAGCCATATTCCTTGATTAGGATGCCCTCAAGGTGCCATAAATTCAGCTTCCATGGTCAAGAGGCTACCAGTGTCCTGCTTGACACTTTTCCATGAAATAGCCCCTCCTGCCAACATGAAGATGTAGCCTGAGGTCGATTTCCTGCTATCTTGACATCCTGCAAAGTCTGCATCCGAGTACCCAATAACCTCCGATGATCGATCGATATGTGAGCATATGATCCTTTCGCCTTCCGAAGATACCTCATCACCGCTTAATGCTTCCTGATCCATACCAGATTACTCGAGATATCTCGCTTAACATTCCCACAATGTACGCTATATCCTGACGCACACTTCAGGCATACATAAGACTCCCCTATTGCGCATTTAATAAGGGTAGCTTCTCCATTTCTTTTCTCTCAAGTTCAATTTTTGGGGGGTATCACCTAAGCCGAATTTATCACTCCTTTGCCATGTGTATCACCTCGTGCACAATTTCAGATATTAAACCTTTCAAGCACCTTATTATGTTTTGGCCAAGTATACATCTCTAACGATCCCTATGGATTTGTATGCCCAAAACATGATGCATCACCAAGGTCTTTTCATTTCAAAAATGATCGATAAGAACCTTTCTGTCATGCAATAGACCTACATCATTGTCGCAGTGTAATGTCATCCACATAGAGCACCAATATAACAAACTTGCCCCACCGAACTTAAGATATATGCACCGATCAACGTTGTTCTCCTTGAAACCATATGAAGAAATCACCTTATCAAATTTTCTAATTACTGACCTGATGCCCGCTTTAAACCATAAATGGACTTTTGAGTCTACATACTAGGTGCTTTGGGTTTCTAACTCAAAGTTCTCTCTCGTTGCACCATGTATATAGCTTCATCAATGTCTCCATTGGAGGAAAGTCGCCTTGACTTCCATTTGGTGCAAATTTTAGATCACAATGAGCTACAAGTGGCATTATAATTTCGAATGAGTCTTTCGTCGAAATCGCTAAAAGGTCTCCTTATAATCTATGCCTTCCGTAAAGCTCGCGACTAGGCGCGCCTTATATCTCTCGACATTGCCTTTGAATCCCGTCGTTTTGAATATCCATTTACAACCAATCGTTTTATACCTTTAGCAATCTCGACGAGATCCCAAAACGCCATTATCTTTCAGCTGACTTCATTTCCTCTCTTGCTCTAGATCAAATACATAAGAATAACACATAGATGTGATTTTATTATCAAGTACACCAAATACGTAATAAAACCACATAACCCTAGAATCATTTAGATACCAATCAAAGACCAAATAAGCCAATATCAGAAGACATACCAATCCATCAGTAATTAGACAATGCAAGAACAGGCTTCCGCATGCTGGTTTGTCTTCTCGGATTGTAAACCTAAGCAATGATAATGCCTTCTCGATGGGGCCAGCAGATAACGGTCAGAGGTTTTGAAACCCAGTGGACCTCCGCTCAAATTGTTTTTAATCGCTCCTTAATGTTATCGTCCCATCAAAACAACATTAAGTATGAAAACAGGGAACCACACACACTTCCATATTTTATAATTAATAAATAATTATATAATATTTCGTGAACCCTAATTCAACCTAATGTATCACTAACTTTATCGTGCTATCGGTATCAGACAAACATTAACATGTCTAAAATTTAACACCGCCATCCCACTAAAAGGAAATCTAACAATCTCCCACTAGAGCTACAAGTGTTACCGAATATGTACATGATTGAATACTAAAGTTGCACGCAAATATACACTGTCCAATCACAGAAATACTTAACAACTGGTCCATTAATCAGACTAGGAATGGGATCAAAGCGGCCTTTTATTACATTCATACTGTGAATCGAGACCTATCTTTGTCAACAAACAGCATAATCAATGACATAGATCAAATATAGGTGTGTGGCTTGGAGATTACATAAAATGTGATCTATAGTATGCCTATCTCCAAAAAGGTCCTCTTTATGACTCAAATGAGTCTAGTATCATATTTTCAAATACCACATGCTAAACAGCAGTAGAAAATCATGACATCACATCAGAGTAGTCGGAAACATAACATAAATGCATTAAATAATCATAGCATGTACGTACATATAAAATGAAACAACTATAGCGTGTCAATCACATAATTACACATAAAACCAAATGAACTCCCACTATCTTTCTATATCTTCTAGACTAAGTACACCCATCTGAGCAACATGCCCAAGGAACACCTTAGGTGGCAAGCCTGCGGAGTGGGTCTCGCAATCATGGAGTTCGTACTAATATGCCTCAATTGACACTTGACCACTAACTCTTCTTTACAAACTTAAAACTTAATGTCACCGTGCTTTGATTTTGATGAACTCCGGTTGTTTTTAGAATATAACTCGCAGCCTTTATTATCACAATTAATCCTAAGCGCTTGCTTAATGCCTTCAATAACTCAAGTCCTGCTATAAAGTCGTAGCCATATTCCTTGATTAGATGCCCCATGCTATAAATCCAGCCCATGGTCAAGAGGCTACTAGTGTCTGCTTTGACACTTTTCCATGAAATAAATTCTCTCGCCAACAACATGAAGATGTAGCCCCAGGTCGATTCGCTATCTTGACATCCCAGCCCATCCGAAAAATTCACAACCTCCAGATGATTGATCGCGATATGCGTGAGCATATGATCCTTTTCGTCTTCGAAGATACCTCATCACTATTTACCGCCTAAAGGATCCATACTCAGGATTACTCGAGATATTCGCCTTAACATTCCCACAATGTACGCTTATATCCCGACGCCGCACACACTCAGGCATACATAAGACTCCTATTGCGTACGGAATATGGGTAGTTCTCCATTTCTTTTCTCTCAAGTTCAATTTTCGGGGGCACACCTAAGCCGAATTTATCACTCCTTTGCCAATGTGTGTATCACCCGTGCACAATTTCGCATATTAAACCTTTCAAGCACCTTTTATTGATATAAGCTTCTCGATGTTTCAAGATACATCTTTAATCGATCCCTATGGATTTGTATACCCAAACATATGATGCATCACCAAGGTCTTTCATTTCAAATGATCAGATAAGAACCTTGTCATGCAATGTACTCACATCATTGCTTGCTAGTAGAATGTCATCCACATAGAGCACCAATATAACAAACTTGTTCTTGACCGAACTTTAAGATATATGCACGATCAACGTTGTTCTCCTGAAACCATATGAAGAAATCACCTTATCAAATCTCCTTTCGCACTAACACCTGATGCCCGCTTTAAACCATAAATGGACTTCTCGGTCTACATACTCAGTGCTTTGGGTTTCCTAACTCAAAGTTCTCCTCGTCAGCACCATGTATATAGTTTCACCAATGTCTCCATCGGTGTCGCCTGACCGACTGGGTGCGCTCTAGATCACAATGAGCCACAAGTGGCATTATAATTCCGGAATACGAGTCTTTCGTCGAAACCCAAGTAAAGGTCTCCTTATAATCTATGCCTTCCTTTGTGGGTAAAGCCCTCGCTTACTAGGCGTGCCTTGCATCTCTCGACATCATTCAACTCGCTACTTTGAATATCCATTTACAACCAATCGGGTTTTATACCCTAGGCAATTCGACGAGATCCCAAACGCCATTATCTTTCATGGACTTCATTTCCTCTTGCTGTTAGATCAAATACATAAGAACAACACATAGATGTGATTTGGCTAATGCTTACATCAAACATGTAATAAACCACATAACCCTGTAATCATGCATACTAATCAAAGATCAAATGTCTAACATTGTAAGACATACCCGAATCCATCAGAATTATTGCATACAATGCAAGAATGTAAGCCTTCTCAAGTATGGAGGTTGGGAGTTTGTCTTCGGGATTGTAAACCTACAATGATAATGCTCTCTCGACGGGGCCAGCAGATAACGTGTCGAGGTTTTAAAACCCGTGGACCTCCGGGCCAAATTATTTCTAATCAGCTCTTAATGTTATCAGTCTCCATCAAAACAACATTAAGAGGAAAACAGGAAACCACACATTAATTCCATATTTTATAATTAATGAAATAATATATAATTATTTCGTGGAACCCTAATTCAACCGTGAATATCACTAACTTTATTTGGGTTACTGAATAGAATATATTAACATGTTCAAAATTTAACACCTCGTTTCATCCCACTAAAAGGAAATCTAACAATCTCCCACTTGCCACAAGTGTTACCGAACATGTACATGATTGAATACTAAAGTTAACGCAAATATACACCGTCCAATCACATAAATACTTTAAAAACAATCCGTCCATTAATTGCATTTAGAACGGGATCAAAGCTACTTTATTACATTCATGCGTAATCGAGACCTATCTTTGTCAACAAACAAAGATAATCAATGACATAGATCAAATATAGGTGTGTGTATTCGAGATTACATAAAATGTGATCTATAAGATTTATCTCCAAAAGGTCCTCTTTTATGACTCAAATGAGTCTAGTATCATATTTTCATAAATACCACATGCTAAACAAAGAAGAGAAAATCAGCTTACATCACATCGTAGTAGTGGAAACATAACATAAAATGTGTTAAATAATCACAAGATGTACGTACATATAAATGAAACAACTATACTGTGTCAATCACATAATTACACATAAAACCAAACGAACTCCCACTATCTTTCTATATCTTCTGTAATTAAGTACACCCATCCGAGCAACATGCTCATGAAACACCTTAGTGGCAAGCCGCGAGTGGGTTCCGCAATCAAGGAGTTCGTACTAATATGCTCAATCGACACTTGACCACTCAACTCTTTATTTTACAACCGTCTCAATGCTCAACCGCGATTTGACAAAGTCCGCCAGCCCAGAATATAATCTCCGCAAACTTCTTACTCACTACTATCCTGTTATTGTTAATGCCTCAACATCCAACCCCACGCGCGTGCCTCCAGAGTTTGATATCTTGATTAGATCCACAAAGAAGCTAAATCCAAAGGCTCATTGGTCAAGAGTTTTCACAGAACTGACATCTCACACCTTCCAAATACTGAAGATGTAGCTTCAGGCTCATTTCAAGCACCCTTTATATCCCCAAAAATGCTGATCCCATCCCATTAACCTCTGTGATGTCCGATCACACACAAGAGAATACACTATCCTTCCAAGATACTCATCACGTTAATGGTTTCCAAAGTGATCCATACTGTGGATTACTCGAGATATCTCGCCTAACATTCTACAATGTACGCTTATATCCCGACGCGCATACACTTGTGCATACAGACTCCCCTATTGCGTAAGAATAAGGGTAGTTCTCCATTTCTTTCTCAAGTCTACCGGGCACACCTAAGCCAATTTATCACCCTTCGCCACATGTATCACCCGTGCACAATTCGCATATTAAACCTTTCAAGCACTCATTGATATAGGCCTTTTTATGATAAGCCAAGTATACATCTTGAACGATCCCTATGGATTTGTATACCCAAAACATATGATGAATCACCAAGGCCTTTCGCCTCAAAATGACTGGAGGGAACAAACCTTCTGTCATGCACAAATCACATTATCGTTTACAGCGTATCGTCATCCACATAGAAAGCACCAATATAACAAACTTGCTCCCACCGAATCCTATGATATATGCACCGATTAACAAGAATTCTCCTTGAAACCATATGAAGAAATCACCTTATCAAATTCCTGCACTATCGACGGATTCCGCCAAACCATAAAACGGACTCCCTGAGTCTACATACTAGGTGCTTGGGTTTCAAACTCAAAGTTCTCTCATTACACCATGTATATAGTTTCATCAATGTCTCCATCGAGGAAAGCCATTCTCACAGTCCATTCGTGCAAATGACTACAATGAGCCAAGTGCATTATAATTCGAAGCTTTTCTGTCAAACCGTGAAAAGGTCTCCTTTATAACGGTTCCCTTTTCGTAAAGCCCTCATGATCAGCGTGCCTTATATCTCGACATCGCCTTTGAATCCCTTTGCTTCAATATCCATTTACAACCAATCGGGGTTTTATACCTTAGGCACTGACTAGAGATCCCAAACGCCATTATCTTTCATGGACTTCATTTCCTCTGCATAGTCATAATCCACTTTCTAACTTGGTGGTTGTTGGTTTACTGACTTAATGAGGATCGCCTCCAATCATGTGGTCAAACTCATGCTCCCGAAGGAAAGACTATAGTCATCTGAAATCGCTTTCCTCTAGTGGACCTCCTACGGCACTTCAGTCAGGTCGCTGAGGTTTCCACTATTTCGATGTGGTTCCTCAAATCTAGTGGGGCGAGCTCTCCAATCAGATTGAAGTTGCACAGAATGTCATCATTTGCCACAACACTTGGCAATAAATAGAATGGGGCACCACGTCACTCAATAGCTTCAATAGTAGTCAGGGTCGAGAATCTACATACTCCCAAAATGACCTCCTTTAACTTGAGTGCCCTACGGTCCTCAATAAACTTGGCATTACCCGTCTCAAAGAAGGACCCGTCAAGGGTCATAAAACTTATACCCTCAGACCTCTCAGGAGTCCACAAAATAACAACACACCTGAGCCCAGCTTCTTATCGGGCCTATAAGGCCTTGCTTCGCCTGGACAACCCTGCATCGCAGCAAGATGTCTAATACTAGGCTTCTTACCCGTCCATAACTCATACTGGTTTTGTTAATCACATTTGGGAACTCTATCGAGTATATAAACTGTCTTTAATGCTTCACCCCATAATGAATTAGGTAGAGAAGAATGACTAATCATACTTCTACCATGTCTCTATGGTTCTATCAAGGCCTCTCAGCCTACACCATTTTGAATCGGAGTTCCGTGCATGGTGTATCGAGGTATAATACCGCATTCGTAAGGTATTTCGCAAAGGTCTTGGTCGTTGTTCACCGATCCATCATATCTTACCGTGAATATTCCTCCACTGGCCAGATTTGACTCGCTTTAATTTTCAATAGCCGATTTTCAACCCTAGCTTTGAAAATTTTGAACACTTCAGGCTTGTGCCTTTTCATGCATAGGTACAAATAACCATCGAGTAATCGGTCTATAAATGTGATAAAGTATGTGCCTCCATTCCAAGAAGTCGTAGTGGAATGGTCCACATATATCCGTATGTATCAAACTCTAAGACGTTACTACACCGATTTGCACTGCTTTCTTTGTTAGTCATTTTCCCCTTAATGCAATCTACAATATATGTCAAAATCGACATGTCAAGGGAATCAAGAATTCTCAGTTATTAGCCTTTCAATTGTTTGAAATATGTCCCATACACTTATGTGCCATAACATCGAGGATTTCTCATTATTTAATTTCGCGCTTTGATCCAATAATGGTTGCATTCATTATCAATTTGTATTTGACTTTGCATATATTTAATTTATATAGCTTATGAATTAGACTACCAGCCCAATAACTTTAGAATTTTGGAAAGACTAAATGTTTCTCATTTCCAAATGAACAAAGATAACCCAGATTTGTCCAAACATGAAACATAAATCAAAATTCGCCTAAATGACTCGCATAACAAATGTGTTTTCCAAAATTAAAATAAAACTAGAGTCTAACATAAGCCGAAATGTCCCAATAGCTTCTGTAATTTGAGCTTTCTCGCTACTTCCGTGATAGATGTATCTTTCACCATCAATCGCGCCGCCGAGTGGCAAGCCCGCATAGTGACACTTATGTGAGTAAAGGGCTCCTCGTATCTATCCACCAAGTGTCACCGCTACCAAAGCCAAATTAACTCGTAACTAACAAAGTTGTTGTTTAGGAATGCTACCGGGAGTATCGCGTAAATAAAGGTATAGTAGATAATCGAAAATAAACACAAAGTGCTCACATTAATACTACACACGTATATATTAAAGCACAAAATATATATACACATGGGCCCCTTAATAAGATACTAAGCACAACATCAGATTTAGTCTGACGTAAAAAACAATTTGAAAATCCAGACTAATTATAGCACTAAATGTAGACAATATTATAAACTACTTTACATTATGCCTTCTTTTGACCGACATAATGCTCAGATGTTAAAAAAACTTTATTTGTCTCACATTTAGACTATTATTTACTCCTACATCCGGCATAAAATAATCATCCTTTCGGTCGACTACTTTGAAGATAGATATAAAGTTCATTTATTATGTTCAATTTAATTAAATTAACAGAGGTTACTTTGGTAACATATTAATTTAAAAATTAATTTAAATAAATAAACATATCATACTTCATCATAATTGAATTGCATCGCTATAAAATAATGATAACTAATTAGGACGTTATGAAAATAATAATGGTAATTCAATTAGTAATTAATTAATTACTTTAATGAAAAGACGTTATGAAAATAATAATGATAATCATGACATCAGCACTGCATTCCAAACGACATAACGTTTGAATCGTCTTCAACCTTGCGACGTTGACCGCCGATAACTTCGTCGTCCGACGTCCGTTTTCGACGATTCAAGTTGGGTTTTTCTCGTCTCTTTATTGGGAACAAATCCCTGATGCCAATTTTTGCGTAAAAAATTTTGCATTCGGCATTCATGGGTTTAATTACTATACCATTTTAACCACAATAATCATGCAAATCTCAATCAAAGCAACCTAAAAAACACATTATGTGTCAAACCCATACATCGATTTCAACCAAAAACAAAATTATTGAATTTTGCATAAATTAGGTTCCCAAAATATATATATATTTCAAAAAATCCGTATGATCAAATTAGTATCCCAAAATACTAACTTATTAATCAAATGACTGCGATGATCCGCCTGGACACCACTTGTTAGATTTGAATACACAAAAATAGTAAACACATGATGTGATTTTTGTTACCGTTACACCAAATACGTAATAAACCACATAACCCTAATCATGCATACTAATCAAAGATCAAATAAGCCAATATTGTAAGACATACCCGAATCCATCAGAATTAGACAACGCAAGAATGCAAGCTCTCACTCAAGCATGGAGGCTAGAGCATCTTCCGGATTGTAAAACCTAAGCACGACACGCTTCTCGAGCACACAAGCAGACATCGGCCGTAGGTTTTAAACCCAGTGGACCCCCGCCAATTACTTAATCGCCCCTAATGTCATCAATTCATCAAAACAACAACATTAATGGCAAAATAGAAACCACACATTAATTCCATATTTTATAATTAATGAAATAATTATATAATTATTTCCGTGGAACCCTAATTCAACTAGGAATAGATCACTAACTTTATCAATAATGAATGCATGCCACAATCTGTCTAAAATTTAACACTTGTCAGCCCACTAAAAGGAAATCTAACACTCGATGGCTTATGATACTGGGTGGATGGTCGAGCCTCAATGTACTAAATCACAAAGCCACTTTGGTAATCCCACCAAGTCATCAAGAGGAATCGATATTTATTTCCGAAGATTAGCAAATTTTCAGGAACTGGATGAAGTAATTGTTAAAAGCCCGATTGATATTGCAGCCACAACCAAGGCTTATTCTATCAAATTCTCCAGCTTTACCATGGTGTTGGAACCGAAACCCGCTTCACTCGATTCTCTTTAGACTGATGATAATGAATGTGAGAAAGAAACATTAGTTAGCTCAAAAGAATGGAGGAACCGTAATTCGTTACCACCAAAACCTTCAAATTATGCATTTGCTTTATGAATGACTCGTAATGCAAGGTTTTTCCATTGTCCTAAAGTTGGATTATCAGGACCACCACTTCAGGCACTTTCATGTTGCACTAGCTTGAGCTGAACATTTTATCTACAGAGAGAATAAAGCTTAGCAAATGTGTATGTGCATTCTAATTAGAGAAAGCAAAGTTGTACCTATAGAGATAAATGTAAGCAGCCTGACGATGCAGGTTGTACTTCTTCGGGATCACCACTCAAAGGAAGAGCTTCGTTTCCGCCAAGTCCAAACAAAATTTCTCCTCCCTCTCCCTCCACGGGCTATGGCCGCCCGATGAATGGCTGCCCTAGAAGGTCACTCGCAGCACATAGGCGTCATCATACCAAGCATCATCCTCAGCTGCATCTTTCCTAGAGAGCAGGCAAAAATTGTGTGTTCAGAGAGACATACCTACCAAGTTTGACTATCAAACGTTCAAATTAAAATATAAGGGTATCATGGATCAGAATTAATGATAGTAAACCGCAGGAATGCATAAGATCAAAATAGCCGCTAATCCTAGCTACTGGACGAAAGGGCAAATTAGCAAGGCCTGGGCCGGACCTAATTTTCATCAAGTCACCATTTCATGTACCCAACCCAACCCTAACTGGGACAATCGAGCTAGCCCAACAAGCCTGACTCAATTACTAAACTCTCTAATCATAAATGAGAAAAAGGTAGTCAACCCCATACCTCGTGACCTCCAGACAGATTCTGTGAAGGAGAGCTACAAAGGTCGGAAATAAGCATGCACTCCATTTATGTCAAGTCAGTACACCCCGCCCACATACATCTATAAGAGCAAAGGATTGCATTCATCGTGGGTAAGGAAACGGAGCCCATGTCCATAAACACCCTTCCGCCTTAGCCTTCATGAAGTTAAGCTTACGCCGAGGCAATCAAGAAGGCCTTCCCCATAATCCAAAATGGATTGACCTTCCCATTGTTCCAACGCCCGCTTCCATTAACCACAGTAGCCCACTAAGGATCCGCCTACAACTACGGCCGAGGGAATCCACAACATCTTTTCACAATCTGCAATTTCTCATTAATTCCACCAAATTAATAAATCAAGCATAACCTTCTTTACAACTAACATTTTAAGTACAATGTAGTAATGCCTTCATAGACTCCGAACCGTGAGTCCCCTCTTTCTTTTCCTATGCTCGCTTTTTGAAACGCTGAAAGTGTCTCCGCCATATGAGTTAGTATGATGAAAATTGCTATTTTAAAGGCCAGAGAAGTAGCCCATCATGCCTAGTTCATGTGATAGAGCACTTAACGTTTCAAGAAGGCATGGCATAAGGAGGGGAAGGGTCCCGAGTTCGAGTCCTAGGGAGATGTTTACGCATTATACTAAAGTGTTTAACCATCGAAATAATGTTAGAGAAATAGCCCATCATGCCTAGTTCATGTGGTAGAGCACTCAAAGTTTCAAAAACATATGGCATATGGAGGGGAAGGGTCGGGGTTCGAATTCTAATGAGAACAACATTGTACTAAAGCAACTGTCAAAAAAGGTAAGAGAAGTAGTTTATCCACAGCATCATCATAATCTTTATCCCCATATACCACATGATTAGTTCATGTAAAGTGAGAGCACCCAACGCTTCAAACAAAGTATAACATGTGGAGGAGAAAGGTCAGGTTCGAAATACAAGAAGGGACAAGCTTTACTACATTATACTAAAGTGTTTAACCGTCAAAAACAGGTCAAAGAAGTAGCCCAACTTTCTGAAACATTGAACGCTATACCACATGAGTTAGGCATCATAGACATAATTTTTTTTTTTTTAACTTAAATAATTGGGAAATCACCTTGTCAACAACATCATCATAATCTTTATCCCCATCTCTTAAGAATGCTGTGTGCCGAAGAAGTTTCTTGGATTGTTCATCATCCAACAAATCCAAATACTTTTGTAAATAATTCTTGGAAATTCGCACTGACAACTTAATTCAGATTGGGTATTTTAAATTCCACAAACTTATGAAGAGGGAATCTGTGTCTCACCCCTATCATCAGTTCCACCCCAAACATCATCTAGCACCAAAAGTAGAGAAGCAGTTTGTGTTTGATTTTTCCGCAGTCGTTTTAACCAACGGTGGATTGCATCAACTCCGTCAGTTCTAAACCCAGGAACTGATGGGAGATTGTTATGCTCTCTACCTTGAAAGAGAAGATGTCCTTAAATTTTCATGTTCAAAAAACATGTATAAGAAGGTGGGTATTCGGAGAAGCTTGAACTCGATCGGGCTTTTTTTTTTTTTAGATATTCGAAGCTTGACTCGAGAAATAATGGAGTTACTTGAATTCGACTCGATAAAACTCGAATCGATAAAAAAATTAATAAACAAATATACTCAAAATCGAGTCAAGTTTGACTCAATTAATAAAATTAAAAAGCTTGAGTCAAGTATTATGATACTCAAACTCGAGTGAAGTTTGACTCAATTAATAAAATTAAAAAGCTTGAGTCGGGTATTATGATACTCGAGCTCGACTTGATTAACTCCGAGTCGAATTCGAGTATCTTACTTGTCAAGCTCAAAGAGCTCACAGTAGCTTGACTCGTTTACACTTCTAGTTCTATGTAATTTCCTAGTACACTTTCTCTCTCTCTCTCTCTATATATATGTTCGGGTTCAAAGCTCCCTAATACTAGAGGATTTCAAACCTCGACAACATGGGCCAAGAAGTTTGAGGGAATGAAAGTGGAGGAAAAAAAAAAGAATATTAACCAAACTTCTCTTGAAGAGATCGATATTTTAGTTTACAGTATGAAAACCTTAAATTTATTTCAAAGACATTGTTCTTCGAGATGGGTTTTTAAATTAAAATTGTGTTGTAGATATAATTTTCATTGTTAGAAGAAATATTTGGTTAAATAACCTCAAATAACACAATATTTAGCAAATCCAACCCTCTTTGTATTTTTATTTTTTTTAAATAACTTATTTTGAACAAAATATTTCTTCTAAAGATGATCAATTTGATTACAAGACCTTTAAAGATCAAATTTCAGAAATCTAATCTTTCATCAATTTTTGCAAAAATACTCCTACCAGTCTTTTATAAAAATAACAATTTCTTTTCAAAGACAGATAAATATATAAGATAATTAAGGACATTTTTGTCCAAAACAAGTTAATTTCTCAAGAAAAACATGAAAAATATTAGATTTACACAAAATGAGACCACATGTTCAAGGATTGAGGAAAAGAAGTAACATTTGCAGTTTTGTTCCAAAATAATACATTTTAAAAAAAATATATCATTCCACATGCTTTTAAAATAATACCCAAACTAACGTTATCATTAAAATCAGAATTTGGTGACTACTTCGCTTTAACTCTGCCTTAAAATCGTAGTCAATTACTGCTTTAAATTAAAAAATTTAAAATCATACTACCAACTACGGCTAATTTGTGCTTGGTGACCAACTACGACTTTTATAAAATAACAATCTTTTCAAAGACAGATAAATATATAAGATAATTAATGACATTTTTGTCCAAAACAAGTTAATTTCAAGGAAAACATGGAAAATATTATATTCACACAAAAATGAGACCCTATGTTCAAGGATTGAGGAAAGAAGTAACATTTGGAGTTTTGTCCAGCAAGAATAGCACATTTAAAAAAATATCAATCTAATACGTTTTTAATAATACCCCAAACCATTACGCTATCATTAAAATTTATACATGATCATGCTTAAACTAAAGCTTAAAATCAGTCAACAATTATTGTTTTAACTTAAAATTTTTAAAACCATAGTCACCAATATGGTTTTGACGAGGACACACTAGTTTGGTTTTTTTTTTTCTCAAACCTATACTAAATCGCTCAAACTGCCTAAATTCATTGGTGCAAACGCTCAAATTCTAGTGCGCGTAGACATCCAAGGAGGGAAGAACTTAGGCTCGGGTTCCGATAGGGAGGTTTACTACATCAGATTGTAACAAACCCTTAGTTGTGTATATATATATATATATATATATATATATATATATATATATAGAAAACTCTCACATTTTATGACTATCTTAATTATAGAAGATCCAGCTTTTAAAATGTATGACATCCGCAGAAAAGAGAGTCCTGCTTGAATCCCAAGAAAGATGGTTTAGTATATTGTATCGTGAACAAACTCCTTTGTTGTCAAAAATAAAAAATAAATAAGTATTTTGGGACAAAACTCTAACATTCGTACTACCAAATGATGAACCCAAAGCTTAAAAAATGCTATGATATCTACGAGTGAGCGGCCCCAAGCTCGAGTCCCAAGAGGGATAGTTATCACATTGTATTGTAACAACTACTTAGTTGTCAAAAAATAAAAATAAAAATAAAAAATAAAAACTATTATGGACAAACTAGACCATTTGATACTAAATTTAGTTTTATAGAAATGTCAAAGTTTAAAAAGACAGACATCCATATGAACTTGCCTCGTGCCTAGCCTCGTGATAGTTTACTATATTGTACTACTACTAACTGATTAGTTGTCAAAAAATTAAAAAAAAAGAAGAAGCTATTTTGGGACAAATTTCTAACATTTGGTACAAGCTCGGTTGGTAAAGTGTTCAAAGTTTAAAAAAACAGGACATACAGAGAAGAGAGGGAGAGTGGCTCAAAGCTCAAGCCTCCCAACGCGATAAGCTTACTACATCAGACATAAAGAAATCAAGGTCAAAAATTAAAAAAAAAAAAAAAAAAAAACTATTTTGGGACAAAGGCTTAAAAGTATGTATGATTCAGGCTACCACATAAAAATAATTGTGATTCTCACAAATATACAACAGGGCTACAATAATTACCGAACGAATAATTACAAGATATCACTAGCAAGAGCAGATATCTGGTTGCTATTATAAGACATCGACATAATCCTAATTATTTTTACGGTAATACCAATCATAAATATCAAATTCTTGGTAGCCATTGGACGTATCGATTATTTTCAAATTGATAAATACCCAATTCATCTTAATGAGAAATATACAATTATTTTCAAATTGATAACTTGATAACTTGACCAGTGTAGTCTTCCCAAATCCTCCGGGAGCAGTCACCACTATCACTGATGATTCATCGTCTTCTTCCTCGAACAGCAGCTTTTTCAATTGTCTCAGCGGCTTATCCATTCCCACAATAAACGGAGTAAGCTCACTCTCATCCGAATTTCCGATCTCATCTCCCGAAAACGAAACTTCGGTATCGTCCGACTGTTGCTGCTGCTGCTGCTGCGAGGCCGAGATCTCGTTCCTTCTGTTAAATTGTTGCATCGGCAAATATACCTGGAAGAAACGGGTAAGCGATTCGTAGAAGTCAGTAATCTTACCGGCGAATTCCCGATCCCTGAGCAGCCAATGGGAGCGATAGTATTCTCCGATAAGATTGTCCCCTTTTTTTCAAACAACAGTTCTGTAAATAACTTCTCCCGGATCCCCTCCATCTGACGACGATCCCCATCTCTGGATCTTAATAGCGATCGGCGTCATAATTTCCAGATAGCTTATGACTTTTTTTAAGATCTTTTTGAATGCATCTTCCTGCTTTTGATCATTCACAGCCGGATTTAGAATCAATTCTTCGAAACATTTTCCCATAATGGATCCTGCAAGAATTTCCATTATCGAGAATCCGGCTAAGTAGGAATGGGGTTTTAGCTCTCCAAACAAACGATTCGAAATAAAAATTTTTACTTTCCTTTTTCCTGGGGTTTCTCTGCACATAAACAGATCTGGAGATAGTCGGTGCTGTAATTTAAGCCACCTGAGGAACTTAGAAGGAAGTTTCCATTAAAGACTTAGAAGAAGACCAAAGAATCTGCTCAGCGGGTCAATCCACGAGGTTTCATTTGACAGACTTTTAACGACTTTCACTAATTACAAAGATATAAAAATCACGATATTAAATTAATAACTTTTGGCGATGTTTAAAAAGTCTATGTGCTCTCATAATATATTCGATTAAAAATTTTAAAAAAGCCTTATAAGTTTCGCATTTATCGGATTAAGACTTCAAAAGTTTATAAAGTTTCGCCACAGATTCAATTATAATTTTTATATACTCTTACATCGCATCGAAGCTTATCGACTTTTAATTACTTTTCCTAAGAGTGAGTATAAACATCACCCTTTAAAACTCTTCTCCGCGCTTTCAAAGATTAAAACGACTTTATCAATTTAAATGCTTAATCGAATTTTTAGATCCTAATAAAATAATTAATTATTTCTAAAAACTCATACAATTCCTAAAATTAGATAATTTTTTAGTTCTTCATATGTTAAGAATTAAAAAGTTAAAAAAAAATATGATTATTCCTAAAATCACAATGAATTATTTTTAATCGCTTACATACAAACCGGGTATTTTAAAAACTAAAAATATCATAATCGTTTTTAAAAAGTATATATCAAAATTAGAATCATTTACAAATATGATATTTTAGGAACTAAAAATTTGATACATTTTTTCAAAATCATAATTTTATTCAAATACACCTTCTTGTCTCATTCAAAATAGATATCAAAATCAAAATTATAATGACACACTCACACCCAAAATTTCTTCTTCATGATTCATTATCAACAGAGATCTGTTCGTATAACCCGAGATCTATTCATTATCGGGTAAAATTATTTGTATGTAATAGAATTTTTTTGAGGAAGGGTTTAACCCGATATCTATTCAAAGTGTAGTAATTTGATTAACTGATTTTAAATTTGCTCTAATTTTTAAAATCATGTAATGCTTATCAGAGTTGGTGAAATAAAATATGATTTTTCTTATTCAATTATAGTTCTGATTGTTCATAAAATCACACACACACACACACACACACACACACACACACACACACATATATATATATATATATATATGTATATATATATATATATATATATATATAGTTTTTTTTGTTTGAATTGTTTCATATAAGTATGTGAATAAATTTTTTTTTTACATCGCTAATGTTAATAAAAGCAATCACATCAAATACATCTTTTCTTGTCATAAATTGGTAAATTTTTAAATTATGAAATTTTGAAATTTGATATATTAGGAATTTTACTATTTAGATAAGGAAAAAAAATGAGGAATGTGTCATTCTTGGAAATTAAAAAAAAAAACCCTTTGAAGTAATGAGTTGAATTTAGAAAATTGAGATGAAATAAAATATAAAAATTTATTAGGCCTAATGAAAGTATAAACAACTACGGTTTTAAGCTTCATCATCAAAACCAAAAAAAAATTGATGATTTACTACATTGTATTATAACAAACTCCTTAGTTGTTAAAAAATTAAAATATATATATATATATATATAACAAACAAACAAACAATTTGGTACAAAACTCTAACATTTGGTACAAGATCTGGACCCTCCTCCTGGCCCCAATTATGAAAGAGAGAAAGTACGTGTGTATACCTTTAACATCCCGATCTTGGCAAATTTGTTCGACAAGTGTAGTCTTCCCACATCCCGGAGCAAACACCACTATCACTCGATGATTCATCGCTTCGAACTCCAAAGAGCTTTTTCACTCTTCCGCCTACTTATCCATCTCTAAACTATTTTTGTATGCATTAGTTCCCGCACCTCCAGATTTTTCAAATTTCCCATCCTTTTCAACAAAGCAGCCGATGGCTTACTGTAGATGCTGAGCTTCCTCAGATGCACTAAATCACAAAGCCACATTGGTAATCCCACCAAGTCATTGCAGGAAACGATATTTATTTCCCAAAGATTAGGCAAATTTTCTGTAGGAATCTAGATGGAACGATTGTTAAAAGCCTGATTGATCTTACACATAACCAAGGTTATCTTCTCCAAATTCTCCAGCTTTACCATGGTGTTGCAGAGGGTTGGAACCCGATGATGCCTAAAAAACATGTGTATGGGCCCAGAATACAGACTCAAGAGACAAACCACCAACAAGGCTTAAGGTGGGCTTAGGGGATAGGCTTGGAAGCGAGCCCAGCGTGAGAGCTCGACCCATGATGATGTCTCGTTACTCCAAGACGAGCCTGTGGCTCTCTAGACTAAGCTCTGCGGCCGAACAGTGATCGAAAGCATAATCCGCCATTCCACCGCCTGTAGACGTAAGAAAGGAAAGCGCTCCATCTTCATGATCCGATATCTACTCATTAAGGGAAGAAGGATCCCCCACGATTACGGCTCCCTAATTATCCTCTAATATTCAGTTAGCGATAATGAAGAGAAGATTCCCTACTCAATTGGGAAGATGCCGTATCGCCATCTAATAAGGAAAGTCATCGTGATCACCTATGATAAATATCGAGCAATTCCACCGAAGAAAGGTATGCAATCACAAAACCATCTGTGACACCCCAAATCCAGGGGTCCCATTGACAACCCGTCAACCTAGCTGAATTCCCGTGATTCAAGCATTAGATACCACATGGTTGTGTCCGATTTATCGATCCATATTTCCAAAAAAAATTCGAAAGGTAGTCTCCTTTGTTCGGGCTCTACCCAACATACAACTCGTATAACAAGAATCCATAAGAGCTTATTTCAACACTCTTATACGTAACACATATTAAACAGCTGTTCTCTAATATAGTTTACTTCGATTAATTACCTCAATACGTCCCTACCGGACCCATTCATTCATATTTAAATCACAAATATGAAAATTAAATAAGCACGACAACTATAAGAGTCCGATCACGCCTTACCATAATAATTACACACCTGACTATTTATACAATAGTCCAAAAGAATTTAATTACAATTCTTTTCTTTTACATAAAATATTTTTTTATAAAAGTATTGTCAAGGTCACATGTCAGCCTTCTTCACAATCACGGCCTCGTCGGAGTTCCGTCTCCCTGTACACCCCCTGTACCTGAAAAGGGGTCCTACAACGAGGTGAACAATGCCTAGTAGAAAAATTCTCCTACAAGGGCTATTCCTCGCCTAAATGCACATGAAATGGTGTACATAAAACATCAAATCATATTCCATATAAATAATGTAATCCTATATGGAATGTTCCGTGCCATGCATGAGACGACTCTACGCCCACAACCTCGAACCCATCGACTCCCTCACACTTGCAACGCCTGCAGGAAAACCGGGCCATCGTGTTTCACCCAATGACTTAACCCACAGGACAACCCTCCAATTTTAATTTATCAAACTTCGTATGCTTATTCGTGGCTTGCGAATTTCCGCGCTCCCACCCGCAGCCTCTCGCAACGCCTTCCGATACTTTCGCAAACTTTCATCGTTGGATCCATATATTTGACCAAGAATAAAATTTGGGTCTTTCACCCTAGGGGGGGTGGGGGATCTACCCCATCTTGCTTCACCCAAACACACGTGATTTATTCTTATTATTATTTTATACAAACGTGAGTCTCGATTTTGGACGTTGTCCCATTTCCGAGCTCACTACTCATTTACCAAGAATTTATGGAATAATGTGCACCATAGCACACCCACACCCAACTTGACGCGATAGACTGCAGATATGAAATGCATGATGCCACGTATCTCCCTTCATGTTACATGTATATATGAGTGACACATGAAACATTAATACACCATGGACAATTATAATTTTTACATATAATTTACATCCATGCAATCCAGGTTAATACATCAAATAACATATATTAACATGTTATTCTTCACACTGCATATTATCGATCAAGCAATAACACACGTGGCCCCAAATCTGACCATATACAATAAGGCACCTGTCCCTTCACTGTCATCACCGAATTACTACGATACCAAAGCACACCACAAAACCCAGCACATCACCCTTAATCAAAACCAAACTCAACCAAGTCCCGACGCCTAAAATCCCGTCTAACTCGTCCAAAAACAAATTCGAAATTTTAACCCGAACTATAAGAAAACAATCCCAAAATTTAGCCCCAACTGTATGGAAAAACAATCCCAAAACTCCTAAAAATTCCTACACCTCGGGCCCAAAAATTTGAAACTAAAATTTACGCCTTCACGGCCCTAAGCCAATCCCAAGCCATTAAATAGCCTTTAGGTTAGAAAATAACACAAGTAGGAAAATTCCCACCTCAGAAAGTTTGACAAACCCAAGATTTGCACCACGCGCAGCCCTCGCGTGGATCAACTTTGCCTTTAGCCCCGATGAAAACCTACGATCCGATTCCTCAGAATTGGAAAAGAAGCGAAGAGAAGAAAAATCTCTCCCTAAAGAGCTCTCTCTCTCTCCTAACAAAATGCCCTCCTCCTTTTTGACTTTCGTTTTTATCTTCATTTTTTTTTTAAATATTTTGGATACATGGTTCATATTGCTTCATTCGGGTCCGTTTTTGCCTCAAAACAATTTATTTGTTTTCAGTTCACTTTATTTTAAATGAACTTAACTCAAGTCATTTCCTGACTTCCAAGATTTTCGTAAAAATCTTGTCCTTGAAGTCACTGACGGCTTATCACCCAAAAAATCGTAAAATATTCTTTTTATCTCAGAATTCGATGAAACTTTTCTGAGTCAATAGATTTCGCGAGACGAATTTAACGGCGCAGTCCATTTCGTCATATGAGATCTAGAGAATTTTCTAAGCTTCCCTGAACCGTTATGGCAATTTATTATTATTATTATTATCATTTTGCCATTTTTTTTTAAATTTCTAATTTTCCCGAGTTTTTACACCATCTACAGTTGAACTCTTTCCCTTTCGTAAGAAAGAAACTGACTTAGGCATCGGCGAGGCGGCCGACACACCCCCCCACCGAACCACCCTTTCTATGCAGGTTGCATATCGATCCGGCCCGACGAACGACCCAATGACTCCAACAAGCTCCAGCCCAGTATCGATAGAAAAGCACCATCGGGCCAGGTCGCTTGTGGGAACGATCGTCTTTTACAAATCAACTGATTTCTCGCTTATTTGATGTTATTTCGACCAAACACGCAGCGTAAGTCACGCCAACCCCCCGAGGACGCAAGACTGACAAGACAACGTTGACAGTAGACAACCAAGAGACGCTCTTGGAGCTCTTCACGCCGCTAGCAACAAGAGGGAGTGCACTGCCTACTAATCACCGTCACAAGGGAGCCGCGGCTCACCGTACAGGTAACACCCACAGAGGCACAACAGCCCTCGCGAAGGCCGCAACACCCTTCCACAGAGGAACAACAACACTTCGCACCCTCGAGACATTGATGGAGGAGGAGAAAGCCTGGGCCCGGGGGGCATGATCCCCAAGACAATTTCCTGAGATGTTCCGGATGAGGAGATGCATGGGCAGAACGACTGAGGTGATGAGCCAACCCCATCGCCAGGGAAGCGGGGAACAATCTTAGAGCAATGGCCCAGACATCCAACAAGAGCTCAGCCACATGAAGAAGGCTGTAAAAGGTCGAGCCCCAATCTCCATGGATGCTCTGTACAACAAATGGAATCCCCGTTCACGGCTGGGGTACTACACTTCCCTCTCCCAACAAAGTTCAGAATGCCTCAGATCGAAACTTTCGACGAAACGAAAGACGCCGTAGACCACCTCAACACCTACAAGAATCATATGGAGCTGCATGGATACCAAGACCCCGAGATGTGTGCTTTCATATCACGCTTTAAGCGCTCAAATTTCTGCATGGTTTACAGTGGCCCTCGATCTCATCTTTAAAGAACTTCCATTACTTTCAGGTCCCATCATTCCGAGCTCTGACATACCGAAGCCGAGCTACCACCGCCGATCAGAAGCAAGGCCCACAAGAAAACCTGAGGTCCTACGTCCAGAGGTTCAACTCGGAGTCATTAAGGGTAGACATCCTAGATGAAATGTTTACCATCACTGCCTTTATAGCCGGGCTAGGCATACAGTCCTAAGACCTAATGTTCTCCATCTCGAAGAACCCTCAGGCAAGCATGGCCGAGGTGCTCGCCAAAGCAAGTAAAACACGCCAATCCGTGAGGGAGGCCCTTATGTCTAAGCGGAAGCTCGTAGAAGGAGAAAAGCAAGGATGAGAAAAAAAAGGATCGAAGCCCTAGAAGACGAAGAGACCGAGACGCATTCCACTGAGGAACAAGGAAGAAAGAAATCGATCTTGCAAAGAGAAGAGGTAACGTCAGTGGACCTGGGGCTGGGTCCACCCCTGCCCAAGCTGCAGCCGTAGTACCCACCTCAGCAGTTCACCCCATTGACAGCCTTAGTGTCTCAAGTCCTATACGAGGTGCAGCATGAGAAGTTTTTAAGGTGGCCGTCTCAAATGAAGACACTCCAAGAAAAAGAGATACTTGCACTAAGCAATCAGCGAGTTCCATAGAGATCATGGGCACCAAACAGATGACCATATTCAGTTGAAGAAAGAAATCGAATTCCTAATCCGACGTGGACACCTCCGCCGCTACGCGGGCTCCAAGATCGTGAACTGGGACAGCTCCTCCACCACCCGTCGCCAAATTTCAACTCAAGATCACCAACCTCTGGGAGAGATCAATGTGATTTTCGGATCTGGCCGACGATAGGAATCCAGCCTCTACAAGAAGGCTCGGCCACGTAGCATCGTGATCGTGGTGACACTAGAGGTACGTTTGTCCAAGTTTCCTCCGTCGATACCACCATAACCTTCTGACTCGGACATGGAAGGTCACAAGACTTACGATGACCACGGGTAATAAGGGTCGCGCGCCAACAAAACAACATAGAGTTCTGATCGACAAATCAAGCTCCACTAACATCATCTTCAAGGCGTTAGCGCTTGACAAAATGGGCATTGGAAAGGAGAAGCCTGAACCCAGAATCGCCACTGGGCGGATTCTCCGGAGAGAAAGTGCTACCCCCAGTGGCCTGCAGACACCGGTACTCACTTTGGGAGACCCCACAGCCACAACGACAATAAATTCCTCATATGGATGCCCCATCGCATACAATATACATCAAGTGCCTTCTCTCAATGCTTTAAGGGCCGTCCCCTCCGCCTATCATATGGTTGTCAAATTCCCTACAGAGAATGGAGTAGGAATGGTTCAAGGAGACCAACGGATAGTCAGTGAAACAGAAAGCAGTTGACAACATCCACATGGATGAGCTCGACATGAGAGATGAACTGGACACTCGACCAACACCCTCATAAGAGTTGGAACCAGTACAACTTGACGACCAGCCGGAACACCTCATCTACATCGATCCTACAAATTGCCAAGGACATCAAAGACCTCATCCACTTCTTAAAGCAAACGTGGGAAGTATTCACTTGGAAGTAAAGAGGACAATGAGTGAATCGACCAACAAATTTATCACCCACAAGCTGAATGTTACCCCCTCCTTCAAACTCATCAAACAAAAAAGAAGAAGTTTCACCCTAGAAAGGCAGAATGCGATCAACAAAGAGGTCAGCAAACTCCTCGGAGCCCGAGCTATCCGAGAAGTAGATTATCCCAACTGATTAGCTAATGTGGTTCTCGTCAAGAAGGCAAATGGAAAATGGCAACTCTACATTGACTTACCGATGTTAATCGGATCTTGCCCAAAAGATAGCTTTCCTTTCCCGACGATTTCATAGTGGACGCCACTGGGCCGCCACGAGCCCTCAAATTTTCAATACGGATGCTTTCTCGGGCTACAATCAGATCATGATGGACCCTAGCGACCAGGTGAAGACCTCCTTCATGACTGGACAGGGGATGTATTTCTATCAGGTGATGCCTTTTGGGTTGAAGAATGAGGGGGCCACCTACCAGAGGTTAGTAAACAAGATGTTCCAGAAACAAATAGGCACATCCATGGAGGTATACATAGATTACATGCCGCAGTTTACCAAGGCAGAGCCCACACGACCACCTAGCCGAAGCATTCCAAGTCCTGAAGGACTACAAGATGAAGTTACACCCGACTAAGTGTGCTTTCGGAGTCTCCGCAAGGAAGTTCTTGGGTTTCATAGTCAACAGTTGCGGAATAGAGGCAAATCCAAACAAGATAAAAGTCGTGCTCGACATGCGACCACCCTCAAACACTAAAGAAATTCAGCACCTGACCGGGAGAATAGCTGCGCTGAGTCGCTTTGTGCCCAGATCCAGTGACAAGTGTCATCCCTTCTTTCAAGTTCTGAAAAAGGCCTTCCACTAGGATGCCCACTGTGAAGAGGCATTCTCAGCGCTAAAAAACCTACTTAAGCTCATCCCCTATCCTGGTAAGCCCCTTCGAGGGGGAACTCCTTACGCTCTACTTAGTCGTTTCCGACTTCTCGACTAGTGCAGCCCTGGTCAAAGAGTGGGATAGAGCGCAGCAGCCTGTCTATTACTGCAATCGAGCTGAGAGGAGAAGAGGAAAGGTATCCGAAGATGGAAAAGCTAGTTCTAGCATTGGTGACCACCACCAGAAGACTTCAACCATACTTCCAAGCTCACACCATCGAGATTCCGACATAACACCCAATGAAGCAAATATTGCATAAACCATAAACCTCAAGAAGACTAGTAAAATGTGCCATAGAGCTTAGTGAGTTCGACATTAGGTACAAGCCAAGAACAACAATCAAATGACAAGTTTTGGCAAATTTCATCATGGAATTCACCTCGACAGAGCCTACCGAAACCAGCCAGCTCACGTCCGACCTCCCCATCTGGAGGTTATCCGTAGATGGGATCGCCAATGCTCAAGGAAGCGGTGCAGGGTTGATTCTAACTTCCCCGGATGGGATCGACGTGGAATATGCACTCAGATTCGGGTTCCAGGCCTCCAATAAAGAAGCCAAACATGAAGCCGCCATTGTTCGCTTAACCCCGCCACCCATGCAGGCCGATCAACTACGAGGTATGCAATGATTCCCATTGTCGTGAAACACATGTGAGGATTCTTACGAAACGAAAAGGCTAAAAAGATGATCCTTATCTCAAAAGGTACACAGTCGCTTCAAAAAGTTCCTCGCACGAGTTCAGCAGACATGTCCCAAGAACGGAGAATTCACGAGCAGACGCCTTTGCGAAGCTAGCAACGACGTCAAGAAGAAAACTCGGGATGTATAAGTACCAATCGAAAGCACCTCATGGAACCTTCAGTAAACGTCAATAGCGACGAAGTCCTCCTAGTAATGACCGCGTCGAGTTGGATAGACCCCATATGGGACTACCTTTTGAACGGTACACTACCGAGCGATCCGAAGGAGGCATCTAAACTAAGAGCAAGGTCAGCTAGATTCACTCTTTTGCGGGGGACCCTTTATAAACGAGGTTTTTCTACACCCCTCCTCAAGTGCATATGAAAAGAAGATGCCAACTACGTACTTAGAGAGGTGCATGAAGGCGTCTGTGGCAACCATATCGAAGCTCGGACCTTGGCAGGAAAAACCCTAAGGCAAGGGTATTATTGGCCCACGATGCTCAAAGACGCCACAGAACTGGTCAGAAAATGCAAAATCTGTCAAGAGCATGCCAAGATCTCCCACTCCCATCGGTTACCGACCCCGATCATGGGCCCCCGTCCTTTCAAGAGGGGATTAGACATACCGCCCCTACCCATTGAAGAGGTCGCTAAATTCGCCATCAGAAGAGTGGACCATTTCACCAAGTGGGAAGAGGTCGCCAAGGAAAGGTAAATCATCGAGCAAAAGGTAATGAATTTCATTCATGCCCATAATATGCGTCTCTAATCCCAAAGCACAGTATCCGAGCAATGGAAAGCAGTCAATAACCCGAATTCAAAAAACTTTGGCGCGTCGAGCCCTAATCGAATTACACTGGCCCCCAGCTCATCCGTGAATCCAACGAATGCGTAAGTCACTATATGACTCAAGGCAAAGATTGAAGACTGTCGAAAACCTAAAGGGAAATGGGTAGAATACCTCCTCGAGGAACTATGGGCGTACAAAACCACGCAAGTCTAACCTCGAGAAACCCGCTCGCCTTAGCATTCGCACCCAGGCGGCGTACTCGCGAGGTCGGGCCTGCCGCCTGTGGTCGAGTTCTCAAGCCGCCGGAAGCACAATGAGGAGTCTCTCCGCTTAAACCTTGACCTCCTGGAGGTGAAGCGAGAGTGTGCTCAAACGCGCCAAAGACCAACCAACCGAAAAACAAAGAAGGTACAAGACCGGAAGGTCAAAGCTCTACAATAAGCCCGATGACCTGAAGGCTTAAAAACTCCTACCAACAAGGAAAGACCCCACTCACGGGAAACTGGGACCCAACTAGGAGGGACCCTATATTGTATTAAGGATAATCTGACCTAACAACTATGAGCTTCAAACGGAAGAAGGAAAGACCTTGCATCGCTCCTGGAAAGTCGAGCACCTCAAGCGGTTTTACCCATAAACCTCAAATTGTATCTATTAATAAAGCGCAACAGTTCTACTTTCGTTTAAACGCTTTTCTATTTATCGGACATCCTTCGATAAGATTTGTTCGAAAACCATGTCATGCACTCACACCCGTTTCACGCGATGTCCCCGCACATATGAAATGAATGCCATTTCATGCCAATTCATGTTATACATGATGAGAACGATATGCAAACATTAATAAATCATGGATACTTTATTTTCATATAATTCACATCCATCAAGTATCTCACGTCAATACATCATATAAGCATATATTAACATGATTTTCACACAATCAACATGTTATTCATTTTTTAGCAATAACACATAAAAACAGAACACACAGTCCAATAACAGTCTGAAATTTAGTCCCGAACTACTCGAAAACAACCCAAAAAATTCCAATGTTTAGTCCCAAAATTTGGCATCGAATCGCACGACCACTTGTGGCCCTAATGAACCCATGCCATTCAATGACTTTAGAGACCAAGAATAAACCAAAGTACGAAAAACCCCTACCTTCTGGGGGCGCTTAAGTAAAAACCCCAGATTTATGCCTACGCCGAAGCCTCGCCGCTGTGATGAACTTCGCCTTGCTCTAACGAAACCGGCCGGCCCAATCTCCTCGTAGATCTTAGAGAGAAGGCAGAGTTTCTCACCCACTCTCTTTCTCTCTTCTTCTTTCTTTCTTTTCTTTCTTTCTTTTTCTTTTTCCTTTTCCTTCTCTTCACCGAATCCGATCCAAATTTCCATCTCAAGGGAAATTTCCTCCCACCTTCCTCCTCGCTATATGTTCCTTCCTCATTTTTTCTTTCTTTATTTTCTTTCTTTTGTTTTCCTTTCTCACCTATCCGAAGACTCGATTTCCTTTCTCTATGCACACACGCTCCAAATGTCACCTTTACACTCTTTTGTTTTGACTTATCTCTCCACATAACACGTGTCTTAATGTGAGCCATGGATCTACTTTACTATTCATGTGTCATAGTGTCACATGGACACATGCATTAAGTATAATTGCTACACCACATGGCTCATTCCATGTGCATTCTCTCACAAGTCGCCATATGACAAACACCCGGGTCATGCTATATGGCACCACTCCTTATGTCACCTGACACCGATACTAATTAAAACGCAAATTTCGCTCGCCTTGGGGACCGACGAAATTCGCCAGTAACTGATTTCACAGATGATTCCAATGGTGAAGTCCTGCTTCGCCATCCAAAATTCCAGAAAATTCAGTTTTCAACCCTATTATCACAAAATTATCCTCTCGCCATTTTTCGTAAAATTCAATTTTTCCCGGGTTTTACAATAACATCCTCTTCATTGCAAACCAAATATGGACATGAAAACAACCACTACATGCAAGATATTTCATGCATTGCTTATATATTGTGTTATCGACTTAACCGCATTATTAAAATTCTAATTATAATTGGAAATTGTCAGACTACATTTACTTACATTATTATTATTGTATGTCGAAAGGTTTTTCAATGTAGACAATGAAGTGATATATATGTAATAGTTAAACTAGTAGCCATTATGCATGAAATGAAAGATGGTTCATTATATTGTTTTATATATCCGGTTCAACTTAAATTGGGATACAATCACATACTGTTGATGCAAAATGAACTCATACAAAATAGCAATAGTAATCTAAGTTCAAATACCATAGTCGAGCAAACTATGCTTTCTCGAATAGTTAGGAGTTGTAGGTATCGAAAGCAAAGGTAACATAATGGATTTGAAATGGTGGGGGATGTCGAAAATAAACTAAACGACGCACATCGCATCTGAAACCTTCGTCCAAAACGCTGCATTATAGATTGATCTAACGCACATGTCATTGTTTAACTAAACTACTACCATAATATACTAAATCTACTACCATAATCGCTCCATCTGTTAGCATAGTAAAAACTTCTAAACCAACTATAATTCATGTCACAAAGTAGATTTAATCAATATTTAGGTGTTTAATCAAAGTTAAGGTAGTATATGCTCCAATAGGTATACAATTTGAAGCACATAATACATAGTTTAGCTAAACTGGAACCAAATGTGGGAAATCATCCCATAACAAGCTAATAAACTTAAATGAACATTGCTTTCTATTTAACACGCTTTCAAAACAAATTCCCATCATGTCTTTACAATCACATTTCCACTAAAAATTGCATAAACTTATTTGCAAATAAAGGTAACAAAGCCTACAATTACACAAAATAGAGCAATGCACTTCAATTTGAATGAGGCCTTCAATTCCTTTAACTCTTTTAACTCTCTCTTCAATTCATTTTTTGATAAGTTCCTTCATAATCTCTAGCCTTCAATGCCTTCATATGTTACTCAACTTCTTTGACCTCATCCATCCCTTACGCATTCCCATCCTTCAATTTCTACATATCTTCAAATATATTTAATGTAGGAAAATTTTAGAACCATATAATCAAGATATTACCATAACACACTCAGCCACAAAAATTGCAAAAACAAATAAAACTAAAAATCGGTAAGAAATTGTCGGCAATGTAAGCTGTTAGTCTCTTCATTCTTGAAGTCCACGAAATCGTCGACTCCCCACTCCGCCGGTTTCACTTTCATTACAACCTATTTCAACTACTCGTTGAGATCCATGACTGACAAAGAACTCCTCTCGATCTTGGGCACCTTCTCATGTAGAGCTCAAACTACACAGCCTTCTTCCCCATTTGTTCCTATAGTCATTGGGAACAACCAATTTATATCCGTAAAATTCAACTTGCTCGTGTTTCCAATCGTTTCCTGCAATTCCTTTAGCTTTGTGCAGCATTAAGCCCTCAAAGACTCTGCAGATTTTCCAGTCCCCGATCCTTCCTAAGAAGGCCGATGGCTTATGACAGCTTGGTGATGCCGAAGCCGCATTTACTAAATCACATATCCACTCTAGTAATCCCACCAAGTCATTGCAGGAATCGATATTTATTTCCTGAAGATTAAGCAAATTTTCTGCAAGAATCTGGATTGAACAACTGTTAAAAGCCTGATTGATTTTACACATAACCAAGGTTATCTTCTCTAAATTCTTTAGCTCTACCATGGTGTTGCAGAGGGTTGGAACATAAACCCGCTCTAGCCTGATTCTCTTTAGACTGGATGATAATGAACCCAAGAGTGAAACATTAGTCAGCTCAACAATGGAGGAACCGTGAATTGCTACCACTCAAGACCTTCAAATTATGCATTTGCTTTATGAACGACTCTAGTACGTGTAAAGGTTTTTCCATCACCGAAAGTTGATTATCGTGACTCCACTTCAAGCGCACATGTTGCACCAAAGAAATAACATTTTATCTACAGGGAGAATAAAGCTAAAGAAATGCACAGGTGCATTCTAATCAAAAATTTACCCGTGATTTTATATTCTGGGGGGTGTTTCAGATTATAGTATACGAGAAAAAAAAATTGGGGTGTCAACAATATAATTATATTTAAAGGGCCAAACAAAGGACTTATAAAGGGTTTTTTTTTTCTTTTTTTTGGTGGGCATCAATTGACACCCCATAACAACACGTAGATCCGCCCCTGATTCTAATTAGAGAGAGAAACCTGCACTGTGGATATAGATGTAAGGCTTGAGCCTCGATGGTGCCGTTGTACTTTTCGACCGCCACCAGTGGAAGAGCTTGTTTTCAACCAAGTCTAAGAATAGCCTCTTCCTCTCCCTCCATGGGCTTTGGCCATTCGACAAATGGCCGTGCCCTCAAGGTCATGTTGCAAGACAAAGGCGTCGTCATCATACCAGGCTTCATCCTCGGCTGCGTCTTTCCTAGAGACCAAGCATAAATTGTTTGTTCAGGGAGATAGATCACCCCCAAACTATCATTCAAATCTAATATAAGGATGACATGAATTGTAACAAGATAGTAAATCAAAGGGATGTATAAGATCACAAGTAAAGCTATCTATCCGCAGCCTAACCAGCCAAGGAAACTGGCAGCCCAGCCGAACTGAACCTAATTTACATCTGGCTACCATTTTGCTAACCTAGCCCAGCCATAATTCTGAGTTGGCTGGGCTAGCCCAACAGGCCGAACACAAATTGCCAATTCTAAACACAAATTTAGAACTATCAATCTAGGCAAATTTCGATCAATGAGCCCACATCATGCCAAGGGAAAAACTGAGGCAGAGTCGGGCCTAATCTTCAAATTTACATCAGGATGCCATTTTACTGGCCCAACCCAACCTTAATCCTGGATTGGTCGAGTTAGCCCAACAAGCCGGACTCACATTACCAACTCTAATCACAAGGAAAAAAGGTCAGTCACCCACACCTCGTGACCACCGTGATTAAGGCATTCTATAAGGATAGCTTATGAAGGTTTGAAATAAATTCGCACTCCATTTATGTCAAGTTGGTACAATTCTGCCAACATATCTATAAGAGCAGTGATAGGTATTTTTGCCTGGTAAGGAAATGAACCCAGGTCCATAAAACACTTCTTCAGCTTAGCCTTCAAGGAAGCTAAGCTACGTTGGAGGCAATCAAGAAGACCTTCCCTTTAATCCAAAATGGATCACCCTCCGACACCCTGACTGTCTCCACACGCTGCAAAGGTCTTACCTGAGTGATCCCGCCTACAACTGAGGGCCGAGGGAATCCACTACATCTTTCACACAAGTCAGTAATTTCTCAACTCCACCGAATTAATAACCGCTTAAGCTTTATATCCATCTCGTATTTTTATTATTTTAACTGTTTTTTTTTTTTACCGTTAAACATTTTAGTTACAATGAATTAAATTTGCCCCTCAGGTTTTGACTCGAACCCAAGACCCTTCCCACCCTATACCTCGACTTTTTGAAAAGTCGAATGCTCTACCACATGAGATAGGCATGATGGGCATAATTTTTCTTTGATAGCTAAACACTTTAAGTACAATATAGTAAACTATCTTCGCTGGGACTCAACCCGAGACCCTCTTCCTATGCCCCTGTTTTGTAACATTGAGCATTCTACCATATCAATTAGGCATGATGGACAAATCCACTACACTTTAAAGGTCAAAGAAGTAGCCCATCATGCCTAACTCATGTGCTAGAATGCTCAACGTTTCAAAAAGTTAGAATATACGTAGGGAAGGGGTGAGGGTTCGAGTCCCAATAACGACAGTTTACTACATTCTACTAAAGTGTTTAATTGTAAAAAAAAGGTCAAAGAAGTAGTCCATCATGTCTAGTTCATGTGATAGAGCACTCAACGTTTCAAAAAGACAGAATATACATAGGGAAGGGGTGAGGGTTTGAGTCCCAATAAGGACGGTTTACTACATTCTACTAAAGTGTTTACCTGTAAAAAAAAGATCAAAGAATTGATAAATCAGTTACACTTTATATCCGTTCAGAGTAGTTTATTATTTTTTAACTGTTTTTTTTACTATTAAACATTTTAATTACAATGTACTAAATTGAAACTCGTTTCAGACTCAACCCAAGACTCCTTCCCTCCCTATACCTCGACTTTCTAAAAAGTTGAATGCTCTACCACATGAGATAGGCATGATGGGCATTTTTTTTTTCTTTTGACAACTAAACACTTTAAGTACAATATAGTAAACTATCCCCGTTGGGACTCAAACTCGAGACTCCTATCCTCCCTATGCTCCTCGTTTGAAACGCCAACGTTCTACCATATCAATTAGACATGATGGACAAATCCACTACACTTTAAAGGTCAAAGAAGTAGCCCATCATGCCTAGCTCATGTGCTAGAATGCTCAACGTTTCAAAAAGTTAGAATATACGTAGGGAAGGGGTAAGGGTTCGAGTCCCAATAAGGACAGTTTACTACATTCTACTAAAGTATTTAACTGTAAAAAAAAAGGTCAAAGAAGTAATCCACCATGTCTAGTTCATGATGTAGCACCTCAATGTTTCAAAAAGGCGTAATATACATGTTAGGTGGCGAGGTCTGAAATTCTAATGGGCGACCCGCTTACTACATTCTACTAAAGTGTTTAATTGTGAAAAAGGTCGAGAAGTAGCCCATCATGCCTAGCTTCATGTGATAAAAGCACTCTGACGCTTCAAAAGCATGAGGCATAGGAGGAGAGAGGTAAGGGTTCAAGTCCCAACAAGGATATTTTACTACATTGTACTAAAGTGTTTAACCATCAAAAAAAGGTCAGAGCAGTAGCCCGACTTTTTAAAACGTTGAGCGTTCTACCACATGAGCTAAGTATAATGTGTATAATTTCTTTTTTAAATTAAATGTGTGAAACCCTAGAAAATCTAAGATTTTGGATAAAGGGTAAAATAGTAATTTCGATTAAAAATCCGAAATTTTTCTAGATCTCGAATGACCTAAAACCACTTCCTCCGTTAAACTTGTTCTTCAGCGAATTTAGCTACCACGTTTAATTCCTTGCTAGATTCCGAGGTGGCCTGGATTTTACGTTTTCTCGAGGTACGGGTGCCTGATGACACATGGCAAGATAAGGGATGCCATGGCACCCTAGGAAGGTGACACTTGGCAAGGCCATGCATTCACTTCAATACATTTCACACTGTACCATGTGCGGAAAGGAATCCTACTAATACAATGAGTCACTTGAGTGCAATGATATCAGCACAAGAATTAAATAAAGAAGTTAAACACTAGTTAGATACCACACAACCAAAAGAAATGAGGAGTGAAATTGCTCCCTTTGACTCAGCATACGTTTAGTAATGATTCAAAAAGGGAGAAGAGAAAGAGAAGAGAAAATGAAAAGAGGTGAGGATGAGAAACGAGAAAAATAATTAGAAAAGGAGGAAAGGGAGGAAAGAGGGAAAAGAGGGAAACGGTTCTAGAGAGAAAAGGGAGGAAAAGGAGAAAGGAGGAAAGTGGAAAAGGAAGATTTTCTGCTTCGGCGGTCGACGCCCGACAGCTCGAGTAATTAAAGTCAGGCACGCAAAGGGGACTCCACGTGTGGACACAAAAGCTGGAGTTTCGATTGTAAACTCCAAGAGCAAGTAGGATATTTTCCTACTGTTACTTTTAGCCTAAAGGCTTTATAATGCAGGTCAAGTATGGAGGCCATGTAAATTAGTTCCAAGCTTTGGGATTAAAGGGCATGGATTTACGACATTTCACACGCCACCGACTGTGGAGTTAGGCTCAAACTAGAACTGGTTTCTAGTGTCACGGAGCCAGTTGATGATGACAAGGATTAGAACCAAAATGGTCTATGGTCGCGAAGGGGCCATGAGGTGCCCTGAATGGTCCCAAGTCAGACCCAACAGGTGTTAGTGTCATTGAATAACATGCAAAGGTGTGGAAATGAGATATTGATGCATGCTATTGATGTATTAATATGGTTTGCATGGAGGTAGATTATATGTAAAAATTATAATTGTCCATGGTAAAATGTTTTGATGTGAAGGTTCATTCATACATGTAACATGAGGAAAATACATTGGCATCATGCATTTCCCATATATGCACTAGCCACATCATCAGCCAAAAAGGGCAGTAAGGAAAGGTTTATTCACCTGTCGTGAATGGCCGTGAACTCTAGGAAAATGGGACAAAGTCCAAGGTGTAGATTCACGAGCTGTAAATGATCAAATGATAAATTACATGCTTGGGGCGATAAGTCAGTAGATCCTCTCCCCCCCCCCCCAGGTGAAAGTCCCAAATGCTATTCACTGCTGCATACGAATCTCTACGACAAGCTCGTGAAAATGTTGAAGCAAGGGGTGCATGTCCCATGGTAAACCCGAAAACTGCGGGCCCCACAAAAGAAAGGAAAAAGAATTTTGATAATTAAAATTGAGGGTCATTCTAATGTGGTTAGGTCATGGTATAGTACATGATATTTAATACACTGCGCCCAAGGTGAGGGAGCTCCACACCTGTGCATGAGTATGAGGGGTCGATCTCATGCATAATATAGACATTTCATATAGAAAATAATTGTATGGAATGTGATTTCTTGTTTATATATGTCATTGCATACGTGATTTTAAAGTGGAGTAATCTCAGAGGAAAACTTTCACTCAAGCCATTTCACCCTACGTGGACCCCATTTCGTGCATGTGAGACTATCCAGGGAGACGGCGCTCAGTAGAGGTAGTTTTTGAGAAGAAAGCCGAAATGTGGCTTTGAGTAAAGATTGTGTAAATATGTATAACTCTTTTGTAGACAATGGAAACTATGAAAATATAGTCGATTATTTATTCTTATGAGTATGGATGTACGGGCCCCATGTGGCTATTTTACTCTGTGTATGCGTCTCGTGGATACGAGATGTATAGAATTCCGCAGTCGAATGGATAGTCACTGCACTCTGGATCTGGGGGAGTCACAAAATGACTGGGAAATCACCTTATCCACAACTTCATCATAATCTTTATCCCCATCTCTTAAGAATCCTGCGTGCTGAAGAAGTTTCTTGGATTGTTCATCATCCAACAAATCCAGTTTGTAGGTAGAGCCAATTTGAAATTCATATCTCATGTAAACTGTAATCTGCATTTGGGTATTTTAAATTCCACAAACTTATGAAGAGGGAATTTAGGGTCTATCCCAGATCGCCATCCCTAAACATCATCAAAACCAACACAGAGAAGTAGTTTGTGCCTTATTAATCGTTATGAATCCAACTGGGTGGGATTGCAAAACACCGCTTTCAAACCAGGCACCGGCCGAGAAGGTTATGCTCTACCTTGAAAGAGAAGATGTCCTCAAATTTTCCTGTTCAAACAACATGTATAAGAATGTAGTTATTCTAGATTCACGCCTACAAAGTTTATACAAAATAAATAAATTGAGCAAATTAATCTATTTCATTTTGGCCTTTAAATCACCTATCTACATAACTCAATAAAGTCATACTTTCATATTTTATCTAAGTTTTTATTTTTTTTTTTTTTTTTTTTTATGACTTTGCTCACCGTACTTCATAGGCAGGGGCGGTTTTATTGCCGACTTATTATGGTGTGATTTGTGGTTGTCTGCACAACAATGAACAATTCAAAAGCAAAACATAGTCGATTTGACAAATACATCAAATCATGATCATTAGTATAATCGCAAATTGAAATCATAGGTATTTTATTCCATTATAGAATAATCAAAGATAGCTTTGAAAGCACTATTTATACTACTAACCTAAATGTTACACCATCCTCTAAAGTTTTTAACGGTAATTTGATTCTTTGTTTCGCTAAATGTATTGGCTAGTTTGAAATTTTAATCAATAAATTATTTCTTTCAAAAAAAAAAAAATCAATTCTATGTAGGGGGACTCACCAATACAAAAGCTGCTTGAGCCCCACCGAACTCAAACTCGACGAGCTTTTTTTTTCAAATGTTCAAAGACTAACATAGTCGAAGTTACTCAAACTCGACCAATAAAGCCCCAACTAGTGCATCACTAAAAAATCAATTTGTAATCTATATTTAAAAAATTTTGTTGGAACAACTACTTTTAAGCTTCATCATCAAAACTAAAAAATGGATGATTTGTAAATCAAAAAAGTGATCGGAATATAACATTAATCAATCAAATTACATGTAAAGAAATGCTAGAATCTACATACTCCACCCATTGTTAAGAAATCGAGAAAGTGGAAACTAGAAATATTTTGGGTTCTTCTAAACCCTCAAAAAACTTGATGGTGAATTTCTCTGTATTTCTGAGTAGGCTTAGGGTGGGACCCAAAATGTGCAGTGTCTCTTCTTTATATGGAGACCAGGCCATCACAGGTCTTCTGAAGAGTTGCAAGGGTCGGGGAAAGGTGTTATGGGAGATTCAATTTGAACGGCACCAAATAACGATGATCACTTTAACATTCTCCCACTTGATCCATATAGTTCAACACCTATCATAAGAGCAAAACTAATATATAAATCATGCATGAGAGGTCCTCTTATAGTGAGTAGTATCTTCATGCATTACAATATATCAAGTTCCTCAACACAAAACCCTTAAACTGAATGAATAAACTATATGTTTATTCAAGGTCCAAACTTAATGATATTTCTCAAAATAATAATAATAACTAAAATGTACAAAACCATAGAAGAAATATCAGATTGGAATAAGAGTTTTATTTAAAAAAATGAATGTACGCATAAATAAAATTACACTGTGGAACCAAGTCCCATTCGTACTACATGATCCTTAAAATACTTAGGGTGGCATGTGCTTGGCCCCGATTAGTATGCCTAATTCTATTCCCAAGCGTAGGAATTATAATGCCTAGCATTGTAATACCGTGGGAATCACAAAGTCATTCCACGTGGAGTGGTCTGACTTATTGATCAATAGAGCTATTTTCCACTAAAAGTATGATTTAAAGGAAACTCGTAGTGTTAAAGGAAACAGCTGAATTAGTTGATCGTTTGAATGTTTTAAATAGAAAGACAATTGCTGGGAATAGTGGTTCCACTCACTTCCTCGATCAGGTGAGTCCCACTCTTATTTTATAAACTCATCTAGGAACCATTGATAAATGGTCTTCGATGGAGGATTTGGTTCTTTAAAATGCCTTTCGGGAAAATAAAGATGATCGAGTAATACTAAACACTTGTTCTCACTAAGACTAACCCTTAGTTAGTAATATGATCAAGCACAACGTGTACCGGAAATATCTCGTTAACACGTTGTCAAGAATTTGTCCAACTAAGGATTTAAAACCTTTCTACACAAGTGATCAATATTACACAATCCATTGAAAATCAAGAGAGGAATTGAGGGATTTTACCTTGATCGGGGTGAGTTTCCCCCGTATGATCCCAGCAGTAGGGGTTTAGAACTCCATAAAACTTGTATGAACAATTAAAGATGAAGAATGATTAAACATAAAAACAATACCTTGCGGAAATCAGAATTGATTTGTAAAACTGAGAATAGAAAATATGGAATGCTAAGATTTAAAGCAGAATAAATATCGATGTCGAAGATTACAAACTCTGAATCCTAAACATCTAAAAGAATGGAAATCTGAAACTGGATCTACAAGGTACCACTAAAATGAGAAAACTTTATTCTATCAAAACCTAAACCCTAGAAGTGAAAAAAACTAAAAAACTAAAGAGAGTCCGAGAGGATCCTACTTGTGTCCTTATAAATTTCCCAAAGTGATTTTCCCATTCTGCTCGCAAAGTGCCCTCACGTCCGGATTGAATTCTTGGACAATTCCCGCAAGTTCCATAGAAGCTCCACCGTGACTTTAAGTCTTCACTGGTAGACTTGCCATCGCTAATTTTTAGTGAAGTTCTACCTGTGAGGGACTTGAAGTTCTACCCCAGACTTGTCCATCGCAATTTCAGTAAGTTCTGCACTGTAGACTTGAAGTTCTACCGGTAGATTTGTCCTGGTGCTTTCCCTCGCTTTCAATTGTCTCGAAACTCAATTTCTCACCCACATCCACATTGCTTCATATCGCTTCCCGAGCTATTACATCCTCGCGGCACTTACGTTTTAACCTAAAGACCCGCACAAATCTAAAAAACATAAGAGATTAGAAGTACTGCCTATGCCAATGTGAGTACATTGTGATTTAAAATGTGTTAGATTCCGTTATAATTATCACCAATCTGGTATCCATCACACTTCAACCCGTGATCTTGCTAGTCCCCAAAGGATTTAGACCTAACTACCCACTAGGTATGGCAAGGCGCCTGGGCATAATCAAGCTTTGCAAAAATCTCAAAATAGCACTTATGGAGTGAGATGGAGCCAATTCAAGGTTAGTATGCACTACAAAGATGACTCAATTGGTCAAACCACTCTTACACAATGAACATTATAACACGTTAACACAAATTTGGTTATTCAAATAAGGATTATGGGTTTAAGAAGTGTAAGGTAGTCATGCTTATGGTGAACTGTAATGATCAAAATAAGGTAAGCAATCATATAACATAGAACATGTAACCATCATGCATAAAGTCAAAAGGAACAGTAAAACATGTTTAATCAAAAAAGGTCTTAACAATGTAATGACCATGGGTGTAATGAAAGAAAAGGGAAATCAAACCGTGTCAAGTATAACATGGCTAAGGTCTACTACTCATCACAACACCACTCTAGAACGCCTAACATAACTACAGCGGTCGCCCTCATCCTCATCGAAGAGAATGCGTCCTCGTCCACACAATAACCCGGCCAACCCATCCTCGATTCTCCCTCTAAATCTGAGAGGTAGCCCCAGCCACCGCCGGCCTCCCCGAAAGACGTGCCTCAAGTCCGGAGAGACGCCTGGCCTAGCCGCTCGCTCCCAAGGGATGCACTTGAACCATCCCTTCTGATCTCGCTCGATCCTACCGGTGAGGATTCCTAAGCTCTACCCCAGACTTAGCCACTCGCCCCACTTTTGTTAAGTTCCTACCGATAGACTTTTAAGTTCTACCTAGAACTTACCAAATTCCATTTTTCTTCTTTTTTTTTTTTTTTGAATATATATATAATGAATATATATATATATATATATATATATATATATATATATATATATATATATATATATATATATAGTATATATATATATATATATATATATATATATATATATATATATATATATATTTTTCACTTTTGGAATGGTGGCGCCATATACATCTCGAATTGCTCAACCCGCCTTCATCCAGTTTTTCTGCATGTTTATTTTCTCGCTCAACAAATTCCATAATCGACCGCATTTGTAGACTTAGCACGCATCCATTCTCGGGGGTACCTTCAAACTCTCAATGAGGAATCATCATTGCTCCATGAATCCGGATTCCTAAGGTTCGAATAAACTCGACAAACTAAAGCCTCAAATGGCGCAAGGGCTGAGACACTACAAATCCACTGTATGCACAAAATGATGGCTCTAATCATTTCCACTTGCAAGGTGTTCCAGAAGACTATGATGCATGAAATTAATATGACCAATAAAATGATGCACAATTGGAAACAATCAATGTGCAAGATTCTGAAATTTCGCCATAAGTCCGGTGGGTCTGGGTGAGAAGCAAAGTAGGTAGAATGCAAAGGAAACAATTCATGTAAGAATATGGTTTGTTAAGATGCATTACGAGCAGATGATGGAGAGTATATGAGATCAAACCCGCATGTACAAGGCATGTAAAACATAATGTTCCAAGACTTAAATTTTGAAAAATTTGACCTAATTCGAACATATAACGAGCCATAGTTACATTCAACCCGTGTACACTTACCCCCATTAATGTAAACAAGCATCATTCCCAATGATTTGAACTAAGGTACCCCCACAATAGAATTTGAGGACTACAAAAACAACAAATTAATTATTATTTTCTATGTTATTGAAAAGCAATGAAATAACGTAATTGGAAGCAAAAACAATAAAAAATAAAGCAAGAACAAAAATAAAAGCAAAACTATTTACAACACTCGAGACCTGAGGTTACTGAAGGAGAGTTTTGGTGTGAATGGTCTATCAAGTCCACAAGCAGTCAGAGGGAGAAATGCTCAAGAATGGTTTGAGGCGCGGCCATTCACCTTGGAAAGAGTTCCCACGTCGATTTTCACCTCCACTTCGCCCCTCCCGTGATGGATAAACCACCTCGACGATGAAAGGCCAAATTCCAACGACACTGAGTTTCCAGAATAGATGCACCTAATCCATATGCCAAAGATTCTTCGATCAGGGTTCAAAGTTTTCCGGTAATAGACTTGTCATGGAATAACTTGAGCCGCCTGTGAATTCTCTGAGCTTTACACGATTCCTCCGCAGCCTCTTCAAGTTCATTTAATCAAGAATAAATCGCATGTCATTGAGTTAGATCAAAATTAAAAGTTCGACAGCTCAAGAAGCCTAAGAAATTCCATCTCTATCGGCAAATGGCAAGCTGGCTATAAACTAGCCTATAGGAGACATACCAACAGCTTTAGTGCATTTGCATGCCTAAAGAGAAAGTTACTCCATGGTAACTTAAATCTTTTCGATTCATAAATCAGTTTTCTAAAATGTGTTTTATCTCTCATTAGCTAGCCTACCGACCATTGTCCGTGCGGTAAGCCTGGGATACTTCATGGTGACTCCATTTCTTTAACAGATTTTCAGATCTACTGCAAAAGTGGAGTCCACCATCACTAATAATTGCCCGAGGCGTTCCAAACCGAGAAAAAATATGTTCCTTTATAAATTTTAAACAACCTATATTTACTGTCTCGTTGAATTGCCTCAACCCAATTTAGACACGTAAATAAATGTGATAACAAAATGTGTAGATAGCCACAAGAAGGGGGAAAAGGCCCCATGAAGTCAATACCCCAAACAATCAAAATTTCAATGATTAGAATCAAGAGGCATCATGTTTCACAGGACCCTCCTAGTCACGGGTATCGAGCACACGCCAGAAATCAAAACAATCTTTAAATAGATGGCAATAAAACCCAGCCTTGCAAAATCTGCTGCCTCACGCTTTTCGGCAGAAATGTCCTCCACAAAGCCAGAGCGGCAAGCAGTTAAAATCCTCACCGCCATCATCGTTACACATCTCTCACATTCGATCCGACAGATTTAAATAGATATGGATCATCAAAATAGTATTTTTAATATCCAAGAATTTTTTTTTCCTCGCGGAGAAGTCCATCGAGCCGAATCCGCGTTGACTAGGTATCTACTGTCAAGATACCAAGGGTAATGAAAGCAAGAGCAAAGAGTCGCTCATCAGAAAGCTATCACCACTGCATGCCATGGAGCTGGATTCGGAACTAATCGAGATAAGTGGTCGCGAACCACATTCTCGACCCCCTTTTTATCTTTAATGGTCAGGTTAAATTCTCGATGAGTAAAATCCACTCTAGTTAACCTTGGTTTCGATTCCGCTAGAGAGCAAGTACTAAAGCCGCATGATCCGTAAAATGGCCGCTAGGAGCCAACAATATGCGACCCAGAATTTTTCTAGAGCAAAGACAACCGCTTAGAAACTCTTTTTCTGCGGGTCGCGGTAGTCGCCCGGGCAGAGTCTAGTAAGTCTGATCGCATAGTAAATGACAAGTCTTTTGTCCCTCTGTCCTAACACACTTATGGCATAATCACTAGCATCGCACATGATCTCAAATGGAGGTCCCAATTAGGGACCGCATTATTGGTGGTGACACTAGCATGTTGAGCTTAGCAGTGCGTAGTCACAAGCTTTCTGCGGGACCATGTGAAAGTGGACATCTTTAGCAAGCAAAGTACATAAGCGCTATACTAAAATCTTTTATAAACCGTCGATAAAAACCAGCATGACCCAAGAATGACCTTATGTCTCTAGTACACTTAGGAGTAGGGAGATTAGAAATCATCTCAACTTTGGCCTTATCAACTTCGATTCCATCTTTTGATACTATGTGTTCTAAAACAATTCCTTGTGTTACCATGAAGGACATTCCAATTCTAATACAGATTTTCTCACACCTCTCCAAAACTTTACGTAAGTTCTCTAAACAAATTTAACGTAGTCAATAAAACCGAGAAATCATCCATGAAGATTTCCAATATGATTTCTATCATGTCATCAAGATTCCCATCATGCATCGTTGAAAGTTCCGTGCATCAGATAGTCCAAAGGGCATTTTCCTAAAGGCGAAGGTACCAAAAGGGCAAGTGAATGTAGTTTTTTCTTGATCTTCCAAAGCTATCTCAATTTGATTGTACCCTGAGTACCCATCAAGAAAACAATAAAATTCATGCCCTGCAACTCTCTCTAGCATTTGATCAACAAACGGAAGAGGAAAATTTCATTTTCCTGGGCACTGCATTGCTTCATAATCTATGCACACCCTCCATCCCGAGGTGACACGAGTAGGAATGAGCTCATTATTTACTGGCAACCACTGTGACTCGACTTCTTAGAACTCATCAGAATGGGACTAACCCACTTGCTATCCCGCAATAGTAGATAACCCCTACATCCAAGAGTTTGAAACCCTCATTTCTTCAAATTCACTTCTTTTCATTATCGTCTAATCGTCTATGTGGTTGCCTAGAAGGTTTAACGTCCGCTCTAAGTGAATTCTATGTGCGCATCAGGGGCTGATTCCCTTAATATCTCGTGAATTGTCCAAATTCTAAAGCAAATTCCGTGGGCTTCAATATTTCCAAAAGTCGAGTTTCTTGAAATAATTTCTAAGGAGGAAGATATGACATCGGAAAAGTGTCATGTTCTCAAGAATGCATATTTAAGATGTGTTGGTAAAGGTTTTAGCTCAAGCTAGTGGCTTCTCCTCCGAAGGTAATGTCTTATCCCTGCCTGGGTGGCAAGGTTCAAATTTAGGTGCCCACCTGTTAACCTTAAATACATCTTTATGCTCAATTATAGAGCGAGAAACTCGACTCCAAAGTGGTCACTTCTCATCCCAATTCTGGCCTAATTTCGTGATGACTTTAAGAGGATCATCATGTGAAACATTATCCAAGTATTTTCAGACTACGTAGTCGATCATATTAATTTCACACATATCTTCTTCATCCCCATTCCTTTGATCACATCAAAATATTCAAAGCACACTATGTTCCCAAATGAAAGTGTCAGCCTCCCTACAATGTATAATGGCATTAGCAAGCCAAGAATGGTCGACTAAGAATTCACTGAACCTGAGTTCGTCGGGCCACAGCCGAAAGGTCAAGCACCACAAAAATCGATGTGGAAGTAAAATTTGTCCACTGACCAAGACATCCTTCACTATTCCCTAGGAATTTCGACACCGCTGGCCACCAATCGAGGGTGATATTGGTCAAGTTCTAATTTCCCAACCCTAGGTCCATATAATCGAGTAAGGCAAACAGATAACACTTGCCCCTAAGTCCACTAAAGCATGCCCCAACTTTGAATTTCCAACTACTATAGAAATAGTAGGACTACCCGGTCTTGTAGATTTTCAGGGGCAAGTCGTTCGACCAGGACGTAGATCGCTCTCAAATTAAGAATGCCTCTCATCACACTTGGGCCTTACCGGTGCACAAGTCCTTCAGAAATTTGAAGGTGATGGGATTTTCTTAATGGCCTCTAACAAGGGAATGTTCAGTTTCACCCGCTTGAATAACTCATAAATTTCAAAGATGGTTATTCACTTTCTTTTCGTGCTCTAAATTCTACGAGGGTATGGAGTCGAGGGATATGGTTGCACTTATCTTCCTCTCGGTTGCTTATCTTTGTCATTTGTATTAGGGACATGAGGTGTGTCTGATTTTTCATCCTCTCTAGCCAATTCACTATGAGACTCTGTGACGGTTCCTTGGTCGAATAGTTTTGCGACTACCCACTAACCCCCTGTAAGGGTAGTGACCGCCTTACAATGCTCAAAGGTAAATTTTTACTGAAAACTAAACTTCCCACACTGCGACCTTGTGGGTTTTGGATGGGCTGTGATGGAAGTTTCTTTTCTTTGTTGAAGGTTACCTATGTATGAGGTTAACTTGGTTATCTCGGGATCTCAGCATCATTCAGAGCAAAGCCACTCGTATTTGTAGCTCATTGCCTGCACGAATCGTGCGACTATGTCCTCCATACTTCTCTTATGTGGAGGTCGTAAGGTCGTGAGTTTTGATTCCCTTGTCTCAAGTGGATGATGACCTTGATCGGAATTTCCTTGAAACTCGGGGCCTTGATTCGAAATGGAGGAATGGAATTTGGAAACCTTGGTTTGATAGTGAGGGCCTTGGGTCTGCTTCGCGTGTTAGGTGGTCCTCTCATTTCCAGCCTAAATTAGATGCTTACCCCAACCAGATTGTATGTCAGCATGTATCAAAGGCTCCTTCGTGTTAAGGGCGCTGCTTGCTCAATCTAATGGCTCCCTTAACTCGAGGAAGATTCGCGCTTAATGGTCGAGTGTGTGTATCAATGCATATAATGGCATGGTTCCCACTCTAGGTCTAGTGGGTAATGGGTGGGTATTCAGGTACACTAGTTACCTCGCTCACTCTCTTCATCTCTATGGCCTCTAATTTCCTTTGTCAAATTGGCACCCGCCTGCAACTCATCATTCTCTTAGTGGTGGATTCCACCACCAATAGTGTGCTATGCACTTTAGCAAGGTCTAAAGAAGTGTTTGTCCCCAAGTTCGAGCGTTTCACTATAAGTCAAAGTTGAATTGCCTCCTCGCACTCTTTTCATAAAATTCTCCCCGCACACATCATTTGGATGTACTGCTATTACCGAGATAACCATGAAAGTATGCACAAATTTGTCCAACATCCAACCCATGATGAGGAGCAGCATGGGAGGGAGATCCATATCTTCCCATACCGCTGCAAAGGGTTCACCCGGCTTTCGTAAAAGTTCCGAATTGCTCGCATGAGGGCACAGTACAAGAGGGAAAACTTATCGAGGAATTCATTCCGCATGTTTTCCCACAAAGACTTAATGAAAAAAAGGAATGGAACCAGATTTTGGCTTTCCTTTAAAGAAAAGGAAATAAGACCAAATGTATAATGTGAGAGGGGAACCTGCAGGAGAGGAATGCATCAAGTAGACATCCTCAAAATCCTCATGAATGAGTAAGGATTCTCAGACTGAACCTGGTATACAAAAAGTGTAAGACTGATCATTTCATCATCAAGAATTACCGTCTCATCAGGAAGGCGAATACAAGAATTTGTGGTGGTCCTCGGTGCTGCATCAAGGGTTCTTTCACATCGGGCAAAGGAGCAGGAGGAACTCTATATTGATCAGGTCAAGGTTACCATTTCCTCCTCCTATCACCGGGTTTATTTGAGCGTAGCACGGCCCCCATGTCAAGGAGGCTCATGTAGTCCTTGCTGATTCTCGTGATTATCCATCGAGGTAAAATGTTATCTCAGACACTCTGGGCTTATAATGGATTTCTCAAGGTCTTTGTGGATACAGCTCGACTAATCTGTTTCTCGCTATAGCCTGTGGACACATGCACTACACTTACTCGGCCCAAGAAACACTTACCGAGATTTCAACAAAACAAAACAAAATAAAAAGAAAAATGGAGAACGCATCGATTTTTAAATGCACTGCAGACCACTTAGCTCTCGTGATCAACTCGTTAGCTCACACTCGCTAACGGCCCAAAAATGTCATCCTGATTAGTATGCCTAATTCTATTCCCAAGCCAGAATTATAGTCGCCTAAAGCATTGTACTCACTGTGGAATCCACAGTCATTCCACAGGAGTGGTCTGATTCGCTGATCAACAGAGCTATTCTCCAATTAAAAGTATGATTTAAAGGAAACTCAGAAGTGTTGTGTTGTCTGATGGAATGGTTGATCGGGTTTGAATGTTTTAAATAGAAGACAATTGGCCGGGGTTTTTAGGTTCCACTCACTTCGATCAAAGAGTCCCACTCTATTTTATAAACTCATCTAAAGAACCATTGATAAATGGTCTTCGATGGAGGATTTGTCTAAATGCCTTTTGAAAAAATAAAGATGATCGAGTAATACTAAACACTTGTTCTCAATTAAAACGAACCCTTAGTTGGCATTATGATCAAGCACAACGCAGTACCGGAAATATCTCTAACACGTTGTCAAGAATTTGCCTAACTAACGACATTTAAAACCTCGCACGCGATCAATATTAATAACCATTGAAAACCCAAGAGGAATCGAGGACTTTACCTGATCGGGGTGAGTTTCCCGTATGATCCTGCAGAGGGGGCTTAGAACTCCATAAAACTTGTATGAACAATTAAAGATGAAGAATGATTAAACATAAAAAACAATACCCTAAGTGAAATCGACTGATTTGTAAAACTGAGAATAGAAAATATGGAATGCTAAGATTTAAAGCAGAATAAATATTGATGCTGAAAGATTACAAACTCTTGAATCCGAAACTTCTAAAAGAATGGAAATCTGAAATCTGGATCTACAAGGTACCACTAAAAATGGAGAAAAACTCTTATTCTATCAAAACCTAAACCCTAGAAGTGAAAAAAACTAAAAAACTAAAGAGAGTCCGAGAGGATCCTCTAATACTTGTGTCCTCCTCCTTTTATAGCCCCCTCCAAAGTGATTTTCCCATTTGGGTTCGCTTACGAAAGTGCCCTCACGTCCGGATTGAATTCTTGGACAATTCCCGCAAGTTCCATAAAGTTCTAATTTAGACTTAAGTCTACCTAGGACTTGCTTATCGCTAATTTTCTAGCGAAGTTCTACCCAGGACTCAAGTTCTACCCCCAGAGACTTTGTCCACTCCGCTAAATTTCCAGGCAAGCTCTACCGTTAGGACTTGAAGTTCTACCGTAGGATCATCCTTCCGGTGCTTTCCGTCTGGGTTCCCGAAACTTCACAATTTCTCACCCACATCCATTGCTTCATATCGCTTCCCAGCTTACATCCTCGTGCACTTACGTTTTAAACCTAAAAGACTTAATAAATCTAAAAACATTAAGAGATTAGAAGTACATGTTCTTATGCCAAATGTGAGTACATTGTGATTTAAATGTGTTAGATTCCGTTATAATTATCACTCAATTGTGCATTCATCAGCATGCCTTTAGTTAAAGGATCGGCAATCATCAACTCAGTGCTAATGTGTTCAATGACCACTTTCATTTCTTTAACACGTTCTCTTATGGCTAAGTACTTAATGTTGATATGCTTACTCGACTCCGCCTTATTGTTCTTAGCCATAAATACTACACCGGAAGTTATCACAAGATAACTTCAATTGCTTGGGGAGCATAATCCACAATTCTAAGCCCGATATGAAACCTTAACCATAATTCATGCGAGCTAGCCTCAAAATAGATACGAACTCAAATTCCCATAGTGGAAGTGGCAATACAATTGTTTCGCACTTCTCCAAGACACTACCCATCCGCTAGCTTCAAATATAAACTGCACGCCGATTTTCGAGAATCCACACACCCAGCAAGGTCCAGACGGAGAGCCAATCACCTCCAAACTATATGTCTGCCTATATATATAAGCATGTAATCCTTCGTTCCTTGAAGGTATCTCATCACCTTCTTTGCAATGGTCAATACCTGGATTACTTTGATATCTTCCTAATACTCCAACAAGAATGCAATGTCGTGTCCGGGTACGTACTATATTAAGCACAGGGCTTCCAACGCCTGAAGTATATGGAATGTCTCTTTCATGTGTTCCCCCGCTCAAATCATTTTAGCACCGATTCAAATCGAATATGTCACCCTTCAAATGGTGCTGGCACTGGTGAACAATTTTCTATGTTAAATCTCTAAACTTTATCGGAGCAAATCTCTGAGACAAACCCAAAATGCCTTGAGATCTTTCCCTATGGATCTTAATGCCAATGACATAAGATGCCTCACCCATATCCTTCATATCAAAGTTCTTTGAGAGAAATTGTTTCACCTCATATAACAAACCCTTATCATTGGTTACAAGCAGAATATCATCCACATATAACAAAAGAAAACAAATCTTACTCCCACTAACCTTCTGACATATACATTGATCCATTATATTTTCTTCAAAACCGAATGAAGTAATGACTTCATGGAATTTCAAATACCATTGGCGGGATGCTTGTTTTAATCCATATATGGATTCCAAAGCTTGCAACCAAATGCTCACCTTCACTAGAGGAGTAACTTTCAGTTGCTTTCATGTAAACCTCTTCCTCTAGATTACCATTAAGGAATGTCAAGTTACATCCATTTGATGTAAATCAAAGTCAAAATGGGCAACTAATGCCATGATTATTCAAAGAGAATCTTTCAGATACAGCAGGTGCTATCCTGTAGTCGATTCCTTCCCTTTGATCAACTTTGGCAACGTAGTCTAGCCATAACGCCTCTCGATGTCGCCAATGAGTCCTTCTTCGCTTTAAAGACCCATTTACATCCAATGGTTTTTATACCATCAGGCAATCTCAACGAGATCCCAACCTCCGGTTAGATGCCATAGAATTCCATTTCTTCTTTCATGGCATCACTCATGACTGATTGCTTAGAACTCATGGCTTGTGAAACGCTCGGATCATTACTCCAATGTTATAGTCCAATTCTGTAAATACACTATATAATCATTAGGAATTGCTGATTTCTAACTCTTGTAGATCTTCTTAATGTTTCATTATTATTCTCTCGAGGAATTTGTTACCAATCTGTTGTCAATCGTTGCTTAACAATTTCCTCGAATTTCATTTGCAACTGATCCATAGACTCAATATTAGCAATATGTGGAACTTCTGAAATGGTCATTTCACACCTCTACAGTACTTAAGGGCGTGAATGACAATCAATCTACCACTCTGAACCGCAGGGTTGACCTTCATAATGATCCTTCTAATCAATGTCACGAAACTGATCACTCCACCGATATCATTCTCAAGAAATTTCAGATTTTTGATTCCACAACTCTAGTGCTATGAGATGACAATAAAACTATACCCTTTGACCTTCAGCATATCCAATGAAATATCCATTGATGGTCCTCGTCTAGCTTCTTTTCTCTTGTGGGTTATAAATCTACTCGCATCAGATCCCCAAATGCGCATATATGTCACAAACTCCTAGCTTTCCAACCTTGATGACTCCAAAAGCATGCCTTAGAGACAAAATTTTTGGTTGGAACTCGATTTAATATATACAATGTACCGCCTTTATAGTTTCAAATTCACAAGTATTGAGGTATTTTTGTGGCCACCTCATACTCCCTCTTACCATGTCCATTAAAGTTCGGTTTCTTTTTTCTGCCACACCAATCTAATCTGGAGAACCAGCATAAATAAGATCGGCAACAATCCCATTTTCAAGAAACTTAAATGCACCAGAGCTGTCCATTCTCTCGTATTTACCATAGTACTTCCACCCTATCTCGATCTCACAATCTTAATATGTTTTCCGTGATGATTCTCGATCCAGCCTAAAACTTTAAAGGCGTCTAAAGTTTCATCCTTCAACGAAGTGCAGAGATACACATATATCGTGAATAATCATCAATGAAGGTGATAGTATTTTGACTATTTGCATCCATGTCAGACAACAAATGTCAGATGTATAATCTCTAATAGGTTTCAGGTTCTTTGCACCCTTTTTAGACTTGTTGGTTTGCTTGCCCTTAATGCAATTCACATAAGTCTCGAAATCAGCAAAATCCAAAGTACTAAGTACCCCATCATTAACCAATTTCTTTATTCTTTCAATGGAGATGTGTCCCAATCTCTATGGCAACATGAGAATTCTCATTCATAACACACCTTTTAATCCAAATAGCACATTGCTGGAATTATAAGTAAAATCATTTTGTAACTGAATATGGAAAAGGCCATCAGACAATATACCATAACCAATAACTTTAGATTTATTGGATAAACTGAAACTAGAATCTGAAAAGCTAAAGGAAAATCCTAAAGGTACAAGTCTTGAAATTGAAATTAAATTCCTAGATAAACTTGGAACATAAAATGTATTTTCCAATTCTAAAATGAAACCACCGCGAATACAAGGTCAGAAGTTTAATAGCTTCCACACATGAACTCATCTTCGCTTCCCTCGAATAGATACACGCTCACTTCCCCACTCGGCTTCCTTAGGTTTTGCATACCGTAAGGTATTTGAAACATGTGGATTGTAGAACTGTAATCAATCCACCATGTGTTATGATTAACATTAACCATATTAGACCATAACATACAAAAGAAAATCGAGTACCTTTTTATCAAGCCATCTTAAATTTCGAGCAAATTCTTCGCGGTCCTCTTTTGCGTAAAAACACTTGACTCCTTCTTTATGCCCTGAATTAATAGGAATCTTCCCTATTTTAGCTTGATCCTTCTTTCTCTCCAAAGGTGGTCAGTTAAAACCGTTTCGCCTCTTCCATTATTAATCCTTCCTCCTCTCGCACACACATGTTCAACAATTCATTAATTGACCATTTATCATCTCATATGTATTGTAAGAGATTTTAAGGGATTGTATTGTCAAGAGTGTTCACATATAATGAACAAGGAAAGTGTCTAACATGGTAACTTCTAATGTCTGAAGTCGGGTTGCTATATCCTCATGCGCATGATATGATCACCCAATTCCTCGTCCTGATTTTGGTGGATGAAAATTGCATAATTAAGGTACTTGCAAGAGCTTTGTCAGAAGTTTCAAACTGCTCATCGATGGCTTTCAGAAGTGGTTTGACTTTAGTAATTTGCTCGATGGAACCACGAATACCAGCAGATATCTTAGTCTTTATGAACATCACGGAGAGGTGATTGGACCTCTCCCACTTCTATCATAAAGATGCATGCTCTCTTGAAGTGATAGGTTCGATAATGGGATCGGAGTTCCTCTTTCCTTATAAGCGTAGTCAATATCCATGTCCCAAATGCGAGAAGAACTCTTCCTTCCACTTTACTTATAGTTCTCACCCCTTAATTCGAGAATATCGCACTTAAAGTAGAAATATTCGGGTTGAATAGCTGCCGAATATTAAATACACATCTTTAATAAATCAAATATTGAGGCAAAGATACAATGCTATGTTTTACCAATGTAAATCATGCTTTGAAAAATAAACCTAGTGACATAAAACTTGCACAGATTAGTCTTACTCAATTAGGTTTAATTAATTTTATGACAAGACTATCAAACCATGTTTCTTTTCCTAATCCCTGTGGGTTAATTAGAAAATATGATTTGATATTTCATCCTAATTAATCATACAAAATGTAATAAAAATTCCTGTGGGATGAGATTTATCACGTCATATAGATTAATTATAATTAATGTAATCAAATGTGATTTTAAAACTTAATATATAATTTTAACTAATTAAGGATGTTGTGGCTATTCCATAGTAATTCAAAATTATATTGATCTATAAACATTATTATAAAAACTTTACAACATTTAAACAATAGAATTATAATTTTAAATTAATTTTGTATGAAACCATACGTCTGAATAATCAAATGACAATAAATTTAATATATAGGAAATTTGATTCCCATATTCTAAACAAAATCAGTTGTAGTGGACATATATCAATGTAATCTCTATAAAAGAAACCAAATATAAAGGAGTAACAAATTCACATAGCTTGGTAGTAGTGCATATGCGCTACAGTGATGGTCACGAGGTCGAACCCATGGAATCCGCTCTGTGTTTTTTTTTGGGTCAGTTCTTGTTTTGCTTAATATTATGAAGAATTTAAATGACCCAGGTCATACCAGGCAGCCAGGTCGGAAGCCATTATGGTTTGTAATATTAATAAGGCCCGAGCGGCGGCCGTGATCAGTATGTTTATGCTGATTAAACTTTATGGGGCTAAGTTTATAAGGCCAAGCTTGACCAATTCGTATTAAGTAGCGAATGTAAGGCCAAATCTCTGACCATAAATCATAGCCTATAGCCCAAACAAAAAGTGTTGTCTTCAACCTTCAGCCACTGGTAAAACTTGGTTTTGCTACCAAGAAAAACCGGTTTTTTTTTTTTTTTTTTAAGTCATCTTCTTCGCACTACCATGAGAACTGCCATTGAAGACCTTCATCCAAAACAAAGGCACTTGATTTCTCCTTGTAGTTTGATATCATTTAAAAACACAAAACACATCAAAATTATTATAAAATAGTTTTAATGTATTAAAACCAAGTAAAAATGTCAAACCAAAATATCAGCATTCTGGAAAATCAACCTTTGCATTACCGTACCATGAATTTAAAATTTGCACAAACACGTATAAAGGCAGAGAAATAGTGTGGCTTTGATACCAAATGTAATGTAAGACTCGAGAAATTCCAATTTCTGGAAAAAAGACATTATCGTAATTTCGATTAAAAAAACCCGTAATTTATTCTCTAGATCTTAGATGACGAAACGGATTTCAGCATTTGGAGCTTCTCCACGAAATCTAGCTGCCACCAATTTATTCGAATTCGACGATCAGATTTTACACCGAGGGCATGGTGTTAGGTCTTAGTAAAATGATTTTCTAAAATCATGTGATCCCATCTATATCTTCACTCATGTGCCATAAGTGACATGAGTAAGAAATGATGAAAATGGACGTGAGATAGTGCGAATGTCCATGGAGAAAGAATGGAATAAATTAATTAAATTGTTTTAGTCACAGGAGCAAAATAGTGAATAGTCATATCTTCTTAAACTAGTGGAACCAAAAAAAAAAAAACGTGAAATGGGAAGGGGGACTTCAGTGGCAAAAATGATTTTTTTAGAGAGAGGATGTCTCCTTCTCAATGAAGCTGCGGGGAGAAATCGGTTTGTTGGCGAGTTTGGTAGAAGAAGGCGTTCTGCGCGAGGCGAGCTCTGGCGTGGACACCACGGATTGTGGTTTTTGATGAAACTCGAGAGAAATTGAGTTCTCCCTGCTAGTTTATTCCGTTTTAAGTGCTTTACGATGTTTGAGTCGAATGAGGCCGTTAGAGCCGTTTGATCGATCAGAGCCAGGGTGAGTGATAATTTTGAAACCAAAATGTTGGGCAAGTATGCTTAGTGAGGGCTGTTTGGGTGTTTCATTTCACCAAAGTGTAATAAATCATGTTTGGTGAAAAAAGATCAGGGAATGGGCCGTTTGATCGGTCCCCAAAGAAACATGGAAACCGAATTGGCAAATTTTTGACATTTTTAGACGATCAGTCAAGTCTAAGCTGATTTGGGTTGTTATCATTAAATTAATATTAAATATGCTTTAGTATTTATAAGACCGGAAATAGGTATGAAATTAGGTTCCAAAAGTAGAAAGCAGGGTTGTAGACCCAGTGGGCTGTAGACCGACCTGTGGGTTTCGGAATTTATTAAAAATCAATCCCGGGTTGTGTGAATTGGACAAAAATCGTCCATGTGTTGTGTGCTTGAATTGTTGAAATGAATGGCTTGAGTTGTGTAGAAATAGATATGTTAATACATGAATTTAATGTGTTAATATAATGACATAATTATATAAAATATAATTGTGTTCGTAGGCCATTGACATGATTTTAATATGTGTCATAAGCGATGTATTAACTTGATGACACAATTATATGGAATATAATTGTGGGTGTAAACCATTAAATGGATAACAGATCAGCTCAAAGTGAGCAAACAAATTGGGAGGATTGGTTGATATTGTTGAATTGTGTGATTCTAAATTGGATAATATATGCATACTATTGATATATTGGTTGAGAATGATTGAAATGGCATATTGATCACATCTCATATGCCTTGCAGGAGTAGCTAGAAATTAGGTGAGAGTGCATGACGCAGAAAAAATTGAAAAGAAAACGAAAATGTTTTTGAAGAATTTCACGGGGATGAATTTAGGAGAATGGGGTTGGGAGACGGTCCAACAGATCATTTTAGGATGAGGACCATGGTATTTCGGAAGGTTCTCCAACACATTCACCTCGGAGGATAGTCCCATATTTTTACCGATACTTGGGTAGTGCTCGTTCCGAAAACAGCAAGAATTGTTTTGAAAAGAGCGTTTTCTCATACATGGCTTAGGCGGGTGTAGGGGAGTCGTGACGCCCCAAACCCGGGGTGTGGGTTGTGCAGTCGACCAGCGGAATGCTCGTGAATGTCGGGTAACTTGGGCATTTTTCCTGGCATCGGACGAAGTCTCCTTTGTGCGGGAGCTCTAACCAAATACAAAACACTTGCATATCACATCCCAAGCGATTCAACCCTGTCAACTCTGTTAATCCATGAGTAATACGACCACTTGGGCCCGCTAAACAATGCTGAAATGCGTACGACTAAGGTCAACTATATACCCAATAGTTACAAGAGTTAATATGTTTTTGCTCTTATCTGACACATACATTAAACTTAAAAGTTCTGGCAGCTACTTATGCATCAAAGCCACAGCTTGGCTTTCTTCTAATCCTCTCGGTCTCTGGGGCGAGCGGTCGCACGCTCCTTGTGCACGTAAATGTATCCACTCGACGGGGTGAGGCTAATGCTGTTAGTGGAATGCGCCTAAGTGGGCTACTCACCACCTAGTGCGGTGCAATATTCCCAAAATTAACACACACATTCAACAAATGCATGATCCTCTTGAATGTCTACATGACCACACCTCGGATCCAGGAGTCCTCTTAGGCTCATACTCGCCTAAGCCTCGTATGAAAATTATTGTATTTTGTTTGTTTGTGGACAACCCTCGGAGTGTGTATATATATCAATTGGGCCGCTCAATGATTTGATATATTATTTGTTAAATGGACTACCCTCGATGTGAATATCAATTGGGTAGCTCAGCGATTGATATTTTAATTTGGCTACCCTCACGATAATTAATATTTTTGAAGCGACCCTACGAGCGAGTTTCTCTAGACTCATCTCATACACTCATCCTATAGTCCTAGGGTGTTCAGTGCATATGGAATGCATGTATGCTGTCGTCTGATCTAATTCACATGTAAATATACCATAAACATGCATATGTTACAAAACAATCCAATTCACACAATCATGTCATGTAAATTCTCATTTCATACATCAAAATTGGCTTCCTTGGGCTAATGATCAAACACGAGCAATTTAATTTAATTCACTTTCGACCAAACACATATTTTTCACAAGAAATATATTTTGTGAGAAACACTATTTTGGAATAGTAGAGCCCTCGATTACTATTCGAAAAATCGCAATTCATCGGCTCACCTTGTGAGCCATTTTCTGACCATTTAAGCCTCATTTGAAATCAATACATGATTTATCATGGAAAAACACAATTTGCTACCCAACCCACGGCGTGGTCGGTCACGGTACATCCTAAATAGTTCAAAAATTCATATTAGACCGGTCCCGAGTTTGGGACCGATCAAGCAAACCCCTAACGGCCCCATTCGACTCAAACATTTTGGCAAAAATTGCCGCGAGAATAAAGCCCAGTAGGGAAGCCCTACCTCAAGGAGTTGTCTAAACTCCTTAAAATCGATACCCACAGCGAAGCCCTCTACTACGTAAACGGCTTTCCTTCTTGTCCGAAGGCGCCGACGGTCGGTTATCGGTGACTACAGAGAGAAGTCTCACCACCATATATCTCCCACCAAAAAAAAAAAAAAAAGCTCCACCAAATAAATTTCCAGCTGCACGTTTTCTTTTCTTTTCACGTTTTTGCTTCCTTTTAGAGGTTAGAATGACCTTTGTAACAATTGTCATTTAGTGACTTATGACTTAAAATGATCATTATGTCGGCCATTTCAGGTTTTGGCGTTCGAACTGTCTCGGCGCCCATTTTCATCATTTAACTCTATCATGCCCTTATGGCACATGAATCACGTGTTATATGTGATTTTCGTCGCATGAAAATCGTTTGCAACGCTTGAAATGAGATCTTATCGAGAAAAACATGTAAATTCGTATACCGGAATTTAGTGAAATTTCGTGCTAACTAGATTTGAGACGATTCCAACGGTGAAATACGTTTCATCATCCAAGATCTAGAGAATAAATTATGGAATTTTTAACGAAATTAACATTTCGTAATAAAATGCGATTTTGCTACTTTTCCAGAAATTTGATTTCGGGTCTTACATTCTCCTTCTTAAGAAGAATTTACGTCTAGAAATTCGGGACCAGTCTAATCACTCACATGCATATGCAACGTGCACTCTATCATGCATGCGCGAGTCATTTAAATCTTAAACGGCTATCACTGCGTACGCTTCATCCTAAACAAAGAAGGGATAGGTGGCCGCATTGTGTCCTCAGCGTTCCAAGTTGACTCCTCCACTCCATAGTGCATGTAACACTCCTCACTAGCCTCACGGTCTTGCGTCGCAAAACACGATCATGCGACTCTCAAATAATCACGCCTTGGTGCTCCGCCGAATGTAAAGTAGTATCAGCCTTGTCGCTCCCCGATCCACCACATGAATTTGGATCTGGAGTATCTTCCGGATGTGGAGGCATTAAACACCTGGTAGGACACGACATCTTTGTTGATAATCTTGTCGGTATCTGCGATGTCGACCCTCTACCGAGTATCTGAAAGGGTCCAATGAACCTCGGCGAAGTAGCTTCCAGCAGCTTCTTGAACCTGACCACTCCTCTTGGAAGCATGCGCCCGAAGGCGTGATCCTCGACTCGAACTCTAAGGTCGGCGTCGCACATCATCCGCATAGCTCTTAGGCTCACATTTTGTGAGAAGACTGTCGTATCAAGCTCACCTTCTCGGAGGTGTCTCTAATCGGATCGAGGACCGAGTGAAGGAACTCTCTCCACCTCGGTCGACATACTTGATGACTGCATGGCCTCATCTGATTTTCACTCCCTCAGGTGCCATATGTGAAACTTTGGATGGCTGCTGATGTTCTTGTGTTGGTGATTCATAAAGACCATCACTCCCTCAGTGCCCTTATGGGTCACCAAGTATCTCTGCTAACAGTAATCTCTGGCATAACAGTTATCTCATGGGTGGGGCAGTGTATTACAGGGAGATGACTAAATAGTGGGCGAGTTGCGCCCATGTATCGAAACTCTTAAAAGTCTGCTTTATGCCACTAAAGTCCCTCTCAAGCCTGGATCAGGTGTTCAAGTGTTTGGGACTATCATCTAGATGTGATGGGGGAGGATCTTCTGGGCAGAGTTAACATTTGATTAGAAAAATGGCTGTTTGAAACAGTTCAACTATCACCCTCTTCATCATAAGCCACATGTCAGTGAATGGTCTGAAGTCATAGCTGTTAGTGTACTCCCTTCCACTGTCCACCTCAATGTTTGATAGCCTGTTGTTAGTTTGCTGGTACTGAAATTTTGTGGCACATTGAGACCATCAGTGAAACAAAGTCCCTGTGTCTCTTGTCACACACCTCGTAAGATGGGAGCGGGATCTGGTACATCCAGTTGCTTTGGATGTGTGAGTAGATGGGATCACGATGAAACTCCACGAGAATCTCACTCTCTCGATCGATTATTTGGGGAACCCTTTGCAGTCCCACATGTAGAACTACCATGCGTGAGCGGTCTGGCCCTCGTCACCGTACTGGCCCAGTACTCGGTCCACGATGGACACTATCTCTGCGTCACCTTGCTTTGGGACTCAATCACTACTTGCTTCGACAAAGGCGGTGTAGCCACTAAACTCCCAGGTACCCACAGTGCGCTCAGTTTATCTTGTATGGCCCATCCCACCAGTCTGAGCATCCGCCACTCCGAGAAGCTATACTAGCGCGCTCCTGTGACTCCACATTAGTACATCGGCCGCCATTTGCACTAGGGATTGTCACGAAAGTGAAATCATAATCTCTAGGAACTCCATCCATCTGCGTTGCCCTCGTATTGAGGTCCGTACATAATATGAGACTTTTATGGTATGAGTACACCTCGAACTCCTCGCAGTATAAGTAGTGGCTCCAGATCTTGAGCGAAGACTGTTGCTTGACTCCGTGTCGTGTGTGGGGTAATTACTCGTGACTCTTATTTGTGAGACAAGCCACTACCCTCTCGAGATTGCATCAAACACATCCCAATCCAGGCCCTCGGGCATCGACCTGCTGTGTTTGTCCCTGTTTGGGACTATCGAGATGGGAGGCTGAAGTAAGTCTCTCTTCCAGCTCTGAATGCTCCCTCGCATCGGTCATCCCATTAAAGCTTGACCTCCTTAGAGATTCAAGCCTAGTCATAAGTCTTTGCTGTCTAGAAATCTTGATGAATCTCTTATGTCTCGACGATCGAAACTAAATCAGAAGGCGAAGCCGGCCTCTCTGACTCATCAACGCCTCGACCTTCTGCAGGTGGTGATCTGATCGCTGACACCACGTGTCAAAATCTCACCTCGATGGCGAACTTCGCGCCCGAACTTGGCGTCGATGATGTCTCAAACCATTGTGGCGAGTTATGGTGTTGCTCGCTCCGCTGGCGGGTAGATGGATGTAGTAGTTGAGGCGAATGAACGGACGAATCATCTATATGAGATCCATAGATCTTTGCTGGGCGCGTGCCATTAAATCGAAAGGGCATCATCGTAAACTCAAAGTTCCCATAGCAGCGTCACTAGCGTGTCTTAGGGATATACGTATCACGACCCTCAGTGATGGTAACCGGTCAAATTACAACTGCAAGTAGACTATTGGCCTCTCGGCCCGATCAAAATAGGTCGTCGATCATTGGCCAGTGTGATTCTTAATTATTAACCACAATTATTTAGTCGATAGTCAATGCACCGGTCGAAGGGTCTTGTCCTTCTTCTTCGCAAGCGGAAATTTGGAGCACCGAGCGGTGAAGTGCTCGGTCTAATGAACCCCTTGTCAGTGGTTCACATGTTGGACTGCGAGTTTCTGGCTCCAAGTGGTGCCATCTGTGCGGAGTCATAGAGATAGGTGAAATACCAGGGTGTAATTCGATACAGAAGTCTACCCTGCAGCTGGAGGTAATCCGGGTAACTTCGTCACGGAAAAACATCCACATATAAATACTACTCGAGGTAGATCTAAATCTGGTCTCTCCTCGTCCTCTAGGAGTAAGGTTAAAGCTATGGCCTTATTTGTCTGACACTGGACTCATACATTTATGCAGGGAAAAATGTCATGCTTGTTTCCCTGAAACACCACACGAGTGCTAGATCTAGCGTGTAGGCGGTAACCCTCTACACTCCGCGATCGATGCGACCACAGTAAGGCATCGACGATCCATCCACTGGATGACGCCAGAGACTACGACATGTCCATGATCCTCGAGGTCCAGCGTGGATAAGTCACTTGAGATGCCGTTTCGCGACCTCGACGTATACGTCCACTATTACCGCCATACTAATCACAGGGAGGCACCATCTGAACATACAGGTCTCGGCCTCTAAGCCCGACTCGATCGCAGGCGATGCGTGTGGATGAATCTGACGAGATCAAATAACACTACAGCCACGTAGGCGAGATAACAAAAGCGTACCATATAGCCAGGGTGATCTGGCGGCTCGGCTGGTGCTGTTGGCGTAGAATGCGCCTGGACCCACTGTTGTCCACACTTTTTGTGGGCTGCGTCCTCTGCCTCTACTGTCTACGGCCTCTTGGGCTGCTGTAAATCTTGAGTGCAGGTGTAGCTCGCAGGCGGGGCGGCCTCTACAGCACATTCGGGTGCTATGGAGGAGCGTCTTGTATCATCTCTTGTCCTACTGCGATTGGAATTTGTCTTTGTCCACGAAAACCTGGGATCCTGTCTGCAGGGACGTCGATCTCATGTGTCAGTGCGTGATGGTAGCACACCATCTCATCACTTTGTGCTTATCTTATGCATCTTGCACGGGCGTGACTCTCATACAATCCTTTGGCCCCGGATGGCGCTGCTCCTAGGACCTCGCGGTAGAAGATCTCGCCTCTTTCTGGGTGGAAGAAGGCGTATCCTTATACCGCTGCGCTCGCATCCCAGAGAGTGTTAGGGCATCCTCATCTCTCGTAGGTCGGGCCGTCCCGACCATGGAATCCATTATCACGGCGTGGAGTCCTGATCTGGCTTGAATGAACAACCGGAGTCCATTCTCGGAATCTCGCTTCTGTGAGATGGTGTACAAATATGTCGTCTGACCATCGGGCTAACTACGTGAATCACAGCCCACGTAGTCCATCTGATCCTCTTTGCCCGACTCTAGAACTCTGAGCACTTAGGTCTCACGGAAAGTACGTACCCATAGACTTCTCCTGATGCATTAATATCGCCTCTAGGTTTAGAGGTCCTTACATTTCCACCATGTTGGGTCTCACCCCTCTGGTAGGCAGCAGTTAGTCTGTCCGGTCGCGTCGGAGAGTATCTCGTTGCTCTTGGCATTACCGATGCATGAACCAATGGTTTACCATAAGCGGATCTCACTCCCCTGTGAATGTCGGAGGATGATCGCCCCAAACCTACGGAGATTCATAGAGAGATCTTATATCTGCATATTTATCTGGCTTGTCACGATAGCATTGTTGTAATACCTCTGACCTCGTGAGCTTGCTTATCAAATATCGAAGAATTTGCTCGAATGTCGGTGGTGCACGACCCGAGTGCCATGGAGATCCTCTCAGTCCTCGATCCTCTGCTAGTCATCTACGATTAACATGGTAGTTGTCTGTCTGATGTCTACAGAGCGCCATGCGACCCAGGACACTAATCATACACATAAATGGGTGTATACATAATCTTTGCATTTCACAGGTAATGCAAGTCAATCTGATATACATTTTAAAATATTTTATGCTTAAAAATTTCATTTTTTGAAAATTTTATTTTTTTCGAAAATTTTTATCTAATTTTATTTGATTTTATTTTATTTTAATTTAATAAATTTTTTTCGAACATTTTTGTGATGAACAGTGTTCATGTGGCAGGGTTCCTGAACAATGTGTGAAAATTGACCGAGAATAATCTTGGTGGCGAAAAACCAGCGAGTGAGTGCACTAAGTGCCACCCGGCCTTGTGCCGCGTGCCCCGGTGCACATCGCTGCGGCGCGCTCCCACAGGTGCGAGCGCCTGATACGCGTGCCACGCTGATGCGCTGCGCCGTCGCCATCTTGCGCCTGCGCCCGACGGCCAGTGCTCAAATGGCGGTGGCCATTCAGGTTCTGCTCGATATTTATTTATTTTATTTTTTCCTCATTTCGGTAGCCGCCTTGCTACTCCGCACATGTAGTTGCTTGAACACTGCAATTTCTACACTCAATAATTTTATGAGTTCACTTTAAAATTTATTTAGAATTTTATTTCATTGTCCTTAAACCAAATAAATTTTGTAAAATCTCATTATCCTACCAACCAAATAAATTGATTACAAAATTTTTTTTTTTTTTTCATTTAGGTTTACACCTTCCCATGCTCACCAAGATTATTTTCGACATAATAAGTGCTAATCACCTAAGCACCCCGAACATCGTAACATATCACAAACCATGTTATAAACATCATTCACATAACATACGACTCATGTTATACAAGCGATCACACATAGACACCATGCATGCGGTGATTACATTCGATGGGATTTCTGGTAATCTCATACCGGCTTATCATCGAACCACCCAGTGGTGATGGATACTGAGCAGGAGCTCCACTGAGTATTCGTATACCTAAGCTCACATTCTGGCTTGTGGCGCCCCAGGCTTAAGGTGTCAGTTGACTACCCGTCGACCGCGGAATACTCGTGAATGTGGGTAACTGACATTTTCACAAAAATCGAGTAAAGTCTCGCGCAATGCGGGAGAACACTCTTAGGAATACAAACACATATCTGTCCCCAGATTGTGCAATATAATCGATATATCCAATCACATGAGTAATACGTGAGGTATGTAAATCTTCCCGATATGCGTACTTGACTAAGAATGTATATACTTGATAGTTACAGTTCATATGTTTTTACTCTTACCTGATACATACATTAAACTTAAAAGAAGTTCTAGCCATGTATATCAAAGCTCCATGACGGCTTTCTTCTAAATCCTCGGTCCTACAGGACAATGTCCTCATACGCTCACTTGTACTGTAAAATAATATCCTCGGCGAGGTGAGATAATCTTTCGATGGTGGAATCATGCAGAAAATAAATAAGTATATTTTTTTAGTGTTTTCGATGCTTGGAAGAAATGAAAGATATATATATAATGAAAAGAAAAAAATTTAGTCTAGGAACTTTAAATGGTCTGACCCGTCCCAGTAGGAGGATGCATTTGAAGGTATTGTGGTATGTGGTGGTATGTAGTATGTGGTATTTGGGCGATGCGGGGCAAAATTTGGGCGCGGTATGGTAGTGTGGTAGCGGCCCAGGCGCCTTCCGGGCTTGTGGTTGGGGCGCCCAGTGTTGCGCCTCGCGGAGGAGACAGTGGCTGCAGCCTTGAAAACGGCTGTGTGGCGGCCCCTGCCGGGCACGCGGGGCCGGCTGCAGCGAAGAGGCTGTTGGGCACCGAGTCCCTGGCTCTTGTGTGGCGTCGGCCTGTGTGGCGTGGTGCTGCCGCGTGAGCGCGGCTGCCGCGCGAGAGCGGCTGCTGGCAGCCAGCCCAGTGAGGGGCGGGTTTGGCGGGGCGGCTGGGCGCGCCCGGCGTGTGTTGGGCGCGCCGGCAGTAGGCGCGCCCGGCGTGTGGCAGGCTGACCTTGAGGGCGGCTGCGGCGGCGCCGGCGGCCCAGGCGGCGCGGGCGTGGTTGGGCACCTTGCGGGGCGCGGTGTTGGGCGCACGGGAGGCACGGTGGGATGCCTTGGCGTGGCCCCAGGCCGCCCGCGGAAGGACAGGCTGCTTGTGTAGGAATTCTTTGCTCGCCCAGCCCTGAGGCCTTGGCTTGTGCACTCGGTGCACTCGGTTCATGAATACTGTTCATCACAAATTTTTTCGAAAAAATAAAAAATAAAAAAATAATTAAATTAAATAAAAATAAAATAAAATTAGACAAAATTTTCGAAAATTAAAATTTTGAAAATAAAATTTTATTGAAAACGATATTTTAAATACGTAATTTATTGTCTTGCATTACTGTAAATCTGAAAGGGCAATCGTCTCTATGATTTATGTGTAGGAATAGTGTCGAGCGTGTTTATGCCTTCAGAGATCGTATTGGTTAAACACCATATTATTGTGTAGATGGCAAGTAGAGGGACGGGACGTAGGGCGTCCACGGGGTACTAGTCGAAGCCCGCGGCGTTTGACCCGACCATCGGCTTTTGATCAGCGAGCCTTTGCGAGTAGTAGGGATTCTGCGATTTAAGCTACTCGCCTGGGCATGTGCAATAGTGAATCGAGGGCGAATTCGGCGACATCAGGCGTTTAGAAGCACATCATCCTCAGCCCCCAGGCGAGAGAGGAGGAGTGGATGACTATGCGAGGCATCCGGATATGAGTCTTGGTATTAGAGGAAGGAAGATAAACCTTCTTTCTAGTTCGGAGGAAGCGAAGCCTGGTTATAAGGAGTTCTGAGCCAGGTCATCGGGACTGAGGCGAGTTAAGTTGCTAGTCGGGATGGGCGGATGGTGTGCTATCATTTGCCGACGGTCAGGACATATGAGGGAGGATTGCCCTGAGAGGCGGGGATCAGGAGTTTTGGAATTTGTGCGGTCAGCAGCGAGACGGGAGGATTTGATTTGTTCCTCAGAGCCACTAGTATAGGTCGAGGCCCGATCCTAGTACTTCGAGCCGGGTCACATAGGCTAGGAGCCAGGAAACCGCAGTCGGGTCGAAGCCACGGGGTTTGCGGTAGAATTGGTCGTTTGGAACGGATGGCGTGTTACCATTGCGCCCGGCTGGGCATATGGCGAGATTATCTAGGGGCGAGGAAGTCTCATAATCTGAGAATTTGGCGAGCATCTAGCGTAGGATATGGGAATGCGTTCTCTTGCACTTGTTGGTAGAGTAGCATTTAAATTGGATGCATCATGTTCATTCATTGTTACATCTCTTGTGTGATGGATCACGAGGCTTAGAGTTAAGGCCTTTAGAAGCCACGTATAGATGTTAACTACCTAGGATGTAGGGTGAGAGTTGACTGATAGGTAAGGTATAGTGAGAGATCTCCGAGATTTTGCTCATGGTGGACCCTGGGATTGGGTGTCACAGTAGGGCATCATCACGTTTATGTGCACGGTAACATCGCGTCGAGTAGGGTGTGGGTGCACGGTATGTTCATTCACCACTCTTGGTGAGTGTGAGTTGAGTTTGTCTTAGGAACTACGTCCAATGAAGACTCATAGTTCGAATCAGGAAATGAAGAGTAATTAAAGTGTGTTGGGAAAAGCAAGAAGGGGGTCGTATATTCTCTAAGGTGAGAAGCCTAGAGTTAGGGTGAAGGAGACCCGAGGAGATATCCCAAATTTCTGTGTGGGTGTAAGAGACCCGGGGAGAGATCCCGAATTTCTGTGTGGGTGTAAGAGACCGGGGAGGCCGGGCCCAAAACATGGGTGTAAGAGACCGGGAGATCGGGGCTCTATATGGGTGTAAGAGACCGGGAGGCGTCCGAGATTTCTATGAGGGTATAAGAGACCCGGGTGGAGAAATCCGAGAATTTACGTGAGGGTGTAAGGGCGAGTGGAGATATCAGAGGGTGTGTGGGTGTAAAGACCGTGGAGTTATCCAGGAAATTTACGTGAGGTGTAAGGGCAGTGGAGAATCCCAAAATTTACATTATTGGGTGTAAGAGGCCAGGTGGAGATGTGAAATTTACGTATGAATGTGGGGCTCGAAGTGGCTAGAAAGAGTTATGACTCCGAGATGAAAACACACGGACATGGTTATCACGCCGGACTTAGAATTGAGTGATAGAGTCGGAATTGACTCGAGATGGCTCAAACGGGCATGGTTATCAGCGGACTTAGAGTTGAGTGTTAGGAGTCGAAATTGGCTCGAGGTTTGGATCTGCCTGGAAATTGCATTGGGTGTTGTTGGCCAGAAATGAGGGCTCGGTATATGGATGTCATTACATGCCATGGACTAAGTTGACCCGATCCATGGAGCTATCGACAATTGTGGACTGCAAAGTAAGGATTGTGTAGAAATTTACGTTATATGGATTATATACAGTGTTAGAGGGCCAGCCTTCTGACATCACGTCTTGGGTCATAAGGGTAGAGGATTAATTGCCGCAGTGGAATTACTTTCTGGCAAGCGAGTTATCGAGGCCAGTATGCGAATAGCACCGTATGAAGCATTATATGGGAATATGGATCGGCGTTATGTTGGGCCAGAGTGGGAGAGGCTCGTCACTTTGGTCACGATCGATTAAGTTTATGAAGGTGAGTTTCATATGGTAACGTCTTCTCACGGCTCAGAGCCGGTAGAAAAGCTATGCGGATGTGCGACGTCGACCCTTAGAGTTCGGTTGGGAATCCATCTTCTTGGAAAGGTGATGCACAAGAAATTAGTCAGGTTCGGTAGCGAGGGAAGTTATTGTCGAGGTTCGTTGGGCCTTTCGAGATACTTGAGAGGGTAGGCACATTCGCGTCTGGGTTGGGCGTTCTTGCCCGGCATGTGGTGTCACGAGGTATTTCACGTCTCCAGTAGCGAATGCTCCCGAATCAAGCTCATGTGGTGGATTGGGGACCAGTTGGGGTGGACGGTGGGACGCGAGGGAGGGGCTGGGTGTGCGTACATAGCCGTGATCGGGTTTTGCGACCTTACGGCCCAGTGAAATTTAGTGAGGAGTGCTATGGAGGCACTAGGGAGTGGAAGAGTCAACGTGGGAGCGCGAGGACACAATGCGGGCCACCAATCCCTTCTTATTTAGGGATGAAGGTACGTAGTTAGTCGTTTAATATTTAAATGACTAGTTTACATGCATGGTAGAGTGCACGTTGCATATGCATGTGTTGTGTTGTGATTGTCGAAATTTCGAATGAAATTCCTTTTAGAGGAGGAGAATGTAAGACAGAAATTCGATTTAAGGAAAAGGGCAAAATCGTAATTTCGGTTCTGAAATTGTAATTTCGGGTTAAAAAAATCGATAATTTATTCTCTAGATCTCGGATGACGAAGTGGATTTTACCGTTGGAATTGTCTCGCGAAATCTAGCTAGCACGTAAAATTTCGTCGAATTTCGAGACAGACGAAATTTACACGTTTTTCGAGGCATCGCGTTTTGGGTCTTAAGCGATTTTTCAAGTACGAGTCACATGTAACGCGTGCTCGTGTGTCGCAAGTGGCATGAGTAAAAGAAATTATGAAAATGGACGGCTAGAGATAGTCTTAGAATATCAAAACTAGAAGAATTGAATAAATTAATTAAATTGTTTTAAGTCGCGAGATGAAATAGTGAATAGTCGCTCATGCTTGCTCCATTAATTGGAGACAAAAAAAAAACGTGAAATGGGAAGGGGACTTCGATAGCCAAAATGGTTTTTAGAGAGAGAGATGTCCTCCTTCTCTCTGGGGCGTGGGAGAAATCGGATAGTTGGCGGGTCTTCGGGGCGGAAGAAAAAAGACGTTCTCGCGAGCGGAGCTGCGGCGTGGACAGGATTTGTGAGTTTTTATATTTCAGAGAGGTAGGGGTTTTCTCGCTAGCGTTTTTATTAGTTTAAATGCATTCTGAATGTTTGAGTCGAATGAGGCCCGTTAGGGCCGTTTGATCGATCAGCAGGACCCCGAATTGATATGAATTTTGAAACCAAATTGTTGAGCGTGTAGTGAGAATTTGTTTGGAGTGTTTCATTTCACCAAAATTGTAATAAATCATGTTTGAGCTGAAAAAGGCCGGGAATGGGCCGTTTGATCGGTCCCAAAACATGGGACCGAATTATGGAAATTTTTTTGACATTTTTGGACAGTCCGTGAAGTCGGCCCGATTTGGGTTGTTATGTTGAAATTATGCATTAAATTATGCTTTGGTATTTATAAGACCGGAAATGGGTATGAAATTCGGTTCCAAAAAGTAGAAAGCAGGAGTTGGGCCAGAGTGGGAACGCCCATGGACAACCTTGTTGGGATTCGAATTTGTTAAAAATCAAATCCGGGTTGTGTGAATTGGGCAAAAAATAAATCCATGTGTTGTGTGAATTGTTATAGAGCGAATAAACGAGTTGTGTGGAAATAGATAGGTTAATACATGAATTTAATGTGTTAATATAATGGCAATAATTATATAAAATATAATTGTGTTCGTAGGCCAGTGAGATGAATTTTAATATGTTAATGCATAAGCGATGTGTTAACTTGATGTCACGATTATATGGAATATAATTGTAGGTGTAAACCATTGGAAATGGAATAGCGATTAGCTTCCGAATGAGCAAATTTGGGAGAATTGGTTGATATTGTTGAATTCGTGTGTGATTACAAATTGGATAATATATGCGTATTGATATATTGGTTGAGAATGATTGATATGGCGTAGTCGTCGCTATGCAGGGTAAGCGCAGAAATTAGGTGAGTGCATGACATGAAAAATTGAAAGAAAAAACGAAAATGTTTTTAAAGGAACTGGAATGATGAATTCCTGGGAGAATGGGGTTGGGAGGCGATCAAGCGGTCATTTCGGATAAGGGTATGGCCCATTTCGGAAGGTTCTCGACACATTCGCCTGGAAGGATGAATCCAGTATTATGCAGATGCTTGGTGAAGTATAATTTTCCAGCAATAAAAATTGTTTTGAAAAGACATTCTACCATCTGTGGCTTAGGCGGGTGTGAGGAGTGGCGGTGAGGAGGCTGGGATGTGGGTTGATCAGTTAAGGCGTTCAGTAGGATCATTTCGTTTACTTGAATGTAATGTTTTCTTTGGGCATTGCATTGTACTTAGGTGGAAGTAGCGAAACTTAGGGTGAATCATTTCTTGAGGTGATAAATTCGTATATCGGGGGATATTATTCTACCAGATACGGGCGTGCGAGACGGCTCGTCACCAGAGACAGAGAGAGAGGCTTAGAAGAAAGCTAGAGATTGTGGCTTTGGGTTATGACGTATTACGTATATTAGAATTTTAACACAATTTTTAATATATGTTGTATAAATAAAATTTAATTTCTTGGTATGGTTGGATAGTTGAATATTTTTACATTGGTTTATGAGGCGGTAGTAGTTTTAATCGTGACTAGCATATTGGTTATTTGGGACGGGTTTTATGCGGGTTTGTATTTGGTGCGAGCTAAAGTAAAAGAGTACCGCCGTTCAATGAAAAATGTCGGGTTACGAGCATTGCAGAAAATGTCCCGCGGGTTGTGGGTGGTAATGACCTTGCAGGTTGGGCGTCGCATGTAAATCGAAAATTGATTGAACAAACGCCAATCAATCAAATTATATGCGGAAGAAAATGGTCGAGAATCTACTATTGCATAAGCCGATTAGGTAAGAAGCGAGAAAGGAAGCGAGCTATTTTGATTCTTACAAGCCCTTATCGAAAAAAAGCTTGATGATGATTTTACTTGTATTTTTATTGAAGCAGGGGCTGAAAATGTGCGTCTCTTATTTATATGAAGACCGGACCATTCTGGTCTTACGAAGAGTTACGAGGTTGGAAATAATGTTATAGGAGACCAATTGAATTAAAAATTGAATGTTCATGGATGTTTCTAACGTGATTTGCTACGTGGTATTGTAGCAAGCTAAGCAGTTGTTAAAAATTTAAAATATATAAAATAAAAACAACAACAACTATTTAGGATAAAAACTCTAACATTTGGAACTCACTCTCACCCGAATTTCGATCTTATCTCCGAAAGCAAACTTCTGTTTCGTCCGACTGTTGCTTCTGCTGCTGCGGGGCCGAGTTCTCGTTCCTTCTGTTAAATTGTTGCACCGGCAAATATACCTGGAAGAAATCGGTAAGCGATTCGTAGAAATCAGTAATCTTACCGGCGAATTTCCGATCCTTGCACAGCCTACGGGAGCAATAGTATTTTTTGATAAGATTGTCGCCTTCTTTAAACAGTTTTATAAATGACTTCTCCTTATCGTCGATTGGACGATCCCCTTCTCTGATCTGATTGACGATCGGCCTCATAATTTCCAGAAAGGTTTCGACTTTTTTGAAGATCTTTTTGTGTCTAGCGTCCCTCTTTAGATATTTCACAGCTGGATTTAGAATCAATTCTTCGAATAATTTTCCCAGAATGGATCCTGCAAGAATTTCCATTATCGAGAATCCGGCTATGCAGGAATGGGGTTTTAGCTCTCCAAACAAACGATTCGTAATTTCCTTTTTCCTGGGGTTTCATATATATATATATATATATATATATATATATAAATTCAACTATTAATTACTTTTGTGGTAGTAATTTTTTAGAGGTAAGAGTTTAACCTTTAGATCCTAATAAAATAATTAATTATTTCTAAAACTCATACAATTCCTAAATTAGATAATTTTTTAGTTCTTCATATATTAAGAATTAAAAAGTTAAAAAAATTATGATTATTCCTAAAATCACATACGAATTATTTTTTTTAATCGTTTTATATACAAATCTGGTATTTTAAAAACTAAAAATATATAATTGTTTCCTAAAAATATATATCAGAATTAGAATAATTTACAAATATGATATTTTAGGACTTAAAAATTTGATCGTTTTGAAATCGTAATTTTATTGAATCTGTCTTAACACATCTCATTCAATTAAATCAAAATAAAAAATAAAATGACACCTTCGCTTTAAAATTTCATAGCGATTATTATCGACTTTTTTTATTGTGTTCTTCTTGGTCGGTATCGTGAGATCTATTAAGTATAACTAGAGATCCCATTAGTTATCGGAGTAAAATTATTCAAATATGTAATAGAATTTTTTTGAGGAAGGGTTTAACCCGATATCTATTCAAATTGTAGTAATTTGATTAATCTGATTTTTAAATTTTGCTCTAATTTTTAAAATCATGTATGCCTATCGTAGTTAGTTAAATAAAATATGATTTTTTTTATTCGAATAATAGTTCTTAATTGTTCATAAAATCACATATATATTGTTTTTTTTTTTGTTTGAATTGTTTCATATAAGTATGTGAATAAAAATATTTTTTTTTTACATCATTAATGTTAATGTTAAATCACATCAAATACATCTTTCTTGTATTTCATAAATTGATAAATTTTCGAAATTATGAAATTTTGAAATTTGATATATTAGGAATTTTGATTATTTAGATAAGGAAAAAAAACGTGGGATGTGTAATTCTTGAAAATTAAAAAAAAAAACTCTTTGAAGTAATGAGTAAATTATAAAATTTGAGATGAAAAAAAATATAAAAATAAATAAATAAAAAATTATTTTTAAATGTCTGGATGAAAATTTGAAACAAAAGAAGTTAAGAATTTTATTTATTCAAACATATTTTAAGTAAACGTTGGTACTTTTGGACAAAATTATTTAATTAGGATATTTTACTTTTATTTATTATTATTAAAAAATATGAATTTATTATAGTTATTTAAGTTTATAAAGTTTATCCAATATGTGTAAAAGTTTGTAAAAAGTCTATCAATGTCTCTTTGTGGCGCTGAGCTGGAAGTCAGTTATTCTGCGTCAATACGCGGAAAGCATTTCGTTAATGTCGGGTGGCGGAGCATTTCTCCACGAAAATCGGGCGGAGTAAACATGCGGGATCTGTCGAATCTGGCCTGCGTATCGCATCAAAATAGTGCAATATAACCAATATATCCAATCACATAGTATCTGGCCACTTGGGCCTGGCTTGATACTCATAATACACTCTTAACCTGAATCATTTATACTGTCGAATGATTCTGAGATTCTGATATTTTCGGCTCTTACTCTGATCACGTATATTAAAATTAGACATTTCAATACATGTATATCATCAATAATGCATGGCCAGAACTTTGTACAATCTCAATCAGCCAGAATGGCCGTCCTCACTTATTCACTGTACACGTAAAATAGCCAATACGCCGGCGGGGTGAGCGCTAATGCCGGTAGTGGAATGTCGCCTGAAGTGGACCTGCCGGCAAGTGCGGTCTGATGTTCGCGAAATAAGCGTACGTTGACGAGATGCGTGATCTCTTTGGATGTCTTGATTGATCCGAAGTACGATTTTGAACGATATTAGATAGGTTTGAGTGCTTTTTGTGCATTAATCATGTCATTTATACCCGATTAGAGTGTTGAGTCTCGCCAGTGGCACTTATGCCATTTAGAAATTTTTTGGTTGTTTTGCGGGTGTTTGAGCACTTTAAGTTCCGATACAAGAGTCAAATGATGAATCATGAAGTGTGATCCCGATTGTCGATCATCGACCAGCCCGAGAATCAATGAGAAAACCAAGGCAAAGTGAAAGAATTTGATCTGAATTGAAGGCGGGAGGCAAAGCGGTGAAGGATCGGGAACCGACAGTTTTAAATAAACCCTGCGAAAATTTATTGAACTTTAAAAAATTCGCAGACTTGTGAAATTCCATAAGTCGAGTAATGTAATTTCGCTAGATCACCTGGATTTAGCTGGAAGCCTTTGTTCTTGAAAATTCTATTACCGCTACTCTGAAAATTTAAATAAGCTAGCGAGGAATTTAGCTATCATGATGACATAGCGAAATTTCCCATTCAGCTAGGCCTTGTGATTTATTTAGCGATTCTTCGACTGGCGAGAATGCCTTTGCCTGATCATGTTTTTGTAATTTAATCTTGCTTAGGCTGAGCTTGGTGTATTACTCTCTTGTCCTTTAACTTAGCCAAGTTGGGAGGTTTTTTGGTATTTTCATGTATTGAGGTGGCCTATATAAGCCCCTCCCTTTTTGTAACCCTAAGCAACAATTTGGGGGAGAATAATTTTGTAAGTTTTCATTTTTTGTAAATAAAGTCTTATATTTCTAATTAGGTTTTGCTTTTCTCTCTTCTCTCTCCTCTTTCCCTTACTTTCCGGATGCGAAACACCTCTTGAGGATGGCCATTTCGAGATCTTTGTTAAAGCCTCCTTCTTTTGTGAAGAGGAAGGAAGCTAGCTTGGTGGTGGGGCATAGGTATGTTGTCCTCTTTTTGTGATTAAAGGCTACAAGTACTGTATTTATGGTCGCCCTTCTTGCTCAAAATAGGGTTATAACATTGAATGTCATTAATTTGACGATACTCTCATGCTTTGGGATCCTTGTCTACGTGCATATTGAGTGAGAGATATCTTGTGGTTTCTTTAGATGGTCTTCTGAGCCTCCCCAAAATGATATTTATATGTTAGGGTTTCTCAGATAGGTTGCATAGAATTTAATGTTATTGATTTGTACGATACTCTCCCATGCTTTAGGATCTGATTATAATTAGTGATAGATGTCTTTGTTTGTTCTTTAGATGGTCTTTACGAGCCTCTGAGATGATATTGAATGTTAGGGTTTCAAGCGATGAGGGGCCATAAGCGCATGCTACTGTATTGACTCGAAATAGGGGTTGTTTGAGGTGAGGTTTCTTTAGTTAAGCGTAGATCAGGTTATCACCCAGTGGTATAGGTTGCATGTATTAACACGGATAAAACTCGAGGACACTTGGCACTAACTTGCAGTTAGTGACCTAAATCTTCAAAGTTAACTTTTCACATTTATCTTTCGGTTTTACAATTTTCAGTTTTTCAAACCATTCCAGCTTTGTTTTGAAACACAAATTGAGAATCAGAATAGAAAGCCTTATCTTCGTGCACTTATCGCAGATCATTTTTTAGGATGAAAACCCATCCCAGTGTTTGACCTAGACCCTTTATCTTTGCGGTAGCTTGACTACGGCGTGAAGTAGGAACAGGTGTATATAAATTTTGTTGATTTTAGCTCGACCCTCACGTAGCACCGAATCAAATGGCGCCGTTCGCGAGGATGGTGTAAACTACTAATGGTAAGTTGAAGTGTACTTGTGATCAACATCACAAGTGAAGGTAACCTTTTAACTCTTTTATAGCAGGTTCTGCGATGCTTTGCAAGTTATCATCACTGCGATGCTTTGCGTTGTTTTTGTTTTCATACGGTCATTTTTTCTTTGTTTTATTTCACTTTGGTAAAAAAAAAAAAAGTTGTTCACGGGATTTGTTTTGGGTTGCCACCGCCCCCTGCTGCGGGGAATCCATTTTGGTGGATCAAAGTGCGAAAGCTGGCGTTCGATTCGAGGTTAAATGGAAAAATTGGCCCGAGAGAAAATGGAATCCCATGGAAACAATACGATCGGGAGGGTAACCACTAAAAACATGACAATGAGGACTATAGAAACCTTCCATGGCGATTAAGCGTGACATGAGAAATCCAAGCCCGTATAGGTCTATGAGGGAATATAGAGACCAATGGATGAGTGCACACATCTATAATGTTCCCTCGGCTTATATACCTCCTACTTCTCCTCATTTACCTCGACTCCTAAAGCCCACAACAACCACCGCATATCCTGTTAGACAAGCCATCTGGTGAGCAAACAAGTGGACAATTTCATAGGAGCAAGGGTAGTACATCCGGGCGATGAGCGGGACGGGTTGAGGCTCCTTGAGCAAGGTGGATGGGTTCCCGAAGTGAAATTGATCAAATTGGACATCCTGCGGGAATCATCTCAAAGCTCACCCGATCGGTTTGTTACTCAAGAGGAGGAGAATTTTGGAGGCGTATGGCCGACACTATTGTGGGTGAACAGGCTCAACTGCAACCTCAGGAGGAATTGAAAGTAGAACCAATAGAAGATCCACGAGCTGGGATGCCTGATTGAAGTGTAATATATAGGCCATGGAAAAAGAAGAAGAAATCCTTCCGTGTAGTGAGGAAAGTAATGGGAAGGAGCAGGAAGAGCCCCGAAAAGTCAGCACGATGACCCCCAAACAACCCGTGCATCCACGACTCGATCTTCATCGCCACGTACTGCGGCCGCAACCCAATGGCCTTGAAACACCATCATGAAGGCCACCTATCGCGCGTACTAAAAATTTCAAAGTTAGTAGCCCTTCCATGCAAGCCTTTGTCACTACATCTACGCGATGGCGGCACTTTGCATCGCGGCATGGCGCAAGTGGTTGGTTCAATCTTTAGTTGGGTTTGGAGCACCAGAACCTCGGCATTTCTAAGCTCCGCGGTTCGTGGCCTCCTTGGATATCTTTGGCGGCGGTTCTTCTGAGACCCGCCACCGGCGGTGGTGGTTGGGTTTCTTTATGATTTTGTATAGTTACCGGCACATCAGCCCACTGCGATTTTGATTAGGATTAATGTATTAGCCATAGTAGGCGGTGATATTTTTAACATGTTTAGCTTTGATATGCATGTACTAGCCGCTGGCTATATCAAAATCTATTACATTTATATATATACAAACTTTTTGCATACCATGTTTGTGCCTCATTTTATGTGTCGTTTTGTCTTCAATTTAGACGATTGGTGCTAAATTGGACAATTGGATGCCTTATGTTGGAGAATAGAATCCCCGGGTTTGCTCACCTTTATGTTAGGGCCAAGGAATTCCATGCTTGAATTAAATTCTTGGTGATCCACGATTCTAGCATGCTTTCCTGACTTGAACATTTCCCTTTATGCTAATTCACACCTTTGCACTCAGTTATTTCAATAGGTTGTGAATTTGCATACCTCCTTCAGCTTTGCATACTTGCAGAGCTTAGGTATGTTGGCAACCTAGGATAGGTTTGTTACCACATACTTGAAGACTGATGTTGTATTCGAAAAAAAAAAAAAAAAAAAAGGAAAGAAGAAGAAAGAAAATTAAAGTGACCTTAGCCTGAAACAGACACGGTCCGAGGGGTGTATGGCGAAAACCTTTGAAACCCGATGCCTAAGCCTTAATTGGTTGGGTCATCGATTTTTATTCGTTACATGGGTGGATAGGTAGAGTCTAGCAATTGTAGGTGCTTGATTTTCGAAGTCATTCGAATTAAGGTGAAGCCTTTAGAGTTAGTGGTCATTGATCCTTTTGACGATGCCACACCCCAAACCTTGAGTGGTTGGGAGTCATCGGTGGACCCCAGTTACACGGGACTTTGGTGAAGTCGGGTACAAGCATTGCATCCTAATATAGTTGAAAAGAAAGAAAAGTGTGAAGCCAGACCCTATCTAGGTTGTTCAACGACTTAAGGCCGTATCGATTGCTAGGTTGGGGAGAGAACAAATTTTACAATTTATTGACAATACGGTTACAAAAGACCCATTAGACTTAGGTGGAAATTCGATTGAGAATGCGTGGGACAATTTTGACATTGTTCTTGTATGGTTGGTTCTTTTTTTTTTTTTTTTTTCATATCGGTTTTTCAAATTTGATATCAATTGTTTAGTTTAAGGTATTGTTTATACGTACATAAACCTTTTTGAATCATAATCTTTTTGAAAATCACCACATGCATCTCCTTTTTGTTTTGCATTGCTAAGGGACTAGCAACGTTTTGGTTGGGGGGTGTGATTAGTGTCCAAAAAGTACAATTTTGAACCCTATATTAGATAGGTTTTGAGTGCTTTTTGTGCATTAATCATGTCATTTATACCAATTGAAGTGTTCAAGTCTCCTTAGTAGCACTTATGCCATTTAGGGTATTTTTGGTTGTTTGCGGGTGTTTGAGCACTTTAGAAGTTCAATAAGTCAAATGATGAATCTTGAAGTGTGATCCCAATTGTCGGTCATCAACCCGGCCAGATGTAATAGAAAACCAAGAAATGAAGTGAAGAAAATTTGATCACGGTGAAAGGCATGAGGTATGTGAAGGATCGAGGAACCAATAATTTTCGCTAAACTGCGAAAATTTATTGAACTTTTAAAAATTTATGAGGCTTCGCGAAAATTTCGCAGGTCGGCCAATAACTACAATTTTAAGCTAGATCACACCGGTTCGCTAGGCCTTTGTTTCTTAGCGAAAATTCCCTAATACTCGCTACTCACGAAAATTTAGCTAAGCTGCGAGAATTTAGCTAACTAAACGAGTGCACGGCCCTTAAGCGAAATTTCCATTTTAAGCTGGGCCTTGTGTTCGCGAAATTCTTGACCTAGCGAGTACCTTTGCCTCGATCATGTTTTGTATTTAATGCTAACCGACTCCAAACTTGGTGTATTACTCTCTTGTCCTTTAACTTAGCCAAGTTGGGAGGTTTTTTGGTATTTTCATGTATTGAGGTGGCCTATATAAGCCCCTCCCTTTTTGTAACCCTAAGCAACAATTTGGGGAGAATAATTTTGTAAGTTTTCATTTTTTTGTAAATAAAGTCTTATATTTCTAATTAGGTTTTGCTTTTCTCTCTTCTCTCTCCTCTTTCCCTTACTTTCTCGGCTACCAAACACCCCTCTTGAGGATGACAACTCAAGAGATGCTTGGCTAAGCCTCATTTCTTTGAAGAGGAAGGAAGCTAGCTTGGTGGTGGGGCATAGGTATGTTGTCCTCTTGTGATTAAAGGCTACAAGTATTGTATTTATGGTCCTTATCTTCTCAAAATAGGGTTGCATAACATTGAATGTCATTAATTTGGCCAATACTCTATGCTTTAGATCCAAGGCATATTGAGTGAGAGATGCATCGTGGGTTCTTTAGATGGTCTTTACGAGCCTCTAAAATGATATTTAATGTTAGGGTTTCAAATTAGGTTATAGCATTTAATGTTATTGATTTGGCCAATACTCTCCATGCTTTAGATACAAGGTATAATTAGTGATAGATGTACTGTTGTTCTTAGATGGTCTTTACGAGCCTTCCGAGATGATATTGGAATGTTAGGTTTCAAACAAGAAAGGGGCCATAATTGCATGCTACCAGACGACTCAAATGTGAGCTTCGTTTAAGGTGAGGTTTGGTTAAACATAGATCCGGTTATGCCATGGATTATAGGTTGTATGTCATAACGCTGATAAAACCCGAGGACACTTGTTTGCCCTAATCTTTACCAAGTTAGTGACCTAAATCTTCAAAGTTAACTTTCACATTTATCTTCGCTTTTTACAATTTTTCTCGCCAAACCATTCTAATCGCTTTTGAAACACAACCAAAAAAGTCCAAATAGAAAGCTCCATCTTCGTAAGTAAGATGCAAATCATTTTTAGGATGAAACCCATCCCCGTGTTCGACCCTAGACCATTATACTATAAGAGTTTTGATCTACGCAGTAGTAGGAATCCAGGGTGTATATAAATTTTGTTGATTTTAGCTCGTCCTACTGTGGGCAATTCGAATCATGTCTACATGACTAACTCATATCCCGAGTCCTCATCGACTTCCTCTCACTCGCTAAGCCTCGTATGAGAATTATTGTTTTGTTAGTGGACAACCTCTCCGATGTATATATATCAATTGGGTCAGCCTCCGACGATTGATATATTATTTATTTGCGGATTACTTCCTTCGATGAATATCAATTGGGCCGCCTCTCGACTTGATTGATATTTTTAATTTGACTACCCTCCGATAATTAATATTTTTAGACAACCCTCCGAACCATTTTCTAGACTCATCTCATGCACTCACTCCTATAGTCCTAGGTGTTCCAGTGCATATGGAATGCATGTATGCCAATCTAATACGCCTAATCACATGCAAATATGTAAACATGCACATATCCACATAATATTCAATCACACAATCATGTCATGTAATTAATCAATTCATACATCAAAATTAGCTTATTTGGGCTAATGATCAAATACAAGCAATTCAACTTGAATCACTCGATCAAACACATTTTCACAAAAATTAATTTTGAGAACCTTTGTTTTAAAGAATAGTGAAACCTTGATTCTTATTCGAAAAATCTAAATCATCGGTTCACTTAGTGAACCCGCCAATTCCATGACCATTCTAGCCTCTTTCACATCAAAACAAGATTTATTTCACAAATTTCATGATTTACCAACCAACTGACCCTAAAACAGCTCACCGGGCTGTACCTTGGCTCAAAAATTGTATCGATTGAGTATGTTTTAAGACCGTCAGGCAGTAGATTCAGGCCTCATACTAACCGAAACATTGAAAAACACTTAAATAAAGTGTAAAACCCAAGTAGAGAGAAACCCCTACCTCATGAAGTTTGAGGAAACTCCCTAAATCCGGTACCCACGCGGAGCCCTCTCCGTGTAGAGCAACTTTCCTTCTTGTCCCGAAGACCGCCGACAGTCGAATTTGCCGAAAAACTAGAGAGAAGTCTCTCTCTCTAAAAAAAAACCCAAAAATCAGAGACTGCTGCTCCTCTGTCCAGCCCCTGCTCTTCGGCCCGTTTTTTGTCATTTTAATTTGGGGAAGACAGCTCTATTCATTTTGTTTATCTTTTATTGTCGGCTTAAATGGCTGAAAATGGCCAATTTTGTAATTCTTTTCAGTTTGACATTTGGCTTTTCTCCTGACGTCCATTTCATCATTGCTCTCTCATTCCATATGACACATGAGTCACGTGTTATATGTGACTTTTATCGCCACATCCCGAAAATCGTTTCACGCGGCACCCCAGTCGCGTGCCTCGAAAAGCGTGTAAATTATTGTCACCGAATTTAGCGAATTTTACGTGCTAGCTAGATTTCCGCGAGACGATTGACGGTGAAATCCGTTTCATCATCGAATCTGAAAATAAATTTCCGGATTTTAACGATACAATTTGGCAAAAATTACGATTTTCTTGAATTTTCGGGGTAGATTTCTCGGGTCTTACATCTACAAAACAACGTCAAAGTCTATAAAAGGTCATGTTTGGTTCAGGTTGATGGCATTTGTGATGGCGGTAGCGGTCAGAAGCTAATAGCTAGTGCTAGTGGCCCCGATTATTAATTCTTTGCTTGGTAAAGTAATTGATTAAGTAGGCGATTGAGGTTAGAATTTACCAATATAGACATAATAGAATAGATAAATAAATATCAATCTAATACATTTTAAAAATAATACTCAAACTAATCGTCATCATTAAAATGGTAGTTGTTGTTTCACGATTTAGAATCAGTCTTCAAAGCATTTTTCAGGTGGCTCTATGGAGAGTTTCATTATCGAGAATCGGCTAGCGAGGAAATGGGGTTTTTAGCTCTCCAAACAAACGATTCAAAATAAAAAATTTTACTTTCCTTTTTCCTGGGTTTTCTCGGCACACAAACAGATCTCGAGATAGTCGGTGCTGTAATCTAAGCCAAGGCAGATATTGTTAAAAGATATTGACTTTAAAAGGTATTGTTTTAATGACTTTAAAAGATATTGTTAAATTGGATTAAGACTTTTAATGACTTTCATGGAATTACAAAGTCTATAAGAATCATAGTGTATTTGATTAATATTTTTTAAGATTTTTAAAAAGTCTATAGAAGTTATGATGTATTTGATTAAGACTTTAAAAAAAATCTATAAAAGTCATGCTATATTTTATTAAGATTTTTTAAGATTTTAAAAAAATTTATAAAAGTCAAGGTGTATTCAATCACAACTTTTATAGACTCTCTAAAACTATACCGGTATTGAAAAAGTCATTGACTTTCATAAACATTAGACTTTTAATTGTTTTTAATGACTTTTTTAGTATAAGTATAAATATTCATCTTTTAAAATTCTTCTGCATTTTTAAAGATTTGAAATAACTTTTTCATCGAATGAGTGAAGTCAATCAGATTTTTTAGAGGTAAGAGTTTAACTTTATGAGTTAGATCCTAATAAAAGAATAAATTATTCCTAAAAACTCATACGTTTCCTAAAATTAGATAATTTTTTAGTTCTTTATATGTTAAGAACTAAAAAGTTAAAAAAAATATGATTTTTTTTTTCTTGATTCATTATCAATAGAGATCTATTCTTATAACTCTATATCTATTCATTTATCAAGTAAAATTATTTATATAATAGAATTTTTTGAGGTAAGGGTTTAACTTGATGTCTATTTATGTGTAATGGTGGTGTCGATTTTTAAATTTTGCTACGATTTTTAAATTTTGCTCTAATTTTTAAAATCATGTATGTCTATTACATTTTGTGAAATAAAATATGATTTTTTTATTCAGACAAGCTCTTGATTGTTCATAAAATCACATATGTATTGTTTTTTGTTTGAATTGTTTCATATAAGTATGTGAATAATTTTATTTTTATTTTTACATCGTTAACACATCAAAAGACTATAAAAATCATGGTGTATGAGATTAAGATTTTTAAAGACTCTATAAAAGTCATGATGTATTCAATTAACACTTTTTAAATATCAAAAGTCCTCTACTCATTAAAATGGGAGTTTACAATCAATCAAGCAAAAAGGAAAAAACTGTTACTTTAAAAAAAAAAATGGGAATATTGTGTTTGGCTACATCAATATAAAAATATTAGAAATACCGAAAACAATAATCCCTTTTACATTGTTCAAGATACTGGCAAAAAAAATAATTGTGTTATAAGTAAAAAAGTAACAATGACATGAATTAACCACAAAATGCCCCTAAGAAGTACATCCTACCCCTAAAATTACATCTTCTTTTTTATCTTTTTCTTCTTCTTCTGCACCCAAATACAATGTCCAGCCACACTCACCCAGCCGCATCTTCTTCTTCCTCACGTCCCTTCGACTGTATTGAACTATCTGTAGTAAGCTAATCCCAAAAAACCGTAACATCTTATAAAGCACATTCTTTTTTTTCCTTGGATCACGATGTCATTCTGAGGTTCTTCCCTCTTGCCTGAAATCGGCCCTCTTTGAAGCATTTGTAAGATGGGAGTAATCCTAAACCCCTAACATCTTTTTCTTCTTCATTTGAACACTTTTCCCTCATTAGAACACCCATCACGAGATTTCTATGGGAAGGAAGAAAGCTTCCTCACGAGATTTATGTTGTAGTGTGACAATGCCACGTGATTTGGTATACCGAATGGGCTTTCTTGTTTTTAAAATTTGTACCACCATAACATACTGGGGGTAGTACCTGGTACGACCATAATGAACAAAATATACAAAATGGAAAAAAAAATGCCAAGACCCAATACAAATAAGTATATTACAGTAGAGGCTAAATTGGACATATGACTATAAGTCAAGAGCATTTATGCACCTTATCCCGAGGTACTTCAACATTACTGCCAAGAGAATTTTGATCTAGAACCCGAATTTCCAAGCCAATGTAAGTATTGTCTCTTCATTAATCTTAAGCACCTTCTCATGTATACGGCTTTTTCTCAAACTGCGACTTCTTCCCCATTTATTCCGTGATTTCCTCGATCTAAAACAACCACTTATATCCAGCAAATTCAACATGTTCATCCTTCCAATTGTTTCCAGAATTACTCTAGTTTTGTCTGCGAGGCATTAAGCCTCGAGAACCTCCGGATATTTCGACCTCGTCCGCCGGGCGTACCGATGGCTTATAAGCCAGTTGGTGATCTTTGAGAGCTTCCTAATATATGCTTAAATCACAAGAAAACCACTCTAGTGATTCTTCTGAAAGCGTGATCCAACCATGTACTTCATCGTTAGGGGTGACAATTCGTAATCGATGGAGTAGTGTTCGTGTCAACATTCGCAACCCAAGGCCAGCACAAATAATAAGCGTGTTAATATTAAGCTAACGAGCCAAACTCATTTATTATTGTTGTTGAGCAGAGTCGAAACACGAATATGACTAAACTAATTTGATTATTTAAAATAATAAAATTTATAATTAATCATCCATGCATGTTTTAACACAAATAATCTATTAAATTTAACATGTTTATTAATTTTATTGTTAAGTCAATAGGAATTATAATTAATAATCCATAATTAACACAAATAACTTATTAAATAGGTTAATTAATTAATATAGTAATTAAACATGTCAATTTGGGTCAAATTCGTGTTAAGCAGGTCAACACGAATATGACCCATTTATTAAACGTGTTAGGCAGATCAACACGAATATGACCCAAACACGATTATACTCAACTCAAACCCGCGAAAATTGTGTTGGGTTCATGTCGTGTTCGCGTGTTGTGTCAAATTTGCCCGACCACAGCTATCGTCGCTTTGGGCTTGAGTACTCAGAGAACTTTAAGCAGCATCGTGAAGAGCGAAAAAAGCCCTATATATAGTGCTAAAAGTTTCTCATATCAGATTTGGGATGTGACAAACACTCCCCCACTCACCCATGCGAGACATCGCCCTGTTGTGTCCCATGGAATAGTGAGACAAACGAGACGGAGACCACATCAGGGTCGGAGATCGGATCTTATACCATTTGTAATAACCCGGGTCCAATCATGTGGATATTGTTTACTTTAGTCCTGAGACGCCCTCACGGCTTTAAAATGCATCTACGAGGTTGAGAGGAGCCCGTACTTATATATTGCTAGAAAGTTTCTCGCCATCAGCCTTGGAACCAAAACCCGCTCTGCTTTGATTCTCTTTATTTGGATGATAATGAACCCGGGAGTGAAACATTAGTCAACTTCAGTAATGGAGGAACCGTGGTCGTTACCACCAAGACCTTCAAATTATGCATTTGTTTTATGAATGGCTCACAGTTAAGTCAATTTGTCAGTTAAAACACTATTATATTTTCCTCAGGAATTTTTCTTTCTTTCTATTTTCCTCATTGTTTTATTTTGTAATATTTTTTTCGGGTTCGACAGGCTGTCATTATCTGAAAAAAAGTGAGGTGTCCAGCAATATAATTTTTATTTGGGGCAAAAAAATGATTTATCAAGTCCAAGAATAGCCTCTTCCTCTCCTCCATGGGCTCCTGCTGCTCTGACGATTGTTATTGGATCTCTGACATCATTATTGTACCTAATTCTAATTGGAAAATTGTTGTAATACATTTACATAAATTATTATTTCTTGTATGTTAAAGTATTTCCAATGTCAGACAATAAAGTACTATATATGTAATAGTTAAACTAGTAGCCATTATGTGTATGAAATTTATTCTCAAATGCACTTTTATACCAAGCTTGAGTCACAGCTTCATATAAAATCACATACTACGTAATCGATGCAAAAATGGAACTCATATAAAATAGCAACAATAATCTAAGGTGAAATACCGCAGTGACGACTATGCTCGAAATAGTTGGCGTCGTGGGTATTGGGCGGTGTAATAGAATGCATTAAAGGGGATATCGATGAAATGGGCGTAATCGGGTTGAGTAGCCGTCGGACACACTATAGATTGATCGGACTCACCCGTCATGGATTTAACTAAACTACTACTATAACATAATGAATCTACTATCATAATATCACGAATCTACTACCATAACCGCATCATCTACTACCATAGTGAAAACTTCTAAACCAACTATCATTCATGTCACTAAGTAGATTTAATCAATTTTGAGGTGTTTAATCAAAGTTAGGTAATACATGCTTCAATAGATATATAATTTGAAACACAAAATACATAGTTTAACTAAACTGGAACCATGTACATGTTCAAAATGAAACCAAGCCAAAATAGACTAATGAATTTAAATGAACACTACTTTCAAAGAAAATTTACATCAAGTCTTTTACAATGACATTTCCACTAAAAATTACATGAACATAATTGCAACAAAGTAACAAAGCATACAATTACACAGAATAAAGCAATGCACTTCAATTTGAATGAGCCTTTAATTCATTCAACTCTTTTATCTCTCTCTTCAATTCATTTTTGATAGAGATTACTTCAAGTCCTCACAGCACTTCAATGATTTCATATGTTGCTAAACTTCTTGATCTCATCCATCCCTTCTAGTAATTCGATTTTCAATTTCTACATCTCTTCAAAATATCTTTAATGGTGGTGCACTTTAGAAACATATAATCAAAATATTACCATCTCTTGGCCACAAAATTGCAAAAACAAATAAAATTAAAAATCAGTACGGGGAAAATTAAAAATCTACTGTGAACTGATAATAATGAGGAAGAGACTATGTTTGATCCCCAGAGTTGCATTTCAATGTTACTGCAAAGAGAATTTTTACCAGCAAGCAGAATTTCAAAGCCAATGTAAGCTATTAGTCTCTTCATTCTTGGAGTCCACGAAATTGTCGACTCCCCACTGCTGGGCCATTTCTTGGTCACAGCCTATTTTCAACTGCTTGAGATCCATGACTGATAGTGGCAACTCTTTCAATCTTGAGCACCTTCCCATGTAGAGCTTTGTCAAATTATACAGCATCCCCACTTGTTCCGGCAGTTTCCTCAATCGAAAACAACCACTTATATCCAGCAAACACAACTTGTGTAGGCTTCCAATTGTTTCTGGCAATTCCTTTAGCTTTGTGCAGGCATTAAGCCTCAGCACCTCCAGATTTTCCAGCCTCCTGATCCCTTCCGGCAGTGCTGATGGCTTATGACAGTTGGTGATGCTGAGCTTCCTCAGATTTGCAAATCACATATCCACTTTCTGGTAATCCCACCAAGTCGCCATGAGGAATCGATATTTATTTCCTGAAGATCCAAGCAAATTTTCTGCAGGAATCTGGATGGAACTGTTAAAAGCCTGATTGATCTTGCACATAACCAAAGTTATCTTCTCCAAATTCTTTAGCTCTACCATGGTGTTGCAGAGGGTTGGAACCGAAACCCGCTCTAGCCTGATTCTCTTTAGACTGGATGATAATGAACCCAGGAGTGAAACATTAGTCAGCTCAACAATGGAGGAACCGTAATTCGTTACTACCAAGACCTTCAAATTATGCATTTGCTTTATGAATGACTCTGGTAATGTGTAGTGTTCTTCCATTGTCTGAAAGTTGATTATCAGGACCTCCACTTCAGGCGCTTTCATGTTGCACCGGCTTGAGCTGAACATTTTATCTACAGGGAGAATAAAGCTTAGCAAATGCATGTAGGTGCATTCTAATCAGGGGCTGGTCCAGGATTTTATATTTGGGGTGTTTGCATTATAATAGACTATTAGTATACAAGAAAAAAAAATAATTTTATTTAAAGGGCCAAAAAAAGGACTTATAAAGGGTTTTTTTTTTCTTTTTTTTGGTGGGTGTCAATTGACACCCCATAACAACACGTAGATCCGCCCCTGATTCTAATTAAAGAGAGTAAACCAGTACCTGTGGATATAGATAGAAGGCGAGCCTTGATGGTGCAGGGTTGTACTTCTTTGGACCGCCACTCAGGGAAGAGCTTGTTTCCAGTCAAGTCTAAGAATAGCCTCGTCCTCTCCTCAGCCCAGGCTCTAATTTGCTCGACGAATGGCCGGGTCTCGAGCGTCATGTTGCGAGGCCAGCGTCGTCATCATACCGAGCTTCATCCTCGAGCTGCGTCTTTCCACAGAGACCAGTATAAATTGTTTTGTTCGGGGAGATAAGATCACCCCGAATTTTCTAAAATAACCTACAGTTTGGCTATCAAACCCATTCAAATCTAATATAAGGGTGACAGATTGTAACAGATAATGCATCGAGAGGGATGTATAAGATCACAAGTAAAACTATCTATCTAGCGGCCTAACCAGGCCAAGGGAAAAACTGAGTAGGGCCAGGCCGAACAGAACCTAATTTACATTTAGCTACCATTTTGCTGACCTAGCCCAGCCATAATTCCGAGTTGGCAAGGCTAGCCCAATGGGCCAAACACAAATTGCCAATTCTAAACACAAATTTAGAACTATTAATCTAGGTAGCTTGATCGAATTAGAGCCCACATCATGCGGAAAAGCTAGTTAGAGTGGGAGGCGGGACCCAAATTTACATCGAGGATGCCATTTTGATGGCTGACCAGACCACAATTTCGGGTTGGTCGGGGATTAATGACAAAAATTGGAGCTCACATTGCAACTCTAATCCTGAGAGTGAGAAAAGGTAGTGACCCATTACCTCGTGACCGCAGTTAAGCGGTCTGTGGGATAGTTTACAAGGTTGGAAATAGCCCGCACTCCGTTTTTGTCAAGTTGAAATTACTGATTACGCCCACATATCTATAAAAAATATTGATAGGTATTTTTACGGTAAGAAATGAGCCAAGTCCATAAAACACTCCTTGACAGCCTTGGCCCAGCTCGTTGGAAGCTGTCCAGAAGACCTTCCCGAATCAATGGATTAACCTTGAGCAATTCGATTCTCTTGCTTTTCCACACGCATACGGGTTGCCGCGGGTGATCCGCCTCTGACCCCCGAGGGGGCGGAGGAATCCACTACATCTTTTCCGCAGTGCGATTTCTCGACTCCGGGTGTCATCGGTTAAGCTTTATATCCGGGTTCGAGTAATTCGCTATTTTTAAGCTATTTTTTCTTGTTAAACATTTAATTCTGATGTACTAAATTGTCCTTATGGGACTCGAACCAAGACCCCTTCCACCCTATACCTCGACTTTTCACGAAAAGTTGAGCATACACCATATGAGATAGGCATGATGGGCATAATTTTTTTTCTTTTAACCGAATTTGCTTGAAACTGAGTCTGATGTAGTAAGCGTAAAGTTGGGACTCGATCTTGAGGCGCCTCTTCTTCCCCATGCCCTTTTTTTTAAGCGTTGAGCATTCTGCCATATCAATTAGGCATGATGGGCAAATCCACTACACTTTAAAGGTCGAAGAAGTAGCCCGTCATGCCTAACTCATGTCTTCAGAAATACTCGACATTTCAAAAGGATTAGGAATATCACGTAGGGAAGGGGTGAGGGTCGAGTCCCAATACTGCTTTCAGTTACTACATTCTACTAAAGTGTTTAAGCTGTAAAAAAAAAGGTAAAAGTAATCCATCATGTCTAGTTCATGTGATAGAACCTTCAGCGTTTCAAAAGATAGAATATACATAGGGGAAGGGGTGAGGTTTGAGTCCCAATGGGACGGTTTACTACGATACACTAAAGTGTTTACCTGTAAAAAAAGATCGAGAATTAATAAATCAGTTACACTTTATATCCGTTCAAAGTAGTTTATTATTTTTTAACTGTTTTTTTTACTATTAAACATTTTTTTAATTCTGATGTACTAAATTGTCCTTATCGGGACACAGACGAACCTTCCACTCCACCCACTACCGACTTCTTTGAAAAGTTGAGCGGCTCTACCACGTAGAGATAGGCATGATGGGCACTGTTTTTCTTTTGACAACTAAACACTTTAGAGTACAATGCTAGTAAAATTATCACAGTTGGGACTCAGGCGAGACTCCTGCCACTCACATCTTGCTGTGCTTTTGAAGCGTTGAGCGTTACACCATATCAATTAGGCATGATGGACAAATCAACTACACTTTAAAGGTCAGAGAAGTAGCCCATCATGCCTGGTTCGTAATAGAAACGGCTCAGCGTTTCAAGCGGCCTCTACAGAGGAAGGGTGAGGGTTGATCACGATAAGAACGGTTTCACGACATTGTCTTAAAGTGTTTAGTTGTCGAAAAGGTCGAAGAAGTAGCCCGTCATGCCTGGATTCATCACGATGTCGCGCTCGACGTTTCAAAAAGGCGGCATAAGGAGAAGAGGGGTAAGGGTTCAAGTCCTAGCAATGACATTTTACTACATTGTACTAAAGTGTTTAACCATCAAAAAAAGGTCAAAGCAGTAGCCTGACTTTTTAAAACGTTGAGCATTCTACCAGATGAGCGAAGTATAATGAGCATAATTTCTTTTTAAAATTAAATGACTGGGAAATCACCTTATCCACAACATCATCATAACCTTTATCCCCATCTCTTAAGAATCCTGCGTGCCGAAGAAGTTTCTTGGATTGTTCATCATCCAACAAATCCAGTTTGTAGGTAGAGCCAATTCTTGGAAAATCATATCTTGATGTAACCAGAATCTTGCATTTTGGTATTTTAAATTCCACAAACTTATGAAGAGTCGAGGTTCAATCCACCATGATCGGTCACCCCCAGGCAGCCGAAAACCAACGATAGAAGCGATTTGTGCTCCGGTTTTTCGTGTCGTTGTTCTAACCAGCGGTGGATTCTTGGCGCCGTCGGTTGCAAATCGAACCTTTATTTGGGAGAAGGTTATGCTCTACCTTGAAAGAGAAGATGTCCTCAAATTTTTCTGTTCAAACAACATGTATAAGGTGGTTATTCGGAGATTCACACCATGCTTTATACAAAAGTACCGGAAATTGACAAGTGTCCAGTTCATTTTCTTAACGCTAATCGCTATACATGTCTCAATAAAGTCATTCTTTCATATAGATCTAAGTTTTTACTTTTTTTTTTTTTTTTTTTTTGTGATTTTGTCACCGACTTGTTGCGGTGTGTGATTTTGTCATCGACTTATTATAGTATGATTGTGTTGTCTTGATGCAACCCGATGAACAATTCAAAAAAGCAAAACATAGTCGATTGGATAAATACGTCCGTCGTGATCGTTAATTTATCTTCATGGCCCCGAAATCATACGTATTCTAGTCATTTATAGAATGACTCAATTATGTAGGCTTTGAGTCGATTATTTATCTTTCTGCACCAGATGTTACGTCGATTCTGCAAAAGTTTTAACGGTTGATTATGTATTTATCGAATGTATTGCTAGTTTGGAAATTTTAATCAATAAAATTATTTTCTCTTTTCAAAAAAAAAAAAAAAAAAGAAAAATCGATTACAATAATAGGGGCTCGACTGTCTGAAGCCAAGCAGGCTCGACTCGGGCTCAAAGCTCGATCGGGCTTTTTTTTTCAAATGTTCAAAGCTCGACTCGAACATAGTCGAGTTACTCAAACTAGATTCAATAAAGCTGACAGTACTGTCATCATCAAAAACATAATTTGTAACTATGGTTTTAAATTTTTTTAAGTTAAACAACTACGGTTTTAAGCTTCATCATCAAAACCAAAAAAATAGATGATTTACTACATGGTATTGTAACAAACTCCTTAGTTCTTAAAAAATTTAAAAATATATATAAAAAAAAAAAAAGAAAAAACAACTATTTAGGACAAAACTCTAACATTTGGTACTAGATCTGGGGACCCTCCACCTCAATTATGAAAGAGAGAAAAAAGTATGGTGTATACCTTTAACAGCCGGATCTTGGCAAATTTGTTTGGCAAGTGTAATCTTCCCACATCCTCCGGGAGCAGTCACCACGATCACTGATGATTCATCGTCTTCCTCCTTGAACTCGAACAGCAGCTTTTTCACTTCTCTCAGCGGCCTATCCATTCCCACAATAAACGGAGTGAACTCACTCTCACCCGAATTTCCGATCTCATCTCCCGAAAACGAAACTTCAGTTTCGTCCGATTGTTGCTGCTGCTGCTGCTGCTGCGGGGCCGAGTTCTCGTTCCTGTGTTAAACACAACCAAAATATACCTGGAAGAAATTGCAAGCGATGCGTAGAAATCAATAATCTTACCGGCGAATTTCCGATCCCCATGCGCCATAATGGGAGCGAGGTTAGTATTTTCCGATAAGATTGTCGCCTTCTTCAAAATAGTTTGTATAAATGGTCTCTTCCCATCGCTGATCTGACGATCCCCTCTCTGATCTTAACACGGTCAGACCCTATAATTCCCAGAAAGGTTTTGACTCTTTAAAAGATTCTTCCAGAGTACTGTCCTTCTTTAGATCACCACAGCTGGATTTAGAATCAATTCTTCGAAGAATTTTCCCAGAATGGATCCTGCAAGAGTTTCCATTATCGAGAATCCACATAGAACAGGCTTAGCCTCCAAACAAAAGATTCAAACAAAAAATTTTACCTTTTCCTGGGGTTTCGGCACACAAATGATGATAAATGGTGCTCTGAATTTAGTTTGCGTTCTAAGAAAACTTAGGAAGGAAGTTTCCATTTACATTATTTAACAAGACTTAGAAGAAGACCAAATAATCTGCTCATGGGTGAACTTAATGGTTTATTGGATTTGGACTTTCCGTGTAATTACAAAGTCCATAAATCAAGGATGTATTGTAATAATGATTTTAAGATGTTTAAAAGTTTATAAAAGATACAGATTCGATTAAAACTTTAAAAATCTTAATAAATACAGATTAATGCATAAGACTTTAAAAGCTTTTTATAAAAGTTTCACATTGATTTAATTATAACTTTTATGTACTTTAAAAGTGATAACAAGCTTATCACTTTCATGTATATATTACTTCTTTAATTATTTTAATTTAATTTTTTAAGATGAAAAGATAAAATACACACTCTTCAAACTCTTCTCGCTACGTTTAGAAAGATTAAACGAATTTTTTATCAAACGAGCTGTCAATAAGATTTTTGCAGAGGTAAAGAATTTAAATATTTGTTATATCCTAATAAAAGATTCAATTATTCTTAAAACTCATACAAATTCCTAAAATTAGATAATTTTTTAGTTCTTCATATGTTAATCAAAAGTTAAAAAATTATGATTATTCTGCAAATCACACGAATAATTTTTTTTTTTAATTGTTTTACATACAAATATTTGTATTTAAAACTAAAAATATCAGCAATTCCGCACGAAGAGAAGCTTAAAGCCAAACCAAGGAGACCCCCAGGCCCATTCTTTCTCCTCCTTCTGTCCCCATCTGGGTATGTTTATATAAATGTTATTAACAAAACAAAAACATTAAGGAATTCATCATAGACATCCAGCAGCCAATAGTTCCTCGTTTTTATCTAAGCCCTAGAGCTCCCATATAAAGTGGTTTGTTCACTGATCCCACATTCCTCATGGATCCTCTCTTCCTTCCATGTTTCACTCAACCCAACGGTATTGCTGCCAATGCAAACTCAGCAACCATCTGCCATTGGAACATCAGCTGTATGACTGAAACCCGCAGTATAAACTGCAGGAGAGCATGTCCCACTTTGCCCTGGGTTGCTGATACAAGAGGTTTTATATCCTCCACCAGCTAAAACCTCCTCCTTGAAACCAAATGGGTTTGCTGATACATAATATTGAATGTGGGAGATGTTGGCCCACCTTGGGAATTCACTGCAAACCATCCTGAATCAGATGAACCTGGACGGCCAGACTTCCAGGTGAAGAAGGCAGGAAGAAGGCCAAGCAGGCCCAGCCTGGCCCACCAGTTGAATCATCCCAATCATTCTCGAGTCGTGAGTCTCGGTGGTAGGAGAAAACTCAATGGAGGGCAACTGGAGCACTAATGGAACCCATACTTACTAGATGGTGGGGAAACTTGGATGAGGTTGATAAGTGTCCAGACAGAGGTTTTTTGGAGCCATGGAATAAGTGGCATTGGTGATCAGCACTAATATCTGCACAATGTGCAATTTTGGATGAGACAGGGCTTGGATTGTAGGAGGCACATGGGCTTGGATTATAATGAGGCACATGACTTGGTTGGTAATGATGAGCATGGACTTGATGAGCCACCCATAATATCCATGTGTCCAGGTTTGCATCCCTAGAAAGAACAAACTAAACAGTAAATGAAACAGAAGATTTGACTGGCCACACACATTTGATTGTGTATAAACGCCTCAAACTAAACAACAACTAATCCCTATAACCTAGAGCATCTGAAGTGTAGTAAACATCCTGTGAGATGATTGCAATTTCATAACTGCTTGCCAATTACCTAAATGGTGCATGAATGTATATTTTTGCCTCATTATATATCAAAAGAGTGAGTTAACCAGATCCTAAAATCTAATTTTATAATGTCGAGATCAACAAAGAATATATCAGCAAGGACCAGCAATAGTGAATGAAACGTATTATGGATTTGTGGCAACTCTCAGAAGGCGGGTGGTCACAGACATTTCAACCGCTTTGTTATGATCCATGACACTAAGCAACTTCAATCTGGGCACCTTCAAGTAGGATTAAACACATACCTTCTTCCCATTTGTTTCGGCGCTTCCTCAATTGGGAACAACCACATTCAACTTGTTCAAGCCTAACTGCTTCTCGGCAATTCCTCCAAATTTTGCATGCATTAAGCCTCGCACCTTTAATTTTAAGCCTCCCGATCCTTTTCGACAGTGCTGATTGTTAGATTTGAATACACAAGAATAAACACATAGATGTGATTTTTGTTACTGTTACACCAAATACAGAATAAAACCACATAACCCTAGAATCATGCATACTAATCAAAGATCAAATAAGCCAATATTGTAGAAGACATACCTGAATCCATGGTACTAGACAATGCAAAGTATCGTAAGCTCTCACTTAAGTATGGAGGCTTAGTTTGTCTTTCTGGATTGTAAAACCTAAGCAATGATAATGCTCTCTCCTCGATGGGCCGCAGATAACGCAGGTCGTGAGGTTTTAAACCCGTGGACCCCGCTCAAATTACGACTGCCCCCAATGTCATTGACCCATCAAAAACAACATTACAAACAGAAACCACACATTAATTCCATATTTTATAATTAATGAAATAATTATGTAATTATTTTTGTGAACCCTAATTCAAATAATAGATCACTAACTTATTTGGTTACTGACACAAAGACAATCATAAACTAAAATTTAACACTTGTCAACCCACTAAAAGTGAAATTTAACAATCTCCCACTAAGGTGTTACCGAATATGTACATGATTGAATACTGTTGCGCGCAAATATACATCAGCCCAATAATTAAATACTTTAAACAACTGTCCATATTAATTGTACGAAGAATGGGATCAAAGCTGGTCTTTATTACATTCACAGTAACGACCTATCTTTATCAACAAACAAAGACAATCAATACATAGATCAAAGAGAAAATAGGAGATTACATAAAATGATCTATAGTATGCCTATCTCCAAAAGGTCCTCTTTATGACTCAAATGAGTCTAGTATCATATTTTCAAATACCACACGCTAAACAAATAAAGAAAATCACGATACGACAATGTAATAGTCTAAAACATAACATAAATGCATTAAATAATCATAGCATGTACGTACATATAAATGAAACAACTAGGCGTGTCAATCACATAATTACACACATAAACCAAATGAACTCCCAATTATCTTCCTATATCGCCCAGGACTAAGTACACCCATCCGAGCAACATGCTCATGAAACACCTTAGGTGGCAAGCTCGTGAGTGGGTCCAGCAACCCAATGGAGTTCGTACTAATATGCCTCCAATTGACACTCGACCACTCCAACTCTTTCTTACAAACTGCAAACTAATGTCAATGTGCTTTGATTTTTGAGATGAACTCATGTTTTTGAATATAACTCATGAAATTTTATTATCATTGCATTAATCCTAAGCTATTGCTAATGCCTTCAATAATCAAGTCCCGTGATAAAGTTTCTCGTGAGCCATATTCCCTTTGATTGGGATGCCTCAAGCGCTATAAATTCACTCTTCCATGGTCAAGAGGCTGTCAGTGTCTGCTTGACACTTTTCCATGAAATAGCCCCTCCCGCCAACATGAAGACGGTAGCTTCCCAGGTCGATTTCCTCGCTATTCGACATCCCGCAAAGTCCCCGCAGATCCGAGCACCCAATAACCTCCGCATGATCGGATCACGATATGTGAGCATATGATCCTCATTCTCCGAAGATACCTCATCACTCGCGTAGCCGCCTGATCCATACCAGATTAATGAGATATCTCGCCTTAACATTCCACGCCACTGCACTATCCCGACGTTGCACACACTTCAGGCATACATAAGACTCCTATTGCACTTAACAAGGGTAGTTCTCCATTTCTTTTCAAGTTCAATTTTGGGGCATTGACCTAAGCTTTTAATTTATCGTCTTTATTGGCGGTGTGTATCACTCCGTGCACAATTTACATAAACCTTTCAAGCACCTTATTGATATAAGCCTTTGTGATAAGCCAAGTATACATCTTCAACGATCCCTATGGATTAGTGATAAATTCAAAACATATGATGCATCACCAAGGTCTTTCATTTCAAAATGATCGGATAAGAAACCTTTCTTGCACGTTGCAATAGACCTACATCGTTTGCTAGTAGAACATCGCATAGAGCACCAATATAACAAACTTGCTCCCACCGAACTTAAGATATATGCACCGACCGCGTTGTTCTCCTGGAAACCATAAGGAAGAAATCACCTTATCAAATTTTCGGGTACCACTGACGGATGCTCATGCAACCATAATGACTTCAGCTCATATTACTGGGTGCTGGTTTCCTAACTCAAAGTTCTCGGTTGCACCATGTATATAGTTTCATCAATGTCTCCATTGAGAAATGCCTTCATCATTTAAGTAAATTCTCTAGATCACAATGAGCTACAGCAAGGGTATTATAATTTCGAATGAGTCTGGTCGAAACCGGGCGAAAAGGTCTCCTTATAATCTATGCCTTCCTTTTTGGGTAAAGCCCTGGCGACTAGGGCGTGCCTTATATCTCTCGACATTGCCTTTGAATCTCCGCTTATTTTGAATATCCATTTACAACCAATTGGTTTTATACCTTTAGGCAATTCGACGAGATCCCAAACGCCATTATCTTTCATGGACTTCATTTCCTCTTGCTTGTTAGATCAAATACATAAGAATAAACACATAGATGTGATTTTATTACTGTTACACCAAATACAGAATAAAACCACATAACCCTAGAATCAGCAAGCCACACGCTTAATCCAAAGCATCAAATAAGCCAATATTGTAGAAGACATAATTAATCCACTGCACTAGACAATGCAAGAATGTAAGCTTCTCTCAAGTACTGAGGCTGTATTTGTTTTCCTGATTGCAAAACTCCAAGCAATGACACGCTCTTCTCGATGTAAATGCATAACCACAGATAAATTTAAACCTGTGGACCTCCTCGCCAAATTATTTTTAATTGCCCCTTAATGTTATTGCCCCATCAAAACAACATTATGAGGAAAATTGGGAAACCACATTAATTCCATATTTTATACCAACGAAATAATTATATACTATTTCCTCGTGGAACCCTAATTCAACCGAATGTATCACTAACTTTATCGGTTACCTGGACAGACAAAGACAATCATGTTCAAAATTAACACCTCATTATCCCACTAAAAGGAAATCTAACAATCTTCCACTTGGGCTACAAGTGTTACCGAATATGTACATGATTGAATACTAAAGTTGCACGCAAATATACACTGTCCAATCACAGAAATACTTTAAACAATCTGGTCCATTAATTGTACTAGAATGGGATCAAAGCGGCCTTTATTACATTCATGCGTAACGACCTATCTTTGTCAACAAACAAAGATAATCAATGACATAGATCAAATATAGTGTGTGGGCTCGAGATTACATATAAAATGTGATCTATAGTATGCCTATTCTCCAAAAAGTGTCCTCTTTACGACTAAAACGAAGCTCCAGATCATATTTTCAAATACCACATGCTAAACAAATAGTAGGAAAATCATGACATCACATCGAGTAGCTCTGAAACATAACATAAATGCATTAAATAATCATAGCATGTACGACATATAAAATGAAACAATTATAGCGTAAGGTCAACTCACATAGTAATTACACATAAACCAAATGAACTCCCACTATCTTTCTATATCTTCTGGTAATTAAGTATTGACCCATCCGAGCAACATGCCTCATGAAACACCTTAGGGTGGCAAGCCTTTCGTGAGTGGGTCCAAGAACATGGAGTTCGCACTCAATATGCTCAATTGACACTTGACCACTCAACTCTTTCTTTACAACCAAACTTAATGTCAATGTGCTTTGATTTTTGATGAACTCATGTTTTTAATATAATCAGCCTTTATTATCACACAATTAACTTAAGCCATTGCTAATGCCTTCAATAATCAAGTCCCTGCTATAAAGTTTCGTAGCCATATCTTTGATTAGATGCCTCGTTGTGCTATAAATTAGCTTCCATGGTCAAGAGGCAATAGTGTCCTGTTTGATCACCTTCCAGGCTGAAATAAATTCTTCGCCTCAACATGTAAAGCATGTAGCCCGGAGGTCGATTTCCCGCATCTCGATATCCCGCAGTCTCAGATCCGCAACCGGCCAACCTCCCCGCATGATTGATCGCCGATATGTGAGCATAATCCTTGTCTTCCGAAGATCTCATCACCATTTAGTCGCTTTCTGATCCATACCAGACTACCCAGATATCTCGCCTAACATCTTCACAATGTACGCTTATATCCGGACGCGCACACACTTGTGCATACATAAGACTCCCATTGCACCAATAAGGGTAGTCTTCCATTTCTTTCTCTCAAGTTCAATTTGGGGCATCACCTGTCGAATTTACCCTTTGCCATTGTGTATCACCCGTGCACACCGCATATTAAACCTTTCAAGCACCTTATCGATATAAGCTTCCTTGTGGGATAAGCCAAGTATACATCTTGAACGATCCCTATGGATTATACCCAAAACATATGATGCATCACCAAGGTCTTTCATTTCAAACACCGGATAAGAACCTTTCTGTCATGCAATAGACCTACATCATTGCTTCGCTAGTAGAATGTCATCCACATAAGAGCACCAACATAACAAACTTTGCTCCCACCGAATCCTAAAGATATATGCACCGATCAACAGTTACTCTCCTTTGAAACCATAAGGAAGAAATCACCTATCAACCCTGCACTATCAATGGATGCCTAGTTTTAAACCATTTGACCCCTTGAGTCTACATACTAGGTGCTTTGGGGCTCTCTAACTCAAAAGCCCTCCTGTCGCACCATGTATATAGTTTCCCATCAATGTTCCACGAGGAAAGTCGTCTTGACTTCCATTTGGTGCAGCTCTAGATCACAATGAGCTACAAGTGGCATTATAATTCTGAATGAGTCTTTCGTCGAAACTGGCGAAAAGGTCTCCTTATAATCTATGCCTTCCTTTTGGGTAAAGCCCTTGGCGACTAGGCGTGCCTTTATATCTCTCGATATCGTTTCAACCTGGGCTTCGTTTTGAATATCCATTTACAACCAATTGGTTTTATACCTTTAGCAATTCGACGAGATCCCAAACGCCATTATCTTTCATGGACTTCATTTCCTCTCGTCATAGGATCAAATACATAAGAATAAACACATAGATGTGATTTTATTATCTTACATCAAATACGTAATAAACCACATAACCCTAATCATGCATACCAATCAAAGATCAAATAAGCTAATATTGTAGAAGACATAAATTTAACTATCAGTAATTAGACAATGCAAGAATGCAAGTTTCTCCCCTCAAGTAATGGAGGCTGTGGTTCACTTTTCCGGATTGTAAACCTATGCCAATGATAATGCTCTCTCGATACCATAGAGCAACGGTTGTAGGTTTTAAAAACCCGTGGACCTCCGCCTGGGAATTACTTAATTGCCCCTAATGTTATTGTCCCATCAAACAACATTAAGAGAAAACAGAAACCACACATTGTTCACATATTTTATAATTAATGAAATAATTATATATAATTATTTCGTGAACCCTAATTCAACCGGGAATAGATCACTAATCTCCTATTGGGTTACTGAATAGACAAAGACAATCATGTCCAAAATTTAACATGGTCATCCCACTAAAAGGAAAATCTAACAATCTCCCCACTGGGCTACAAGTGTTACCGAATATGTACATGATTGAATACTAAAGTTGCACGCAGTCATACACCGTCTAATCACATAATACTTTAACAATCCGGTCCATTAATTCATTGTACTAGAATGGGATCAAAGCGCCTTTATTACATTCATATGTAACCCAGACCTATCTTTTGTCAACAACAAAGATAATCAATGACATAGATCCAAAATATAGGTGTGTGGCTCGAGATTACATAAAATGTGATCTATAGTACGCCTATCTCCAGTTGTCCTCTTTATGACTCAAATGAGCCCAGATCATATTTCGCTTTCAATACCACATGCTAAACAAGAAGAGAAAATCATGACATCACATCGTGAGTAGCTCAAACATAACATAAAATGTGTTAAATAATCATAGCATGCACGTACATATAAAAATGAACAACTATAGCGTGTCAATCACATAATTACACATAAACCAAATGAACTCCCCACTATCTTCTATATCTTCTAGACTAAGTACACCCATCCGAGCAACATGCCTATGAAACAATCTTAGGTGGCAAGCCTGCAGAGTGGGTCCGCAATCATGGAGTTCGTGACTAATATGCTCAATTGACACTTGACCACTGAATCCTTTTATTTACAAACTTGTAAACTTAATGTCAATGTGCTTTGATTTTGATGAACTCCTATTGTTTTTAGAATATAACTCCAACTATTATCACAATTAATCCTGTTGCTTGTTAATGCCTCTAATAACTGGGTCCCAAGTATAAAGCTCGTAGCCATATTCCTTGGATTAGATGCCTCGAAGTGTGCCATAAATTCAGCTTCCATGGTCAAGAGGCTACTAGTGTCTCGTTTGACACTTTTCCATGAAATAAATTCCCTCCCGCAACATGAAGATGTAGTCTGAGGTCGCTCATATCTTGACATCCCCGCAAAGTCTCGCATCCGAGTACCTAATAACCTCCGTAAGATGATTGATCGATATGTGAGCATACTACCTTGTCTTCGAAGATACCTCATCACTGCTTATCGCCTGATCCATACCAGGATTAATGGTGATATCCGCCTTAACATTCCCACAATGTACGCTATATCCTGACGCGCACACACTCAGGTATTACAGACCTCCTATTGCGTAAGAATATGGTAGTTCCATTTCTTTCTCTCAAGTTCAATTTTCAGCATCGACCTAAGTCAATTTATCACTTTGCCACAGTGTATCACCGGTGCACAATTTCGCATATTAAACCTTCAAGCACCTTATTGATATATAGGCCTTTATGATAAGCCAAGTATACATCTTGAACGATCCCTATGGATTTGCATACCCAAACATAAGGATGATCAACAAGGTCTATTCTTCAAAATGACTGATAAGAACCTTTCTGTCATGCACAGACCTATTAATATTGCTTCACAAGAGAATGTCATCCACATGTGAGCACCAACATAACAAACTTGCTCCCACTCGAACTTAAGATATATGCACCGATTAACAAACATTCTTCCTTGAAACCATATGAAGAAATCACCTTATCAAATTTCCTCCAGACCATTGACGGATTCCCCGCTTTAAACCATAAATGGACTTCTCGAAATCTACATACTAGGTGCTTGGGTTTCAACTAAAGTTCTCTGGTTGCACCATGTATATAGTTTCATCAATGTCTCCATTGCGAAAGTCAGTTCGACCATTCCATTCGTGCAAATTTGTATCACAATGAGCTGCTAAGTGGCATTATAATCGAATGAGTCTTTCACGAACCGGTGAAAAGGTCTCCTTATAATCTATGCCTTCCGGGTAAAGCCCTTACGATCAGCGCGTTTTATATCTCTCGATTGCCTTTGAATCCCTTTTTGGTTTTGAATATCCATTTACAAACTAAATCGGGTTTGATACCTTTAGCACCCGACGAGATCCCAAACGCCTATTATCTTTCATGGACTTCATTTCTCTTGCATAGTCGTTAACCACTTTTCTCGAATTGGTGCATTGTTTGGTCGATTGATGCATCGAGGATCGTCCTCCAATCATGTATCAAACTCATGCTCCTGAAGAAAGACTACATAGTCATCTGAAATTGCCTTTCTCCTTTCTCTAGTGGACCTCCTTAATGGCACTTCAGGTTGTGGCTGTTGAGGTTCTTCCACTATTTCTTGATGTGGTTCCTCAATCTAGGGGCGGAGCCCCAATTGTATTGAAGGAAACAGAATGTCAATATTTTTGCCACAACACTTGGCACTGGGGCATAGAATGGGGCACCGATTGTCACCAATAGCTTCATTAGTAGTCATATCGAGAATCTCATATTACTCCTTCCTAAAAATGACCTTAACTCGAAAATTCCCATTATCCTCAATAAATCCCGGGCATTGCCCGTCTCAAAGAAGGACCCGCTTGAAGGGTCATAAAACCTATACCCTTTAGACCTCTCGTATATCCCACAAAATAACACTAATACCCTGAGTCCGCTGGGGCTTTATCGGGCCTATAAGGCCTGTCACCGACGAACCCCGCACGTGCGATGTCTAATACTAGGCTTCTTTACCCGGCCCATAACTCATACGGGTTTTGTTAATCGCTGCATCAAACTCTATCGAGTATATAAACTCGCAGGTCTTTTTAATGCTTCACCCCATAATGAATTAGTATAAAGAAATGACTAATCATACTTTTACCATGTTCCTTAAGTGGTTCTATCAAGGTTTCCCGCCTGCTAATTCTATTTTGAATCGAGTTCCGGTGCATGGTGTATCGAGGCATAATAACGCATCTCGTAGTTGCAGACATAAGGCCTGGTCGTTGTTCACCTGATCCATCATATCTACCGTAATATTCCCCCTCCACTACGATTTGATCATTAATTTTCTGCCTAGTCGATTTTTCTCAACCTCGCTTGAAAATTTTGAACACTTCTTGGCTTCAGGCTCTTCATGTATTAGGTACAAATAACCATATCGAGAGTAATCTACAATGATAAAGTATGTGTGCCCATTCCCACAGTTTCGTAGAATGGTCCATATATATCCGTATGTATCAACTCTAAGACGTTACTACACCGATTCGCACCTGCCTTTCTTTTGTTAGTCATTTTCCCTTTAATGCAATTCCTACATATGTCAAAATCTCGACATGTCAGGAATCAAGAATTCCCCCTCGGAAGATAAATTTTCAATTGTTTGGAAATATGTCCTATACACTTATGCCATAACATCGAGGATTTCTCAATATTTAATTTGCGCTTTGATCCAATGGTTTATCTGCTGAATTTACTGGGATTCTCAGATATTTAATTTATATAGCTTATGAATTGTGACTACGCTTCCACAACTTAGAATTTTGAAAAGATCAAATGTTTCATTTCCAAATGAACAAAGATAACCAGATTTGTCCAAACATGAAACATAAATCAAATTCCTGCCTAAATGATTTGGTACAATAAATGTGTTTCTTCCAAAGAATTAAAATAAAACTAGAGTCTGAATACATGTTTAAAATGTCCCAATAGCTTGTACTCAGCTTTCTGCCACGCCCGTATAGATGTATCTTTCACTATCAATCGTCATCGGCGCGGCAAGCCCGCATAGTGACACTCCTATGTGAGTAGTGGCTCCTCGTATCTATCCACCAAGTGTCACTCGCTACCAAAGCCAAATTAACTTCGTAACTAACAAAGTTGTTGTTTAGAATGCTAACATATTGGCAGAAATAGCAGACATAGTAGATACTGAAAATAAACACAAAGTGCTCACATTAATACTACACACGTATATATTAAAGCACAAAATATATATACACATGGGCCCCTTAATAAGATACCAAGCACAACATTGTATTTAGTCTTTGACGTAAAACAATTTGAAAATCCAGATTTTAATTATAGCACTAAATAGACAATATTATATCTACTTTATTGATTATGCCTTCTTTGGACCGACATAATGTTTGCATGTTAAAAATCCTCTTATTTGTCTCACACATTTAGACTATTATTTACCCTTACATCCGCATAAAATAATCATCCTTTGGGTTGACTACTTTAGCATAGATATAGAAAGTCTATTTATGTGTGGCTCAATTTAATTAAATTAATGCAGGTTACTTTGCAACATATTAATTAAAAAATTAATTTAAAATAAATAAACATATCATACTTCATCATAATTGAATTAGACTATGGAAATAATGATAATTCAATTAGACGTTATGAAAATAATACACAATGGTAATTCAATTAGTAATTAATTAATTACTTTAATGAAAAGATTTTATGAAAATAATAAATAACGATAATCATGATCGCCAAGATCAAGACTCCAAACGGCATAACGTTGAACTGCCTTCAACCTTGCGACGCTGGACCGATAAGCCAACTTTGACCGATAACTTCGCCTCGTCTCGACGTCCGTCACCGATTCAAGGCTTTTTCTCGCCTCTTTATTGGGGAACAAACCTGCGCCAATTTTTGCGTAGGTGTACTTCCAGATTCGGCATTCATGGGTTTAATTCTAATATACCGCATTTTAACCACAATAATCATGCAAATCTCACCTAAAGCAAACCTAAAAACACATTATGTGTCAAACTCCATACATCGTATTTTGAACTAAAACAAAATTATTGAATTTTGCATAAATTAGGTTCCCAAAATATATATATATATTTCAAAAAATCTGGTATGATCAAATTAGTCCTGTGTGGAACAATTAACTTATTAATCAAATGATCGCATGGGATCCGCTCCGATACCACTTGTTGATTTGAATACACAAAAATAAACACATAGATAGTGGATTTTTGTTATCATACACCAAATACGTAATAAAACCACATAACCCTGTGACTCATGCATTATTACTAATCAAAGATCAAATTAAGCTAATATCAGGTAAGACATACCCGAATCCATTGCAATTAGACAACAAAGAAGAATGCAAGCCTTTTACCCAAGTACATGGAGGCTAGGTTTATCTTCTCCGGATTGTAAACCTACAATGATAATGCTCTCTCTCGATGGGGCTGCAGATATTTGGAGTCAGAGGTTTTAAACCTGGTGGACCCGCCAATGATTTAATTGCCCCTTAATGTCATTGACCATCAAACAACATTAATGGCAAAATATGTCCACACATTAATTCCATATTTTATAATTAATGAAATAATATATAATTATTTCTGTGGAACCCTAATTCAACTAGGAATAGGGATTACTAACTTTATTGGCTATCGAATGTATTGACAATCTCGTCTGAAAATTCTAACACCTGTCACCCCACTAAAAGGAAATCTAACACCGATGGCTTGCACGCTTGGTGATGCTGAGCTTCCTCAAATGTACTAAATCACAAAGCCACTTGCAATCCCACCAAGTCAGCTGCAGTGAATCATATTTATTTCCGAAGATTAGGCAAATTTTCTCAAGTAGAACTGATGAAGCAATTGTTAAAGCCTCCGATTGATATTACACAATAAACTAAGGCAAGGCCTTCATCAAATTCTCCAGCTTTACCATGGTGTTGGAACCGAAACCCGCCTAGCCTCGATTCTCCTCTTTTAGACTGGATGATAATGAATGTAGGAGTGAAACATTGTTAGCCTTCAAGAATGGAGGAACCTCAATTGCTACACCTCAAAACCTTCAAATTATGCATTTGTTTTTATGAATGACTCGTAATGTGTGTTTTTTCATTGTCCTAAAGTTGATTATCGCACTACCACTTCAGCACTTTCTCATGTTGCACTAGCTTGAGCGTAACATTTTATCTACAGAGAGAATAAAGCTTTCTAGCAATGTGTATGTGCATTCTAATTAGAGGCTAAAGTTGAAATTTCCATAGAGATAAACAGTAAGGCGAGCCTCGACGATGCAGGTTGTACTTCTTGGATCACCACTGTGTGGAAGAGCTTGTTTCAAATAAGTCCAAAACAAATTTCCCTCTCCTCCATGGGTTTATGGTCGCCCGGCTAATGTCAGGTTCCTTAGGAAGGTCACTTGCAAGACATAGCGCTGCCATCATACCAAGCATCATCCTCACCAGATCTTTCCTAGAGAGTGTGCAAAATTGTGTGTTCAGAGAGACATACTCACCAAGTTTGACTATCAAACGCTCAAATTAAAATATAAGGGTATCGTGGATTGTAACAAAGATAGTAAACCAGAGGGAATGCATAAAGATCAAAATAGAGCCCGCCAATCCTAGTCGCCCGACCATAGGGAAAGGGGCAATTAGGCAAGGCCGGGCTGGACCTAATTTTCATCAAGCCGCCATTTTGCTAGCCCAACCCAACCCTAATTCCGGATTAATCGAGCTAGCCCAACAAGCCGGACTCAAATTACCAGCTCTAATCATAAATGAGAAAAAAAGGTAGTTTCCAATCCTATACTGCGGATCTTCCAGATTAAGGTATTCTCGTAAGAGAGCTACAAAGGTTCGAAATAGCATGCACTCCATTTATGTCAAGTTGGTACAATTCTGCCCACATATCTATAAGAGCAGTGACAGGTATTTTGTCGTGGTAAGGAAATGAGCCCATGTCCATAAAATACCCTTCAAATTTTAGCCTTCAAGGAAGTTAAGCCACTGATAGTGCAATCAACAAGAAGGCCTTCCCTTAATCCAAATGGATCGACCTTCCCACAACTCCAACGCTCCTTTCCGCACAACTACGTAGCCCACGAAGTGATCCGCCTACAACTTAGATGGCCAGAGGGAATCCACAACATCTTTTCACAATCTGCAATTTCTCATTAATTCCACCAAATTAATAAACTGGCTTATTAATCTTTCTTTTTTTTACAACTAACATTTTAAGCACACGTAAATTATCCCCGCTAGGATCCGAACCGTAGTCCTCTCTTTCTTTCCTATGCTCCTCGGCTTTTGAAACGCCGAAAGTGTTCTCGTCATATGAGTTAGGCATGATGGAGAAATCGCATTTTAAAGGCCGTAGAAGTAGCCCATCATGCCTAGTCTTATGTGATAGAGCACTTTAACGTTTCAAGAAGACATGGCATAAGGAGGGAAGGGGTCCCTGAGTTCGAGTCCCAAGTGGGAGACAGCTTTATTACATTATACTAAAGTGTTTAACCATCGAAATAATGTTAGAGAAATAGCCCATCATGCCTAGTTCATGTGTAGCACTGTGTTTCAAAAAACATACGGCATAAGTAAGTGGAAGGGTCGGGGTTCGAATTCTAATGAGAACAACATTGTACTAAAGTAACTGTCAAAACATTGCAAGGTAAGAGAAGTAGTTTATCCACAGCATCATCATACTCTTTATCCCCATATACCACATGATTAGTTCATGTAGTAGAGCACTCAACGTTTCAAAACAGGCAACATGTGAGGAGAAGGTCGTGGTTCGAGTCACGCATGGACAGCTTATCACATTATACTAAAGTGTTTAACCACAAAAACAAGTCAAAGAAGAGCCCAACTTTCTCGAAACATTGAACGCTATACCACATGAGTTAGCATCATAGACATAATTTTTTTTTTTTTTTTTTTAACTTAAATAATTGGGAAATCACTCGCAACAACATCATCATAATCTTTATCCCCATCTCTTAAGAATGCTGTGTGCCGAAGAAGTTTCTTGGATTGTTCATCATCCAACAAATCCAGTTTGTAGGTAAAGCCAATTCTTGGAAATTGCATCTTGGATGTAAATCCGTAATCTGCATTTTGGTATTTTAAATTCCACAAACTTATGAAGAGGGAATTCAAAGTTCACCTCATCATCGCCTCCACCCTCAAACATCATCTAGCACCAAAAGTAGAGAAGTAAGCTTGTGTTTGATTTTCCTAAGTAGTTGTTAACAACTTAACTATGGATTGCATCAACTCCGTCGGGCCTCTAAACCCAGAACTCATGTGGATTGTTGGTGCTCTACCTTGAAAGAGAAGATGTCCTTAAATTTTCATGTTCAAAAAACATGTATAAGAAGCGTGGGCATTCGAGAAGCTTGAACTCCGATCGGGCTTTTTTTTTTAGATATTCGAAGGCTTCAGACCCGAAATAATGGAGTTACTTGAATTCGACCGATAAACCTAATCGATAAAAAAAAATTAATAAACAAATATACTCCAAAATCGAGTCAAGTTCGACTCACCCAATAAAATTAAAAAGCTTGAGTCAAGTATTATGATACTCAAATCAATGAGTGAAGTTTGACTCACTAATAAAATTAAAGCTTGAGTCGGGTATTATGACAATTTGTGCCCCACTTGATTAACCCTAGAGTCTAATTTAGCATCTTACTCACAAGCTCAAAAGAGCTCACGCATCGACTCGCTTTCACACTTCAGTTCTATGTAATTTCCTTAGTACACTTTCTCTCTCTCTCTCTCTATATATATGTTCTGTTCAAAGTCTCTAATACTAGAGGATTTCAAACTCGACAACATGGGCCAAGAAGCCTGAGGGTCGAAAGTGGAGGAAAAAAAGAATATTAACCAAACTTCTCAAGAGATCGATATTTTAGTTTTTACAAGATGAAAAACCTTAATTCTATTTCAAAGATATTGTTCTTTCTCGAGATGGGCTTTTAAATTAAAATTGTGTTGTAGATATAATTTTCATTGTTAGAAGAAATATTTGGTTAAATAACCTCAAATAACACAATATTTAGCAAATCCAACCCTCTTTGTATTTTTATTTTTTTTAAATAACTTATTTTGAACAAAATATTTCTTCTAAAGATGATCAATTTGATTACAAGACCTTTAAAGATCAAATTTTAGAAATCTAATTCATCAATTCTTGCAAAATACTCCTACCGCTTTTATAAATAAATTTCTTTCAAAGATGTATAAATATATAAGATAATTAAGGACATTTTTGTCCAAAATAAGTTAATTTCAAGAAAAACATGAAATATTAGATTTACACAAAATGAGACCACATGTTCAAGGATTGAGGAAAAGAAGTAACATTTGCAGTTTTGTCCCAGAATAATACATTTTAAAAAAAATATATCAATCTAATATGTTTTTAAAATAATACCCAAACTAATGCGTTATCATTAAAATCGTAATTACACTACTGCTTTAACTCTGCTAAAATCGTAGTCAACACCATCAAGCTTTAAATTAAAAAATTTAAAATCATAGTCACCAACTACGGTTTTGACGAGTTGGTGACCAACTACGACTTTTATAAAAATAACAATTTCTTTTCAAAGACAGATAAATATATAAGATAATTAATGACATTTTTGTCCAAAACAAGTTAATTTCTCAAGGAAAACATGGAAAATATTATATTCACACAAAATGAGACCCTATGTTCAAGGATTGAGGAAAAGAAGTAACATTTGGAGTTTTGTCCAAGAATAGTACATTTAAAAAAAATATCAATCTAATACGTTTTTAAAATAATACCCAAACTAATATGTCATCATTAAAATCATAGTTGGTGACTGCGGTTTTAAACTAAAGCTTAAAATCGTAGTCAACAATTATTGTTTTAACTTAAAATTTTTAAAACCATAGTCACCAATATGGTTTTGACGAGGACACACTACTGTTTTTTTCAACCTATACTAAATTGTTCAAATCGCTTACCAAATGGTAGGTAAAATGCCTAAAATTTAAAAGGTAGATATCCACGAGGGGAAGAATCCTAGGCTTGTCTGATAGGGATAGTTTACTACATTGTATTGTAACAACCTCCTTAGTTAGAGTATATATATATATATATATATATATATATATATATATATAGAAAACTCTCACATTTGGTACTATCTTAATTGGTAGAGCATCCAAAGTTTTAAAATGTATGACATCCAGAGAAAAGAGAGGTCCTGCTTGAATCCTAAGAAAGAGGAGCTTAAGTATATCAGACGTAATGTTCCTTGTTGTCAAAAATAAAAATAAATAAGCATATTTTGGTGACAAACTCTAACATTTGGTACTAAATTTCGCGATGTAACTGTCAAAGCTTTAAAAAGCCACAGGATATTTGCTTATGAAAGGTCCCAAGCTGGTCCCAAAGAGGATAGTTATTACATTGTATTGTAACAAACTACTTAGTTGTCAAAAAATAAAAAATAAAAATAAAAATAAAAAACTATTATGGGACAAAACTAGACCATTTGATAAATTTGGGTTTATAGAGCTGTCTAAAGTTTAAAAAGACAAGTGACATCCACGAGGGACCCGTCTCTGTGTTTGAGTCCCCGTAGGGATAGTTTACTATATTGTACTACTACTAACTGATTAGTTGTCAAAAAATTAAAAAAAAAGAAGAAGCTATTTTGGGACAAATTTCTAACATTTGGTACAAGCTCTACTGGTGTGCTGCCCAAAGCTTTAAAAACAGGACATACAGAGAAGAGAGGGGAGAGGGGTTCCAGTAGCTCAAGGCCCTGACCACATAGCTTACTACATCAGACATAAAGAACCTGTCAAAAAATTAAAAAAAAAAAAAAAAAACTATTTTGGGACAAGGCTTAGTATAGATGATTCGTGCTACCACATAAAAATACTGTGATTCTGGTCAAAATATAACATGCCACAATAATTAAATAATGTAATACCATAAGATATCACTAGCTTACGATAAGAGATATTTCGTCATATTAGCACATCGACATAATCCTAATTATTTTTATTAATACTGAATCATAAATATCAAATTCTGTAATGGATTGATTTACCATTATTTTCAAATCGATAAATACCCAATTCATCTTAATGAGAAATATACATTATTTTCAAATTCGATAACTTGATAACTCACCAGTGTAGTCTTCCCAAATCCTCCGGGAGCAGTCACCACTATCACTGATGACTATCGTCTTCTCGAACAGCAGCTTTTCAATTGTCTCAGCGGCTTATCCATTCCCAATAATAAACGAGTGCTTCACTTCATCCGGACTTCCGATCTCATCTCCCGAAAACGAAACTTCGGTATCGTCCGACTGTTGCTGCTGCTGCTGCTGCGAGGCCGAGATCTCGTTCCTTCAGTTAAATTGTTGCATCGGCAAATATACCTGGAAGAAACGGGTAAGCGATTCGTAGAAGTCAGTAATCTTACCGGCGAATTCCCGATCCCTGAGCAGCCAATGGGAGCGATAGTATTCTCCGATAAGATTGTCCCCTTTTTCAAACAGTTCTGTAAATAACTTCTCCCGATCCTCCATTCGACGACGATCCCCATCTCTGATCTTAATGGCGATCGGCGTCATAATTTCCAGATAGCTTATGACTTTTTTTAAGATCTTTTGGAACGCATCTTCCTGCTTTTGATCATTTGCCAGCCGATTTAGAATCAATTCTTCGAACATTTTCCCATAATGGATCCTGCAAGAATAATATCGAGAATCCGGCTAAGTAGGAATGGGGTTTTAGCTCTTCAAACAAACGATCTGAAATAAAAAATTTTACTTCTTTCTTTCCTGGTTTCTCTGCACATAAACAGATCTGGAAATAGTCGGTGCTGTAATTGCCACCTGAGGAACTTAAAGGAAGTTTCCACAAGACTTAGAAGAAGACCAAAGAATCTGCCTAGTAGTCAATCCATTTCCGCAGGCTTATTGGATTAGACTTTAATGACTTTCACGGAATTACAAAGTATATAAAAATCATGGTATATTAAATTAATAACTTTTATGATGTTTAAAAAGTCTATAGAAGTCATAATATATTCGATTAAAATTTTAAAAGCTATAAAGTCATGACATTGGACAAGACTCTTTAAGCTTATAAAAACACACAGATTCAATTATAATTTTTATATAATTTTATATCAAGACAAAAGTTATCACTTTAATTACTTTTTTCCAAAGAAAGAAGATAAAATACTGAATTTCTTTAAAACTTTTCTCGCGCTTTTCAAAAGATTGAAACGACTTTTTATTGGACGAGTGAAGACCTAATTCTTAGATCCTAATAAAATAATTAATTATTTCTAAAAACTCATACAATTCCTAAAATTAGATAATTTTTTAGTTCTTCATATGTTAAGAATTAAAAAGTTAAAAAAATATGATTATTCCTAAAATCACATACGAATTATTTTCCTAAATCCTTTCCTCTTTTCTTAAATCGCTTTTACATATTAAACTGCATTTTAAAAACTAAAAATATTTATAATCGCTTTTAAAAAGTATATATCAAAATTAGAATCATTTACAAATACGATATTTAGTGAACTAAAAATTTGATACATTTTTCAAAATCATAATTTTATTCAAATACACCTTCGTCTTTATTCAAAATATATCAAAATCAAAATTATAAATGACACACTCACACCCAAAATTTCTTCCTTCACGATTCATTATCAATGTGATCTGCTCAGATGAATCTTCAGATCTATTCATTATCGGGTAAAATTATTTGTATGTAATAGAATTTTTTTGAGGAAGGGTTTAACCCGATATCAATTCAAAGTGTAGTAATTTGATTAATCCGATTTTAAATTTGCCTTAATTTTTAAAATCATGTACGTCATCTAGTCATAAATAAAATACGATTCATTTATTCGAATTATAGTTCTTGATTGTTCATAAAATCACACACACACACACACACACACACACACACACACGACACACACATATATATATATATATATATATATATATATATATATATATATATATATAGTTTTTTTTGTTTGAATTGTTTCATATAAGTATGTGAATAAATTTTTTTTTTTTTACATCGTTAATGTTAATGTTAAATCACATCAAATACATCTTTCTTGTATTTCATAAATTGGTAAATTTTGGAATATGAAATTTTTGAAATTTGATATATTAGGAATTTTGATTATTTAGATAAGGAAAAAATGAGGAATGTGTCACTGGAAATTAAAAAAAAACCTTTGAAGTAATGAGTTGAATTAGAAAATTTGAGATGAAATAAAATATAAAAATTTATTAGGCCTAATGAAAGTATAAACAACTACGGTTTTAAGCTTCATCATCAAAACCAAAAAAAAATTGATGATTTACTACATTGTATTATAACAAACTCCTAGTTGTTAAAAATTAAAATATATATATATATATATATAACAAACAAAAATAAACAATTTTGAGACAAACTCTAACATTTGGTACAAGATCTTGGGACCCTCCTCCCTCTCGGCCCTAATTATGAAAGAGAAAAGTATGGTGTATACCTTAACATCCTGATCTTGGCAAATTTGTTTGACAAGTGTGGTCTTCCACATCCTCCGGAGCGGGCCACCACTATCACCGATGATTCATCAGTTCTTCTTCCGAACTCCAACAAAAGAGCTTTTTCTACTCTTCAATGGGCTTATCCATTCCCAAACTATTTTTGTATGCATTAAGCCCTCAAAGAGACCTCCGCATTTTTCACTCTCCCGATCCTCAACAAGGCTGATGGCTCTGCACAGTGGTGATGCCGAGCTTCTCAGATGCACTAAATCCACAAAGCCACATTGGTAATCCCACCAAGTCATTGCAGAAACGATATTTATTTCCCAAAGATTAGGCAAATTTCTCTCAGAGGAATCTAGATGAACGATTGTTAAAAAGCCCGATTGATCTTACACATAACCGCTGGTTATCTTCTCCAAATTCTCCAAATTTTTACCATGGTGTTGGGTGTGAGGTCGAACCATGATGCCTAAAACATGTGTAATGGGCCCGTAATACGACCAAGAGACAAACCACCAACAAGCTGGCGGTGGGCTTAGGGGATAGGTCGAAGCTTGAGCCCAACAGAGCTCGACTCCACGATTTATTGCCTTTGGCGATCTTCTAAGACGCTGGTACTCTGTGGTCGAGACTAAGCTCTCAGGTCAACAGTGACGAAAGTATAACTGGTCATTCACCGGGGCCAGGATTTAAGAAAGGAAAGCGCCCATCTTCATGATCCTGATATCACCATTAAGGCATGATCCCCACGCCACGGCTCTCACTATCCTCTAATATTCGCTAGCGATAATGAAGAGAAGATTCACTAATTCGGGGAAGATGTCAGACGCCATCTAATAAGGAAAGTCATCGTGATCACCTATGATAACATCAGCAATTCCACCTAAGAAAGGTATGCAATCACAAAACCATTCGACACCCCAAACTGTGGGTCCCATTGACAACCCGTCAACCTGTGGAATTCCTATGAATTTCGGGTTACCAGATACTACATGGTCGTGTCCTATTTATCTAGATCCATATTTCCAAAAAATTCGAAAGTAGTAGTTCTTTGTTCGGGAAGCTCTACCAACATAACTCAGATAATAAGTAATCCATAAGAGTTTATTTCAACACTTTATACGGCAATATATATTAAAACTAGGCTTGTTCTAATATAGTTTACTCGACACCACTTTCAATACGCCCCTTTACCGGGACTCCATTCATTCATATTTAAAATCACAATGAAAATTTATCAGCGATTGATAATCCATAAGAGTCCGATCACGGCCCTCTTACCATAATTACACACCTCGACTATTTATACACAGTCCGCAAGAATTTAATTACAATTCTTTTTTTTTTACATAAAATATTTTTTATAAAAGTATTGTCATGTCAAGATTATTCACCACAATCACGTATTCTGTTATTCGTCTTCCCATAATTTCCAATTCGGTGGTAAGGTCCAATTATGGAACAATGCCTAGTATACCTCCGCGGCGGCTATTCAAATGCATGCAGAATTAAAAGATAAAAGATCAACCACATTCCACAATAATGTTGGGACCAGTTATGGAATGTTCCGTTGGCACGAGATGAGACTCTACGCCCACAACCCAGGTCCCACTGACTCTCTCACACTCAACTTATAAGAAAACTGTCACATGTTTAATCTAAATATTCAACTCATTACTAAACCCTCCAACACTTTATCAATCTTTATGTTTATTTAGCTGGTAATTTCAGTCCTTCACCAGGCTTATCCATATTTTCTGCAACTTCATCACTTGATCCAGATTTGGATCAGAATAAAATTGGTCTTTCACCCAGGGGGTGGGATTCATCCATCTTGGTTTCACTAAATACACGGATTTATTCTTTATTATTATTGATACAACGGAGTCTCTATTTGAATGTCCATTCCAGTCATCATCATCAAGAATGGTGAATAATGTTATTATACACCACACCCCAATTTGACGCCATGTGACTGCAAGATATGAAATGCATGATTCAATATTCTTCCTTCTTCTTCATGTTATATGTATATAAGGAAAGTAATGGTTATGTTATTAATATAATCACGACAAATTACAATTTTACATATAATTTCATGATCCACAACTGTGCTTTTTACTATTAACAAAACACATATTACATCACATCTTCACACCATGATGACACTGATCTGCAACAACACACAAAATGTCTCAACTTGACTGATATGCGAATATGGTAATCTTTGTCCTTCAATGGTTATCACCAATTAATATGATGTCAAAGCAACACGATAAACCAAAAGATGATCACCCTGACCTAAATCAACTCTAACTGTCCCAAGATCGTCTAAAACTTATTCAATCATTTCAAAATAATTCAAATTTTAACTAACTATAAGAAATAACTTTGCACTGATTCTGAACCGATGAAAAATAAACGAAAACCTGGTGTATTCTTACATCACCTAATCATGAATTAACACGCCTTCATGGTTATCTTCTTGGTTTAATCTGTTATTAGTATTAAATAAATAATAATATAGAAAGCACTTCATCGGAAGTTTGATAAAATCTAAGATTTTTGGTATCAACATGAGTTTCAATGGATCAATTTACTTTGGCCTCAATGAAAATCCACGACTGATCCCGCGAATGGAAAAAGCAGTTTTTTCAAGAGAAGAAAATCCCTCCTAAAATATTTCTCCAACAAAATGTCTTCCTCCTTTTGACTCTTCATTTTATTCATTTTTAAATATTTTGGACATGGTTTGATATTGTTTCATTCAGTCCATTTTGCTCAAACACCTTATTGAGTTTACCACTTGTCTAATGTCCTACATCTTGTTACTTCACTCAAGATTTTGGTAAAATCTTGTCCTAGAAGCCCACCACTGGTTTATCACCAACAAAAATTGTGGAAATATTTATCTAATTTAATAAAACTTTGAGTCATTAGATTTTACACTAATTTAATTTACAATCATTTACTACATGAGATTCAGAGAATTTCAAGTCTCAATCCAAAGCAAAAAATACTATTATTATTATTATTGGTTTGGCCACTTTTTAAATTTCTAATTTCTCTGTTTTTAACACTTATCCATGAATGAACTTTCCTTTCGTAAGATGCAACGATTTAGACGCTGAAGGTTTCACATACCCCCCACCAACTCACTCTTTCTCGCAAGCCAGATCATCCACTCACTTAACAATCACTTATCTAATGCCCGCTCCATCATGAGAAAGCACCATCATTTATAATGCTTTGTGAACCATCACTTTTACAAATCAACTGATTTCTCATATTGATGTTATCTGATCAAATACTATAACACGCCAACTCCCCTCGAGACAAGGATCCATAATATTAACGCGATGAGATAAATCAGATGCTTTGATTTCTTCACGCCGCCAAGAACATGATGGAGGCAATCGCTTTAGTTTTAATCACACTCGCTATGAGTTTACAAGTCACTTATATGGTAACACCACGTGATACTAATGAGTCAGTATGTCACACCTTCCACAGATGGTAATCAATTGAACATCTCTCCCACTCCTCTGCATATTGATGAGAGAGAAAGGTTTGCCTGAAAGGCTGATCTCTACATATCATCGGAGATGTTTCGGATGATGAGTACGCAAAGAATGAATGAGAGGATATTTCAACCTCGGTCAGCAGTGGTTGGTAAAACAATTCAGTATAGAATGTTCCAGATGATCCAAGAGTCACCACACAGCACATCAAGCATTATCTAATCTCATGGATGCTCATGACAATAAAATGAACTTCTGTCACTGGTCAAATACACTTCCTCTCCAATTGAAAGTTCAATGTCAGATCAATCCTTTCACTAAAACCAAAGATCAGGCACTCCGTCCCATCCACAAAGAACGCATCTTACTCATACTACATCTCAAAGATAAAGCCTTTGCCATCACGCTGCTACAGGTCCGCACGGTTTAATATACTCTGATCACCTAAGAAGAACTCCATTTTGTGTCCCACTTCATCTGAGCCTTGATAAGGCTCAGTTTAGCTACTGACCTGTCAATCAGCTATGATCGCAAGAAAAACCTGAGGGTCCACTTCCAGAGGTTCAACTGAGTCATTATGTAAGATATCCAGATGAAACAGCTACTCATCATCGCTTTATAGCTGAGTTAGTATGATAGCCCAAGATCAATGTCATCTCGCTGAACTGTACACACAGGTGCTTCGCCAAAAAGTGAAAACATTTAACTGATATTCCTATGTCTTGGCCAGCTCTTCCCAGAGGAATATGCCATGATGAGGAAAGACACTGGTCTGTAAGATTGAAGAGGACCAGATTTGATTCCAATGAGTAAAACCATGAATAAAAGAACTGATTCCCAAAGAGATGAGGTGAACGCCTGTGGATCCGCTGGGTCCACTCTCCGCCTGAATGTGAACAGAAAATTCACTCCTCATCAGGTCAACCCATTGATTGTTTTAGTGTCTTGTCCATTGAAAGATGATAAGTCAGCGCACTGTCTTCCCAATGAAGGATAATCAAAGAAAAAGAGATATTGATCTAACCAGTTCCACAGAGATCATGTATAACCCAATTGATGATTCAGATTCAACTGGAGAGCAATCAATCTGATCCACATGAACACTCCACACATGGTTCAAGATCAATCTTACAGCTCTTCCACCATCTTTGCCAATTTCGTACTCGACCAAAGATCACCACCTCCGGGAGATCACGATTTCGTATTCGCCTAATGATAGGAACTAGCCGCCACAGCGCTCGCCTCTACGAGCATCGCACGTGGAGACACTTGAGGCACAAGCCTGTCCCAAGCTTCCTCCACGATATCAACCATAATCCTTCACTCACATGGGAAGAATTTATCCTCAACACATCCCATCACATGGTCTGTCATGGTCACAAAACACTGATAGAATGACTGACACCAAGCCTCACCAATTGATCATCTATATGATGTTTGACAAAATGGGCATTGGAAAGAGAAAGCCTGAACTCAGAATCGCCCATCATGATCTTTCCAGAGAGTGCTACCTTATGGTCACACACTGGTAATTTACTGGGGAGATCCCTCAATAAAAAGCCACAACGGCATTAGCACTTCAATAGTGATGCCCACAAGGCAATAAGGCACGGGTGCCTTCTCCCACGCTTGATACTGTCCTCCTACTCACTATATATCGGTCAAATTCTTTACGAGAATGTGATGAAATGGTTCATGAGATCAACTTATAGTCGCTTGAAAAATTGTAAAGTAGCCAATAACATCCATTACGGATGAGTCAATATTTTAGAGATGAACTGATAATCCACCAACACTTTCTGTAAGATCGGAACGAAGGTATATCTAATAACAGCCAACACTGTCACATTCTGATCCAGCAAATTTGCCAAGGACATCATGATCCTCCCATCCACTCTTTAAAGCAAACATGAAGACTCACTGGGAAGATACATGGGAGAATTGACCACCATGATCACCCACAAGTTGAATTGTTGGTCTCTTCAAACTTCATCAAACAAAAGAATGAAAGTCAATCCAGAAAAAAAGAATTAACAAAGAGGTCAGAAACTCTCTGAGCCCTGAGCTATCCATATGATTATCCAAACTGATTAGCTAATGTATCTCGCTTCAAGAAGCAAATTGAAAATGCAATCTATGATTTGATTTTACCTGATGAAAAGAATCGATCTGCCCAAAAGATAGCTTCTCCCTGACTGGACTCATATGGATTCGCCATCACTGTCACTCAGCTCCTCAATACTGATGCTTTCTATTGTTTAACTGGATTCACATGGACCTTAGCAACAGTAAGATCTCCTTCACACCGGATGATTTATTGTTATCAGATGCCTTTGGCTGAAGAATGAGGGTCACCACAGAGGTTAGTAAAACAAGATGTTCTGCAGAATGATAGCATTATCCATGGAGTATATGATAGATTATAATGTCGGTGAGTCATTACAGAGCTCCATCACTTATCTGAATGAAAGATTCAAGTCCAAGATCCATATGACAGTTAATCACTATGGGCCAGCTCCCATGAAGCTCCTGGTCACTATAATAACAACATGAACAGAGGTAAATCCAACAAGATAAAAAAGTTGTGTTTCAAGATGCATCAACTCAAACATCAAAGAATTCAAGACTCACCACAGATAGGCCATATCGAATGCTTGAGTCAGATCTGTTGATAAGTGTCAACTCTTCGTCCGGTCAAAAGGTCTTCACTAGATGCCCACCGTAAGATATTTCACACAAAAAACCACGTTTCAACCTCTTCTTTTCGGTCCCGGCAAGCTCTTCAATGAACTCACCCGCTTAACTTCAATTTCACTGAAAACGCCAAGAGTGTCGATAGAAAAGGGCGAAACGCTCTGCCATCAACTGAGCCGGTGAGAGAAGAGAGCAGATCCAAGATGGTAAGAGCTGAAGATCGCAACATCACCAACATTTCATTTATACCTGCATCAGATTCATGAGTAATATCAACATGTGGCATATGTCGGCTCAATGAATGCCAGCAGAGCCAAGAGAGTTCAACAAATGCCAACAATCGCAATGATATCACACCGATCCATCCCACAATCTGAACCAACACCTCCGTCCATCCGATGTCATCCCAGTACGAACTTCCACCCGTTATCGGTTGATTCTGAACTTCACGGATAGATCGATCGCGAAGATAATCGGATCGGTTCCGTGACTCAATAAAGAGGCCAACATAGTCGTCATTATTTGAGTTGAACTCGTCAATTCCACGGAGCGCCTGATCAATCTGATGAGGTGCACGATTCTATAGAAACACAGAGATTTACTTCAAAACAAAAGCAAGACATCTTTATTCAAAAGGTACGCGAGTTGCTCAAAAGTTCAGACGGAAGTTCAGCTGACATGTCCTAAGAACGGAGAATTCACGCGATCGTCGAACTGGGTTGGCAAATCACGCTCAGTAATGGACGTATGGCACCAATTCAGCACTCCGCGAACCTTCGCAAATGTCGTCTGTCTCCGGCAGACGAATCGGCGCCAGCTGATAATTCCATACGGATCACTTTCAATGCACATCATCAGTCATCCGGCGAGTATCAAACCGCAGCGTCGCCAGATCACTTTCGCGGGGATCCAACGGTATTTTTCAACACCTCCCAGCGCATATGAGTTAATATTGACCATATTTGTAGAGGCCGAAGGCGCGCTCAGAAAACTGATATCAAGCTTCCACCGCGGTGAAAAACCGGGCGCAGTGGTGGCTTATTGGCCCCAAACATAGCGTCAGAGGCGATTTTTTCAACAATCAAGCTCGCAAATGCAAAATGATGTCAGAACATGTCACACATCCCCATCCCATCTCGTTTCATCGACTCAATCATAAGTCTCCGTCTTTTCGAAGGGGGATTGGCCAGATGCCGCCCACCATTGAAGATACCAAAATCACACAGAAGAGCGGACGATCATCAACGCAAAGAATAACATGACAAAACGTCGATGGGGGCATATTAATTTCATTTGATGCTCACAGTGTGTCTAACTCAAAAAGCGTTTAGTATCTGATAAATGAAAAGCGCTTTTATTATCCAAACGAACTTTACGTTTAGTTTCGAATCAGAATTAATGTCTCACCATCCATAATCCACCAATGCAGTCTTTCACGGCGGCGGACTTGGCGCGATTGAAGATCGGTCGGAAACTAGCGGAAATGGTGAACATAATTTAAACATGGCTACGCAGAATATAAATCATCACTCAGTCATCAACTGGAGAATCGTTTCATTTTTAGTATCAGACTGAGGCTACAGCCTCATTTTAGGTTGGGTCAAGTCGCTGAAGGTTCTGTCTGAGCACAATGAGAGTCCCTCCCATAACTTTTTGATCTCCTGAGAGAAGGAGCAAGCTCTAAACAAGATCATCAACCAAAAACAGTATATTCATGATCTAAAGGTCACACTCATTATTTTAAGTTCCATAGATCAGTTTTAAAAAATCTACTATTTCTATGGAAAAGATCCATCGACGGGAAACTGGACCTAATCAGAGGAATTTTTATATTGTATTAAGGATAATTCAATTTTTTAACAATCAAGTATTTCAACAATGAAGAGAAGACCTGTATCACTTCCGAAAGTCAGAAATAACTTGCTGCCATCAATAACTTCAACTCAGACTATTAATAAAGAATGGGCTTACTTGCTAATAATAGCTTTCATCATCGACATCTTCATAATATTTGTTCCAAACGTCATGACTTCAAGGCACTGTCACGCCATAAACTCAGAGGTGAAATGCGAAATATGGTCATGCCAATTTATGAAGAGATGCAATGATGAGAACTAGAAAACATTTGACAATCATGACAATTTTATTTTCACATATAATCACATCCATCAAGATCTACGCTCAAGACTATACATGAGACAACATTATTTCAACACAATCCAATATGGAGTTGTTCATTTTTTTTAGCAATAACATTGAAAATTAATTACACAACAATAATAGTCTAAATTTTAGTCCAACCATCAAAATAATCTAAAATTTAATTGTTGAATCCCAAAATTCTTAAGATCAATCCACTTACCACTATAATCTAATTGAAATCCCATTATTGGTCTGATCAGACTTTTTAATTATGAATAAATCCAAAAATGAGAGAAAACCCTCATCTTTATGGTTTAAAACTTATCCTATGTCACTTAAGCTCGTCACGTGAGATAATTTTTTGGTATTTTGTTTAATCTTAAAACCACGGCCCACTCCAGAGATCTTAGAGAGAAGGCAGAGTCATCCACTTCCTTCTCCTCTTCTTTCTTTCTTTCTCCTTTCCTTCTCACCTAATCTGATCCAATTTCATCCATGGTAACCCTCCTCACCTCCTCCTTTTGCCATGTGCCCTTCCTTCATTTTTTCTTCATTTTCTTTGGGCCTTTCTCTCACCCATCCCAAGATTCTGATTTCTTCTTCCAAGCAGATGACATATACCTCATGGGTCACCCTTGTGATTTCCCTTTTGTTTTTGACTATCTCTTCCATTACTAATGACGCGGTCTGTAATGTGAGTCATGATTTTGATTCTTTACTATTCATGTCAAGGATAAACATATGGACACATATTAAGTAGTAATTATTACACTTACACGTGGCCTCTGGTTCATGTAATCACAAGCTCACTGACATGATACTGATCTAATGTTATATAACACTTATGTTACCTGACATCTGGCTCTGGAAAACTGAATTGTTCCATTTGTAATTCATCAAATTTATTTTAGGTAATTTAAACATTTAATACTAATATTCCAATATATGTCTGTTCAAAAACATCCATCAGAAAAATTCATGTCAACTCCATTGATTTATACTATCTCTGCCATCTTCGTAAAATTAATTTTTTCCTGTTTACTAAATATCCTCTTCATTGAAACTTAAATTATGGATACATGAAAACAACCACTACATGCAAGATGATTTCTACATTATTTATGAGATATTGTTATCGATCTCTAACTTGATTACTAACTGAACTATAATTTGTTAACATTGTAATTACATTTCTATTTCTTACATTATTATTTATTGTATGTCGAGTGTTTTTCAATGTAGACAATGAAGTGATATATATGTAAGAAGTTGGAAACTATAATATTATGTACAAATGAAAGATGGTTCATTATATTGTTTTTTATATATCCTCGAGTACCAACTTAAATTCGTGATACAATCACATATCGTGAGCTGATGCAAAATGGAACTCATACAAAATAGCAATAGTAATCTAAGTTCAAAATACCATAGTTGAGCAACTATGCTTTCGGAATAGTTAGGAGTTGTAGGTATTGAGCAGTGTAACATAATGGATTTTTGAAATGGTGGGGGATGTCGATGAAACAAACAACTAAACGACGCGACATCGATCTCGGGAACCTTCTCGTCCAAACACCGCATTATAGATTGATCTAACGCATATGTCATTGTTTAACTAAACTATCACTACAATATACTAAATTCACTACCATAACGCCTCCATCTGCTAGCATAGTAAAAACTTCTAAACCAACTATAATTCATGTCAGCAGATTTAATCAATATTTCTGTTTAATCAAAAGTTAAGGCAAGATACGCCCAATAGGTATACACTCAAAGCAGCTACAATACATAGTTTAGCTCAAACTGGAACCAAAATGAAACCATCCTACAACAAGTTAATAAACTTAAATGAACATTGCTTACTTAACACGCTTTCAAAACAAATTTACATCATGTCTTTTATAATCATATCACTAAAAATTGCATAAAACTTATTTGAATAAAGGTAAATAAAGCCTACAACAATTACACAAACAGAGCAAATGCACTTCACTTGAATGAGGCCTTTCACTCCCTTTAACTCTTTAACTCTCTCTTC